>BSBM01000034.1:3167500-3767500 GCA_027924585.1 Larix kaempferi
TTATGTGTATCAATTGTAGATGTCCAAAGGACAGGTATATGCAGAAATTAATATGAATGTTATCAGTATCTTCATAACCATGAAAGCAAGGTATTTGTAGTTTAAAACAAAAAGCGGCCAAATTGTCCTAGTGTTATGTGATGGCAGGTTGCATCGAAATTACAAAGACGGGGCTCCATACCAACATGTAATTGAGACTTCAATTTTTTTTTCTCGTAGGTTTGGTTACAGTGGATCATACACTTAAACTGTTCTTCACTTACTTACCTATCGATTCATTAAAAATTTCGTGGTTTAACTTATGTCTTGTACGTGATGGCAGGTTGCATTGAGGAGTTCAGACTGGGTACAAGCGCGTGCTCCTGCTCGTGTTTGCTGTATGTTTTCTGCGTTGGTTAGAAATGAACCCAATAGTGAAAAAGACTCTTAAGTTCTGAGCATGTTACACCAGTTAGTAGCTGCGGTCCAATCTGTCCAATTGACAATAGTTCTGTAGCCTCTGAATCTGGTTATTTCTGCTTGGTCGATTGGGTCATGCAAATATGTGGTGGTGTAGAGTAGTTAGAAAATGAAAGCTCATTATAAGTGGTGTCTTATTATATACCTGGTAATAAAAAGCTGATTCCTAAAGAATGTAAAAAAACCGAATGGATGGTTGGGAGAGGGGTCTGTGGGTCATCATTCCTTTGTGAAAGAGCCCTAAGGACACTAAATGCAGCCGTGCACAATCCTAGTGTCTGTTGCAGCTCTAAGCATGATGTTTGCTTGAGCTCTATGAATATGGTTTGCAGGTGCATATAAAGAGCAATTTGCTGTTGCACATGCTGTCGAAATTGAGTAGTTTGGACCCATAAATCCTGGGTCAATTGACAACAATGCAGATCTCATGGTTGAGATCGCAAAAGTGATGAAAAAAGGTGTTTTTCTGTTTCCCTAGAGCTATAGTTTGAGTATAGTTTGAGTATCCTACATTAAATCCAATTTTTTAAATTGGTATTTTTTAAAAATATAGCTGGTTGTAAAACAATGGCGCTAGACAAGTTTTTCCCATTGCAAGAGGGGGTGCCATGGTGGTTTCTGGGTTGCGTGCAACGAGTTGCAGACTTTGTGGTAGATGAAATTGTTTTCTGTCACGTCCAAGAATAAACCAGAGTTTTCAATGACGAGCCCAGAGAGGAGAAAGAAGACAATGTATGCATCAGGAGTAGCATGGAAAGACAGACAATCAATTTTGAAGCAAGTGTGCCATGTGCAAGAATATTGATCTCTGAATTAGATGCCGTTAGGCATGTGGTGCAATAGTGGCCAATGCAGTATTATAGACATAGAAGAAGAAGGAAGGATGTGTGTGGTGTTTTTCAAAATGGAAGAATCATCTCTGTTCTCTGGTTCACACGCTCAAGATATGTGAGACATGAGCATAAAATCCAAGGCTGCAATTGAGCCAGAAAGAAGAGTAATGGATAGGTTTGCCAGCTAGATAATGTAAATAGTTCTATACGCTAATCATCATATTATAAATAAGAACCATCAAGGCTTAGCAAAATCTAGTTGATGGAGAATTATGTGGCATGTCAGAGCATGGTGATCAATTATGCGCTCAAAGGAATGAGGCAGCTCAAAAGAATTAACAATGAATCCATTTAATTCTAGTAGTTTCTTAGCAAGGATAACAAAGTTCTGAACAGATACAAATAACATGAATGTAGAGATATGCATGATAAATAGCCATATTTTTTTGTTGTTTTTGGACACAGAGAGGAGGATGCAATAATGAAAATTTAGCCTTGAGAATTAGATGAGATAATTTTATTAATGCTCAAGTACTAACCACAAATAGGCCAAAGGGATTGCTAATTACAATAGTGCAGGATACAAATGGGAGTGCACAGGTCACTCTTATAAAATATATAAATCAGAAAGAAAAGCTAAAGCATACTACTAAGAACGCAATGACAAAATCCCCAAAAAGGAAAGCAAGGAGAAGGTTATGTCTAAAATAAGCAGCCCAATGACTCTTGAATTCCTCTCTTCTAACATCTGAGGCGAAAGTGAAGAAGCTGATGAGAGATGACCAATTAGATTGATATAGACATGTTGGGGAATTTGACCTGAGACATATCTTGCTGCCCAAATGACATAGCCATGTAAGTTGATGTGGAGGATATCCCTTCTCTGATGGTGTTGTGTGAGCTGTGCTAGAATCTATTGCAATATATTTGTACAGGTCTTACTTGATGAGCTTGGAATGGCTCTCAGAATTTGTTGTTTTGTCACATGTAAATATTATAGTTCAGTACAAGGCAGATCTCAAATGGTGCAGCATATATCCCAGGGAATATAATAGATGAAGAAAAAACCATTGCATATCAATTGCATAAGAAGAAGAAGATCGTGGGAAATCCAAATAAAATATTGTAAATAAGATCAGAGTCTGATGACAACCTTGATTGAATATGCATTGAACAGGGTGTAGCAAATGCAAATGCTGGAAGGGATTTCTAAGGGAAAAAAGTTCCAATCGCAAGAGTTGGGTTTAAAGTTGTTGATTTTAGTCAAAGAAAGTCCAGATTGGAAAGTCACAGTAGAAAGAACACAATATGAGTTTAGGTTTGGAAGCAAATTTATGCTCACGTTTTATTATTGACTCGAGAAGGAATGACCGATATTAAACAATATCCTATCTATTTGCAAGAAATATATTAAAAGGCTGAAATACATGTAAGATATGAATCAACAATTTGATTGGCTACGTCGAAAATATTATAGAAAATATGTAATTTCACTGTTTTGGCCCAGTACAGGGTTTTTTCATAATCTCTCAACTAATAGAATGCTATGAGAAATTACTTTAGGAAAACAAGGTCAATATTCAAAATATTGCATATGTAAATAAAAGTCAACTATTAAAGTTTTTGACAAAGAAGGTTAAGGATATACTTCATATTCAATTTTATTTTCGTAGGATGGATAAATACATAAATATATTTCCTAAAATGCTATTGATGTTGTGGGCCTTGTTGTCTAAACACAGATTGCAGATGTCGGTAATATTGAATAAGAAACTTGTACTCTTTAGAACAGAAAATAGATTTATGTACCTGGAAATCAGTTTCTTTTTACGTTGATGATTCTGTTATCCAGCGCTAAAGTAAATAGCCCTTGCTGGGAAAACCTTCGCAGATTGAAAACTGTCGATGATATGTTTTTTGAGTATTGTTCAAATGAAATATTTGCTACTTCTGAACAATGCTCTTTTAGCTGTGGGTTGCACAGTGTGCATTCTATCAACCCATCATTTGTGTCCAAATTGCATTCCAGATTATGTTCATACATTTTCTTTTTTGCAAAATGCACAGACCACAGAGCTTTGAATCAGTGGTTGTTTACATTGAGCGCAAAGGCATTGATATGGAGGTGCAAATGGATTTCTTGCTTTCAGTATTCCGTGTATCTGTCAAAGTCTCAGAACAAATGACGATAGGAAATGCATATAATATCAGCATCTTTTTAAATAGAATTATGCCAATATTCTTTTCTATTTGAATAGTAATTAAACTTAGATTCTAAGCACTATGACTAGTTCCATACGAATGTGCAATGTAGCCATTGGCTAATTGTTGTTAGTGGTTGGGTAAAAGCAAAGAAACATTGCAAAACCAATTCTTGCAAATTGATGAATAAGAGTGTTGTGAACAAAGTTCTGGGGTTGAATGTAAAATTTGTTGCAATGCAACCAATGTTTTAAAGCAGTCATAGAAAGAGAACAAATTGTATTTTCCTAGCATGCAACAAATATTGTATGTGCAAAGACGATTGTCATTTAATTGGGATGCAAAGCTGTATTCTGATACTTTTGTTTTTCAGATTGAAAGTACAAATATTCAATGCACTTTCTGCAAAAGGCAAAAAATCTAATTCTCGAATGCCATTGCAAATGCAGTTTTGACGAGTTAAACAAATGGAAAACCTGTTTCGTGGCACTGTAAGCATGGTGGATGTATCTTCCGATCACAGAAATCTAGTTATGTCACTGTTGTGCTATCTAGCATTAATAATTTTAGGTGTGGTAGGTAAAATGAATTGGTTGGATGCACCTTTGGTACTTAAAAGCCTTGTTTGCAAAGAGAGGTTGACATTGATTACATGTTGAGATAAAGATGTTGTCATGAGCAGGAAAAAGTTACATTCAAAAGGTGCCAAAGCATATTCAGTTTTGTAAACTTGCAACTTCATATTCAACCAGGGGAAAGTTCCATTCAAAAGGTGCCAAAGCATTTTGATCAACATAGACTTTGCTAAAATTGCAATCAAGTAGATTCTATGCATATTGCTATAATAACATTTACATAAGTCTGTACATATCAAAATTGCTTGAAGCCTACAACATTGAGATAACACCTTAACAAAAGCCAATTAGATATATCAGCATAAAAAAATTTAAATCAATGTTAATAGTCCATTATTGAATACAACTTCAAACATAAAACAACAGTGAATTAGATAACAGCAAGAAGTGGACAGGATCCCTGAAAGTGTTATTTTTTTAGCTTCAGATAGATGCAGTTCACTATAGTTTAAAAGGTGCACTTTGATATTGAATGATGCATTTGTGCATAAGGGAGGTTTCAATAGCATCTAGATTTTTAGCAAAGAGATGCATGCTTGTCAGAGTCTGTATCTGAGATGTTTAAATATTCTTGGTCATCACAAGCTCACGATGTAGTTGAGCATATTTCAGACAAGATGCAGTCAAAAACCACAAAAAAGTCAAGGAGGAGATATCAAAGGGTCTACCGATTGCGAGGATGTACTTGGAAAATGTTAGCTGCCATTTTTCATTGCAGAAATGAAGTGCTAACATTTAGTTAGAGTACATCACGTTGGTGGTAATACAAGTGCATTTAGACTTTCACAGCGATTGAAGCTTGTTTGACAATTGGGTTCATCAGTTTTTAATAAACTATTATTTTTTGCAACTTGCTTTTTTGGGAGCTAGACTTTTGGGCTTGCATGTGAGGGATGTTTATATATTTTGGGTCATCACAAGCTGATTAGATGAGCATATTTCAGCCAACATATGATCAATGTGATCAGTGAATCATGATAATAGTTATTTTTAGCAATATGCTTATCAATGCTTGTATGTAGTTTTTGAGCACATGTTTGGGCTCCTTGTAAAAAACTGAGCCTAATGAGATTGTTTTGATCCATACAAGAGATGATGTTATTTTTGGAAGCGACTAATTTTGGATTTTTTATATTTGACAGCAGCCTCCCAGATATTATCTTTATTTTAAATATTTCTTACATTTTTGTTTTCCAGAGCTAGACTGGTTTTTTCTACGTATTTATATTTAGTAGTTTCTATTTATGGCAAGGGCAGGTTGTATAGCCATGATTGCAACTGTGCAATGATGGAATGATGTCATAGTGTTGATAGGTCAAGGATGGGTAAAATGCAGACTTGAGACGGCTAGACCGTTTTTTTTGCACATATCTATATTCAATAATTTCTATTTCTGGAAGGGGCAGGTTCTGGTGTCATGGAGCTTGTTGCAAGAACTTTTCACTGTGGAGCTATTTGTGTGTATATATATATATATATATATATATAACTCTGTCTGTTGACAATAGCGAAATTTAGCCTGCGGAAAACTTTTTCCCTAGTGGATTATGTTATCAAAAACTTAACATATTTATGGTTAAAATAATATTTAGTTAAGTAAGTTTAAAGTTAACATAGTTATGCCTAAAATAATATTTACTTAAATAAGTCTATATAGATTTAACTATTGGGGACTAAAGCAGATATTGGTTTTTTTTTATAGCATGGAAAGGTTGGTTGGGGTTTCAAAATTTGCATAACAAATGTCTGATAGAAGTGGAGAATGAAATCAAGATAAATTCGTCAGTAGCTATATAGTCAAAAAGGAAGTGCTATAGCAGTTTGTTTGGAAAATCTATATCAGTCTTGATGATAATGTTTTGAAGAGATGACAAAAATTTAAAAAAGTGTTCAACTAAAGCGTACTACAGATAACAAAGTCAATGCTATCAGACAATGAACAAGAGACAAAAAAACAGAAGAAGCTGTTAAGCAATGAAACTACTTTGCACCAAAGTAAATTCTGTTCTTGTTTTTTCTTGTTGATGAAATGGAAAAGAAGCAATTTTCCAACGAACCTGTGTCTTTGAGTCAATGATTGGAAGCAAATTTTGAATTGCATAATCATCATTAAGAGGGTCAATAAAAGTAGCTGCATAGGTCTGGAGCATGTGGCTTCCTTTAGTGTCATTTCTGACAATGTTTTTAAACAAATAGAATGGAGGATTATCAGATGCAAGTTGTTGTTGAATTTGCAAGAGCAGTTGTTGAAAGGATTCATTGACTTGTAACTGCAATAGTAGAAGACAATAGTCAATGAGCATAGGCTACAATTAAAAATCGTTAAAGCTATTTGTATTTTTTTTTCGCCTATTTTCTTGTTTATATAAAACAACAGAAATTTTATTTAGCTTTAAAAAATAGCAATTCCAAAAGAACATTAGACATGCAAATGGCATATTTACTGTTGCATGGTCATTTGCCGTTCCACCGTCTTTGATATACAAGTCGAATTGCTTGTTGTTGTATTCACATGCAACGACAATTGCTGTGACAGAGCCAACAGAGTAGGAATCGTTTGATGACAACAGATCAGCAATTGTCATATCTGGAGCTAGATTTCTCATTTTGCAAACTTGATCAATTGTCTCAATTATTGTATGTGGAAATATGACTATTGATTACTTGGCATCGCCTCTGTCGTACTGGCCTTTTTTCTTCAGCCCAAATCGAGTGATTCTTAGGCTTTTGCCAGTTGAGAAATAGCTACCAAAACGTTTGATCAAGTTGTCACTTATTCCAGCAGTGATTGTCATCAGCCCATCTCTGTCAACAAAGTCTGCATGCAGCATTTGTGCCTTTACAGGGGAACCTTGGATTTTGTTTTGTGCAGGCCCATACACGGCCAAGATGTCTCCTTCGAAAACAATTTTTGGGGTTATTGTGCATAGCTCTATAATAGTAGCTGCTTCTGCAGCTGTTTGTTTGAACCTGCCATTGTTATAGTTAGAGAAGAACGCTAAGAAAGAAATTATCAGCAATTAATAGCAGAAAATTTTGAACTTGGATCAAGATTGACAAGATATTTGTCAATGCAATAGTTACATTCTATTGTTTTCTGTGCTAGGAAATCATAAAAGAAGATAAAGAAGTTGCATGTGTTAAAAATGATGTAAAAAACAATTAGAACCAAAATAATTGCGCACCTTTTTGGACTTTGAACAGGTGAAATTGTTTCCATTGTTGAGCTGTATGATGTTGATATTGTTTTTGTTGTGTTGTGCATAAGCAAAGAACTATTTTCCATTGTTTTGGAATTTTGGATTTTAGTTTCAACAACTGTACATGCAAGAAGTATCAAGCAAGTCAAATGTACCTAATATTGTTAATTAATGTAAATATTAGAAGAGATTTAGAACAAATGGAAAATATGGAAACAAATAGATAGTATTAAAACAAAGAATCATAGGGAAAAAAAAGAAAAAAGGCAAATTTCTATAATTCTTTTACTAGATTTTTTACATATGCATAGCATGAAGTTTATGTAGTGCCAGGAATTTGAACAGAACAACTGCTGAAAACTATGTTGTCTATAGCCAAATATTGAACAAATTTTCATTTACAATTATCTTGAACATGAGATTTTGTTATTAAAACATTTTATGTAGCCTATATATCGTCTAAATTATTATAAAATGGAAATAGCATGTGAATACTTTTGTAAAGAGTGTTTACATATGTTATGCAATAAGTGCTAGTTTTTTAAAATCTGAATTGTGGACAAATTAAAGTCTAAACAACTTTCAACAATAAAAAATAATCAAAATTTTACATCACAAACTAGATTACAAAAATATTAGAAAGTTCAACACAATTTGAACTCATAGCTATGACACCAATGTTGCACATGGCCACAGCTGATCTAAATTTACCTCACTACAAATAGGAAAAAACCAAATTGATATAGTTTAAAGTGCAGGAAAGTTGCAAGAGAAAGAATAGTACCTGCTTTTGATTTTGTGCAAATATGATACGATGGATCTATCCATAGATAAGCGGAGAACAAAATTAGACAATGCAAAATTGAATAGACTATGCATTGTTATCACAGATTGATAGGAAAGTTGAGTAGTGATCAGTCCAATAGGCATCTGAAATATTGAAAACAATAGTTATGTGTTTCAAATTTGTCCAAAAGTGGTCAAGCATTGAACCAGTGTTCGTTGTTGCCTTTGTTGTTTTCAGTGTCAAGCCTTTCATTTCCATAAACAGTTGCAATTTTCTTTTTGGCGTTGTTTCTTGCAACATGTCAATGTTCAGGTCACCAGCTACTAGGATTTGAGTGGTTTGTGTGCAAGTTGACAAAATGCAACTCAATATATGAAAGAGATCATCAAGCAAAGCACATGGTCTATTGTAAATGTTCACTACTTTCAACACATTGTAGCCAAATTCAAGATCTACGCAAATTGCTTCGGTCGAGTTTTTTGTATAGTTTTTAGAATCGGTGATGGCAATGTGTTTTTTAATCAATGTAAGGATTCCATGCATTGAAAATGCTGAGAAGAAATTGTATTTTTCTACCATTATCGTTTCTTTGGTAAGTGTGTGCATGTGAGTTTCTTGCAAACATAAAATGTCTTCCTGCATAAGTTCATGATCATTTACAACATCGTCATAGTGCAAAAGCAAGCTGCGTGTGTTCAATGATGCAATGAGTAATTGCTTTGCATTTGGCATTGAACGCAGGCCATATTCAAATTGCAAAGTTGCATTTGTTTTTAATCTATCTATTTCAATAGCGACTTTTGGACAAGTTTTAAAATTTCTTTGTTCTAACTTATTTAAGAGATAAAGACAATCAATATTTCTAACACGTGAGAGCGCAGTGTAAACAAGGCCATGTCTCTTAATTCCTTTTGGGTCAAATGCCAATTTGTTCATTGTCAATCCTTGTGCTCTATGGATTGTCCTTGCACATGCTAACTGAATTGGGAATTGTGTTAGCATAATATTCATTTTATTTTCAAGTGTTGTTTGTATTACAATTCTTTTGATTGGTGTCCAATTGGACTTTACAACAGTTGTATAAAGATGTTGCATAGTTGCACGTTGCTTGGCTCCAAATTTTGGATCTGTAAACTCAACCCAAACAATATCATGGTTTGTTTGTGCATAGTGTTTAAACACACCTTCTGCACCATTAACCAACCCATCCTCAATTGAGTAGTTGCCTCCAACTAGTTCAATAAGCATATCCTTTTTCACTATTATCATAGACGGAAGTCGCAATGTGTTTTGTCTATGCTCATTTTTTTCAATTGAATCAATTTTGCTATCATGTGCTACAAGCGTGAATGTTTCTGTTTGCATAGCTGACAACATTTTTGAGTTATGTTCTTGAACATCCTTATTACTATGGAAAAGATAAGGTGACGTTGCATCTATTGGTGGTTGTCTATAGCAATGTTGGTTTAAGTAATCTATGTCATCCAGTGTTTGTGAGCATGTTCTAATTCTATTTAAGATTGATATGAATGTTTGATTTCTTTGACGTACAACTATTGTAAGTTCATAGCATTTTATTGCATCGAACCAAAATGTGTAAGGAAATGTTTGCTGCTGGAATCTTGGTTGTTCAAAAATCCAACAATCATGTACGGGTTGTGCTTGACACAAATCACCACAGAATATGACATCAAGGTTTCCAAATGCTTTTGTTGGTGTGTGCATGATTTCACGTAGTCGTTTGTCAATGTTGTATAGCATTCGAGACCCTATTAAAGACACTTCATCAATCAACAATACTCGAAGTTGTTCATAATCTTTTGTCAAAAGATCTAGGGTGTTTGAATTTAGCGGAAGCATATTTGAACTTAATGGCAGTCTAAAAGCAGAGTGGACTGTAATGCCACCTGCATTATATGCTGCTTTTCCAGTAAATGCAACTATAAGTCCTTTTTTCTTTAAAGGATCACTGCCAATTTCTTTGTCATAGTGATGTAGAAGACCATCATAGATTGCTTTTGCGGTGTAAGTTTTACCTGTTCCTGCTCCTCCTGTCAGGAACAAGTGAATTGGAGTGAGGGGATTGTTCTTTTTCCTTGCAATAACTTATTTCACGATTGATTGTTGTTGAGTATTTAGATTTCTTCGTATTGCATGGTATTCATGCATGTCCAACAGAAATGGCTTTTCTGTCAAGTTGCACACAATCCCAGGTTTTGATGCATTGGACATAGTTTTGCGGATTAGATCATGCTGAATGTCATATTGTTCTAATCCAGACACAGTTGCTGTTTTGTCTGTTGTTAGAGGAGCCATAGCTATGTCTTGCAATTCAATTGTTTCAGCAGCATTATCAAGGTCACCCCACTTTGCCGTTGTTGATGCCATGAACTTTTTTTCTACAATGTCTATTTGTTCTTTGAATTTGACATATGCATCAGACCATGTTTTGAAATTGCTCTTTAGTAGGGTGCAATTGTCTCTATGTGGCATAAAGAGGATCATCTTTTCTCTAAAAAAACTCTCGGGGTCTTTTTGTTTGTTGTAGCGAATATATCGTATGATACATGGTCTATTTCTTTTTCTTGTAATTGAGTGCATGCAAGAATAGGAAGATGCATATTCAGCCAAAGAAATGTTTTCAAGCTCAATAGGACGTGCAATGTATTTGTCCAAAATTGATGGGCAAATAATGTCGTCAGAGTCATCTGGTTCTTTTTCCAAAAGCGATGGTTTTTTCAAGACAACTATTTTTTTGTCGTCTGGAGCAGTGTTGATGAAAATAGTCTTCCTGGAGGATGAATGCAGAGGCAACGAGAGTATGATATGTATTGCTTGTCTAGTAGACATTTGTTGCATGTTCAAAAGCGCATTTCCAAGTTTACGTATCGTTTCAATCTTTCCATCATTCTCAATGAGACATTGTTCTTTGATCTTTTTGAAAGCATTTGTCATGGATCTATCAAATTTGGTGATGTAAGAGCTTACATATGTTGCTGTAGTGTAAGCATCTAAGATATATTGTGCATCTGTATTTGCTTGCCACAACTCTGGTATTGCTTTTGCAAATGAGTTAATCCAAATGTCAACGGGATCTCTTTTTAGTATTAAGGTAGCACGAGGAAGCAAAGACCGTAGCAGCAAAATGTATTCATCCTTGGTTAGTTCTAGCTCTAGAAGCAATTGTGCAAACGACACGTTTCTAGAATATTCTTTATGTTCAATAAGAGAGAACACTTTTTTTGCTCTTTGAATGAGATCGTCTGAAGCATTTTCTAGTGGCTCTAGAATCATGGTACTATCCATAGGAGGCAATGGGAAATTGAATCTGCATGTGGAATGCCGATGTTTTCTACATGTTTTTGTGTGTCGATGCGTTTGAATTTGAATAAGATTTTGATCAAGTAAAGACGAGTTTGTGGATATATAGCGATCAACAAAAGCAACGATCTCCTCATTTGAATTTTTTCCATAAACAGGTGCATTTTAAATCCAAATCAGTCCATGTTCATGCTCATTTCCTCTTTGTTGAAATTCGGTCGTAAAGAAAAAATCTTGTATTTTTCCAAATATTGTGTTGTTTTTTAACATAAGAGACTTTAGTGCTGCTATTTGTGTCTATAGTAGCAAGTACAAATCACTAGGTGTCTTCTTATTAACGTGTCAATATTTTCTTCCAATGCATTGTCTTCTAACTTTCCCAAATGTTTTTCCTCGATTTGTTTCAATGCATTGCATAAAGGTGCCCAAAGGTGTTCAGCACTCGTAAAGGTTAAAAAGAACGTAGGAGGACCAAGCTGCCGAATCATTGCAAATAGATCTTTTTTCATATTTTCAAAGTAATCAGGTGATGTTCTGATTGCTTTCAATGTACGATACCTGATCGAAGATTGGAGTATTTTTACAAGATTGTCTTTTGACTTGACATCTTTTGCCAATAATTTTTTGTCCTTTAACTCTCCCATGCGGATTGATATCCAAGCAGTGTTTTGTACTTGTTTTATTATGATTTTAATTGCTTTGAAGAAAATGTTTGTGCCATGTGTTTCAAAGTCTGTACTTTCATGTTGTAGCTCCCACTACGATATTTGTTGATAAGAGAAGTGATTGAAAATTTCATTAGGTCGATTGAATCCGTAGAAAAGTGTAGGAAAGTTTAGCTCTTCAGAGTATTTGTCTTGGAAAATGCTCAATGGACGGAAGCTCTCTGAAGGTGCAATTTCTATGATTTTGTTGTCTAGATCATCTAATAGATGTGTTTCTCCATATCCATGTATCAATGTTTCTGATATTGGTTCTATGTTTATTTCATTTTCATCATCAGCTACTTGTTCTGTTGTTTCTTGAGTATTTGATTCTTGTTTGGCTGTTTCATCAAATATTTTTTCCCAACTAGTATTGATTACAATGCCTTCAATTTTGTAAAGTTCGGTTTTGCATAAATCACTCAGCGCAGTCATAATGATCTTTGGCCGAATATTTCCAGATAGATATGCATTTTTGTATTCCAATTTTCGCTTTAGCATAACTGCAACTGTCAAATTGTCATCTAGACTTCTAGGCAATGCTATTTGAACTTTATCCAAATTTGCAGGCACATTGATAATTGAGCCAGTCAGCCCAATTTGTGCTCTTTTATAACCAAGTTGTCTTATTTGTGCAAAGGCTATTCTTGGTGACACCAATCGTTCTTCCAAAGGAGTCAGTATAGCTACAGATGGCAATATGTTATTGCGTCGGATTCGTGTAGGTGATGTAAACATGGGCAATTTCCCATTAGCGATTGCTTTCTTGCAAGGCCTACAAATTTGAACAAGTAGCATGGGGTATGTCACATCTTCTGTACTTGTAAGAGTTTGAAAGGCTAATTTAACTGTGTTGTTTACACTAGAAATGTCTTTTTTAAAATGCAATTGTTTACACACGGAACATGCATGAATAGGTGTGTCTTGAATAACTTTTAAGTATGTAACAACTGCTTTTTTTGCTTTTGCACATTCCTTTTGCTTTTGAAGAATGTCCATTCCTTGTTTATGCATATTGTGTTTCAACAAGTGCAAGTTTTTTTGCATATTGCCATCAATGCATGTTTGCGTCTTGATTTTGGTTTTTGAAAATTGACCAGCAATGCAAGACTTTTTTTCCCCTATGTTTATCTTTTGTTTTTGTTCGTTTGCTTTAATTGCATCTATGTATATTGGTTTGTTGAATGGTCCGTTGTCAATGTTCTTTTCTATAGTGTTTTCGTTCGCTATTGTCTGTTTGTTCTTTTCAAAATTATCCGTTCCAATTGCAATAGAAGTATTTTCGTTGCAATTGAGCGAAAAGAGCATTTTATTTCCACAATGTTGTTGCAACAACGGTTGGAAATGCGAGTGCATTTTATCTATTACATGTTGCATCAGGCATAGAACTCTTGACGATTTATTTGTTGCATGGAATGTCGCAATATTTTCTTGCAAATTATTGCTCCATAAATGTATGTTAGTGTCTAGTAGCTCACATAACCATTGAAGAGCAAATTGATTTCCTTCTATGTGGCCAATGATATATGGCTCTGCCAAATGCACGATATAGGTTTCCCATCCACTAACAAGAGGTGTAGTTGCTAATATGTTTTTATCAAGATATTTGTCCAAGCATTGTATTGCTCTAATATCGTTTGAAGCAATAGAGTTATAGAAGCTTTGCGCAATTGCTTTTCTAACACTTTGTCCATTAGCGAAGAGTGTCAATTCGGAGATTGATTCGAACAAGGAGTCATGACAATTGCCTTGAACCTGAAATGACATTTCAAGTTGCTTGTATAAACATCGATTTACATTTGCGCCTTGACAGAGCATATCAGTCGCTTGTCTTTCGGCTTGCATTGTTTTATATGACAATAATGGTTCAAAGTGGCCAGAAGCTGGTGTGTGGTCATGGAACAATATATTGTAGCAATATTCAGATCTTCCAGAATTGAAGTGAAGGTATTTTGTTCCTTTTGTTAATGACCAAACAGCGACTGGAACATTCAACCATTTTGAAAACCACTTGATACAAAATATATCACCCCATAGTCCATATACATTTTGATTATCTGGCTGCGAAGCAGATTGCGACATGCGATTGAGATATTCGTTGGCATTTTCTATGCTATGCAATTCCATCAAATAGTCAACTGTCAATTCTGTGCATATTGACAACAATGCAGAGGGATCTTTTTGATCTAGACGAACACGAAAATGATTAACAATCTCTTTCCTTATCTCTATTGATGTATATCAAAAATGCAACAATACTGCAAGTGCATCAAACAAGCAATTTCCTAGCTCATAGTGGAAATTGTCTAGTCGAAACAAATTGCTTGTAGCCAAAGCCTCATCAATTTCTTGCCAATTAGAATATTTGATGCCAAGACCATTTGCTCTTAAAACATTGTCACCTTTACTTTTGTCTTTTCCCATATTGTCTACAAACACATTTGCGACGGCATATGTTTTTCCTGCTTTTTGTTCTTGTTTTTTCTATGTCCCTAGTTGTTTATATCGGAAAACCTGCATGCAAGTGAAGAGAAACAAACCCTAAGGAAAACAAAATAAGCAAAGGGCATGGTTTTTTTTTCCAAACCATGATGCTGTAAACATTGTAGATTGTTGTTGCCATTGCAAATAAGCAAAGCAAAGGGAACAACATATTCACAACAAAGAAATTTTGAAATGAGATGTATTTTGTCTTGCTACTAGAATAGAGAAAACCAGGATGTTAATTGCTAAGCTAAAATTATTAAATATGCAAAATTTGGTATCAATACAAAAAAAAATGGCAATTAGCAAACAAGAAAATTCTGTGTGTGTTTTTTGTCTTTCTTTTTTTGTTGAAGCTATGTTTGAGTTTGTTATCTTATAACCACTAAAAAGTTTTTTTGTACGATACTATGTAGACACGATTTTGGTCAAAGGGAAAGCTTTTGGCACTTAAAAGGTTAAAAGGTCAAAGTCACTTTATCAAGAAATATGGATATAGTGTTTCTCATGACACATTAGTAGACACTTGATTTCTTATTCTAGTCAGGGGGAATCATTAGATTCAATGCAATATTAGATTTATTGGTGACCTATAACAACATATTTATAGTTTTAAACTTTCATATATCAATAAAATATAACTATGTGTGTTAAGAAATGTTTAAATATTTAAACTTAGTGTACCACTATGCTGTATGCTCATGCTATAGTTTGTACCTTGATTGTTAACCATTCAACTACTAATTAATTGCCAATGTAAGAGTGAATTAGAATAGTGGCATAGCTAATATTGATTCCTCATATTATTCATAAATGTTAACATAAATGGCATAAGCGACAATGATTTTGCATCTCAGGACAAAGTAAGAATAAAGCATAGAAAATTAAAGACTGAACATAAAAAATTTATTTCAAAAACAAATTTGTGATTATTGTTTTCCTTAATCTTTCTATTGAACTTTAATTTATGAGCAATTGCTACTACTTAGAATTTTATTTGCAATTAGCTTATAATATATAGATTAAAGCCATGAACCTATAATTTTAACACATAATTTATAATTTTTGTTTTATATCATATTGTTTCATTTACGCTTTTGTATTAAACACTCAGATCTTAAACTTTCTTTTTGACACTAGTGATTTCACTAAGCCTGGCGAGGGAATGCGAAAGACCATATTTTGTGTCAAAGAGAGTGACAAACAAACTATATCAAGATTTAGCAAGATTGCGGTGTAATTAGATGGTGACTTTATTGAGTGCACTTAACTCTTCATAAGTTGTGTCTTGATCAAATACCTCAATGGAAGCATTGTGGTTTCCTTGATCAGCAGATTGTCAAACCATTTTTTCTTCTTCTTGGATTTGAAACATTCTATAATTGTAACACATGATTTATAATTTCTCTTTTATATCATATTGTTTCATTTACGCTTCTGTATTAAACACTCACACCTAAAACTTTCTTTTTGACACTAGTGATTTCGCTAGGCCTAGCAGGGGAATGTGAACGATCATATTTTGTGTCAAATAGAGTGACAAACAAACTATATCAAGATTTAGCAAGATTGCGGTATAATTAGATGCTAACTTTATTGAGTGCACTTAACTCTTCATAGCTTTTGTCTTCATCAAATACCTCAATGGAAGCATTATGGTTTCCCTGATTAGGAGACTATTAAACCATCTTTTCTTCTTGTTGGATTTGAAACATTTGCACTAATCATGTGCTTGTTTATTACAATATCTACAAAACCTACTAGAAGACGGAGAAAAGAAAAAGCAGATTGTGAGAAACAAAATGACCTTGTAGTAGTAGGAAGTGCAAGTTTTGAAAATGTAGGTATGCAAACAATTGAGGAGGATGATTGATGTTGAATTCTACAATAATCTAAAAACTTGTCTTCAATCAATTGTGCTTGATTATACACAACGCAAGGAATAGCGATTTCCATGTACGTCAACTCTAGCTACAAACATTCTTGTAATCTACTTTTAAATTTGACAATAAGATTATCGAATGCATTAGTGATATTGAGAAGAATGGACAATTGATTGGATTGATGGAAGTACTCTCATACAAGAATGTCGAATCCTTGACTGAGGTGAAGCCACTTAATATTGATACCCTATTTGTAGAAGGAAGAACTAAAGGAGAGAGAAAGGGATTTCACAAACTTGGTCGAAATCATGATTGAGTTTTGATTCACATCATGCCTACAAAGCCCTGTGAGTTTCAACTTAATGGACATAACCTTTTCAAGACCAAGAAACAGATTATAGTTAAACCAATTGTCTATGTCAAGAATCTAACTTTGGAGCACTTTCGAATCATGGGATTCATCATAAATGATAAGCTTGGATTTTTAACATCGAGGACATAAATTCTTGATAAAAATATTATTAACATTTTATGCAAACAAAGCAATTATGTTGGCAACTTCCACAATTCTTTTGTGTAACATCATTATTTCCATCAATCTTATAGTAGCCATCATTGATACCCAAGGGATATGGCCACTAATAGAACTATTAGCAACTTGATTTCTTTGAAAGTGTATTAAAAATTCCAAAACAGCTTTCAAATATCTATAAAGCTCTATTAAATAAAAGGTCAAGAGTCTTGTAAACAAAGCAGAAGACTCAAGAACATCTTCAAATATCAACGAATATCACCATCAATTAGTTTAAAACTTGGGAGATTGTTAATCAATGCATAACAACAAAAAATCTTTAGTGTATAGTGTCAATGAAGCTCCAATGAAACGCTAGGAAATGAGGCCATATAAAAAGAGGTATTCAACATTGTCTCATCAACATCCAAAATCACTATGTGTGTATCCTACAAAGTCAATTTCAATGATACAAGTAAATGCCTCTTATCAACATCTCTTTCAAATTTTCCATCATGTCCAAATGAAGGAAAATGTTACATAACCCCAATTAAAAAAAAAAAAACAATTAATGCTAGTGGCCTGGCCTAACCGTCTTAATAGATAGATTGTTATGTATTGAGATCATCTATATTAAATCATGTCAATAAAGTAGATTTAGTGTGGAAGCAATATTTGCAAAAATGTTTACTAGAAGCTTCCACCTATTAGAAAGTCTCTATAGCATGAAAACAATATTTGAAAGAAAATTTATTACAAGGTCCACCTATTAGAAAGTTCCTTTACTAAGGACGCTTATTAGTAGGTTCAGCCTAGTAAAAAGTTTCTTCACTAGAAACTATATATCTACAAGTAGAAGCAATGAAACAAGATGTCCTGTGGAGTATTTTGTAATTGTAGATTGGCTTGATTTGGAGGTTTTCCCCTTGAAGAGGCAAATGAATATTGCTTTAATTAATAAAGATATTTCTATTATAATATTTTGTTATCTAGAACTATCTATTGTTGTGGTAATTATGTCTTTTCATATTGAAATCTTGGTTTATTTTTTTTTATTTATGTTATGAATTTCCAATTATGTTGTTGAGGCACATAACAAATAGAAATCATGCTTAAGACTCATTAAGCATGAAATAATTGTTAAGCCATGAATTTTGGATGTGCAAAACACAAAGCAGTGAGCATACCGAACAAAATCAAATATGCAGGATGCATAAAAGATAAGAATATGTAGCGTGGCTTGTGACAATCAATTCCAACAATGGGAACACTATGTCCTTAATATCGAATGGATTGGCAACCTTCATTTTTCTAGTCATGGATAGAATGACAATAAAATAACTCATTATTATGTGTTGAATTATATTTTAAGGATCGATAACATCAATTTAATGTTAGATACTTGAATTTGATTATGAAAGCCGATCTAAATAAAGAAGAAATTCCATCAATCAAGCCATTATATTGCAGGCAAGATGAGGCTGATTTTGGTGAAGGGTCATAAAAGGCACTTGACATTGCTCAAATACAATAGGCATGAGAATTTGATGTTTGTTTGTGTGGATGGCCATATTCCTATTGTTTGGTATAGCCAGAACAAGGAGCAGCTAGGGACTTGCTGAGCCCACAATAATTTGTTATAGTGCTTTAATGTCTAAAGCGATTGTACATGTTTGAGAATAAGTAACATAGATCACACTATAAAGTTACAAAATGTGGAAATAGAAACGATACACACCTTATTAGAGAAAGGTTTGATATATAATATAAAATAGATTTTGAGCTAATGCAATATGTATGTGTGTCGCTGTGAGCAGTGGATGTGATCGCTTTGTAGGTGGATGAATCAAAACTATTCGAGCTTTTGATGACAATAGAATTGCACACTTAAATCAATTCAACACCAATCAGTTATGGAAACCAATCATAGCATTTGTTCCTAAAGAACCTAAACTCGACATTGAGTTTGAATAAAATATTGCCCAAATTCAAACTAGACTGGAAACTTGCTCTAATACCAATGATGTAGGGATTCTCACTCATAAGCAAAGTTCGAAATCAAAGTCTGGAAAGTAAATTTCTTAATTGCTTTTTATTAAGTAAACATAGCACTAGATAGCTTTAGATGAAGAAAACTAACCATGAAAACAAAGAGAGAAAATTTGAACAAGATTCTTGAAACTAGCAACTAAGTGCAATAATAGAGATGGTGATTCTACATGTTTAAGAATAAGTAATGTAGATCACACTATGAAGTTACAAAATTTGGAAATAGCAACAATGCACACCTCATGAGAAAAAGGCTCGACATCTAGTAAAAATTTGATTTCAAGCTAATGCAATATGTAGCTATGTGGCTATGAGGGGTGAACACGATCGCTTTGTAGCTAGATCAATCAAAATCTATTCAAGGTCTTGATGACACTAGAATTGTAGACTTAAATCAATCTAACACCGATCACTTATGGAAATTAATCATAGGATTCCTTCCTAAAAAACCTTAAGTTGAAATTGAATTTGAATAAAGTATTACGCAAATTCAAGCTAAATTGGAAACTTGTGCTAATACCAATGATGTGGGGGATTCTTACTCATGAGCGGAGTTCGAAATCAAAGTCCGTAAATAGATTTCTTAATTGATTTTTACTAAGTAAACATAGGCCTACATAGCTTTGCATAAAGAGAACTAACTATGAAAACAAAGAGAGAAAAATTTGAATGAACAAGATTCTTAAAACTAGCAACTAAGTACAATAATAGAAATGGTTGTAGATAAGATCTCAAGTGCTCTTCAATATTAGGCAACCAACAAGGCATTGACAATAATCTCCTATGTGCATAAACAAGACAAATGACATGATACTAAGTACTAAAAATCAGTTATATGTGAATGATTTAGAATACCTATCGACCTAGTCCTCCACTTCAAATCTAGAGTCTACATGGGTAGTTAGGATCTGCTTATATTGATTCTTCTTCTTGCGTATTACTTCCATGTCCCAAAGAATTTTGCCTAAAGTGTCATACTTTTGATGCAAAAATTCAAATTTATCCATAATGGATTATTGTTGCATGCACCAATCTTCAATAACCTAAGCCACAATGGATTTAGTTTCTGAGTCGGAAGCAATTTTCATGGGTGGCTTGCAAATGGAAGAAGCCAATATCAAGTTTCTAGTGTTTGAGCTCAACAACAATACATTTTGAAGGATTGGTGGCTCATGGCTCCTAAATATTTTTCTCTATTCACCCATGCTCAACTCTGATATTTAGATACAAAGCTCTTATGGTATTTCATCATTGTGTCCTTGGTATCCATTTCAACTTTTGTGCCTTGGTGCGCTCATCGTGGTTCTCATGCATTATCCTGTTTGGTATGTTCACAGGCAGCCCATATTATCATTTCTAGATACATTGTTTCTATGCCTTCTCTTGATTTGTATCATCTTCTCTCAAAATTTCAAAATCTAGTATCTTGATGAAATATTCAGAGGGATTGACCTTGATTTTAAAGTAATATTGCACAACGATTTGTCTTTAGTTTAGTAAGGACACTTAACCATTCTTGAACAAGTGATCTATAAATTGCCATGGACATTCCATTGCAATAGTTTGTCACAAGATATCTGACAACTTAATTCATCATGTTAGCTTAATTTCACAAAATGGTGAATAAAGTAATATACACTCCCTTATTGTTGGGAAGCCATGAAATAATACAATAACATCATCATAACGGAACCCCTTGTCCTCATGATGAAGCACTATTTAACATAGCCTAGTAACTGTCTAGGGTTAGTTTAAGTGTTTATATATGTCTGAACTCTTGATTAGGGTCAAGGTTTTGGAGTTTCTAGAATTTTCTTGAAGTCCACTTATGACTAGCTCGATTACATAGTCAAAGTTAGCTCCCATGGAGCAAGCGCCACAAAGCGAGTTTTGAACCTAAGTGGAGAGGACAACAACATTCGTACGGACCACTTGATCTACAGTCAATTGACTATCGCCATAAATTCTTCTAGGCTGCGCGATAAATTATAATCATTTTGCTAATAAGTTGTTCACATTTAGTAATCAATTGTTTAATTAAATGCAAGGAGAAAGGCAAACAATGCAAAAGCAAAATTCAACAATCTCATAGGCAAGGGATTTTCTCAACAAACATATGTTGAATTGATGACAGTATAACCAAGATTAGAGTATTCAACATTATCTCTTTGTAAATTTTGTATTAAAATTTATTTATAGTTGTCAAAGATGTTATCAAAGCATATTTAAGTGTATGGCATTGCAACAAAACTAATGATCAAATAGCTTGAAAATCAAAATACAGAGGTTCAAAACTATGTCTATATAAACCGTTTCGATTGAGTAATATAACCTATCTCAAAATAGTAAAAAATATTGAACAAAGCAACTATTAAATTGTAGCAGAAGAAAATACAAGGGCAAAACCAGCAATGCAAACCATCAAACATCGGACATTAAAAAAAATCGCTCATAAGCATAAAAACCAGAGCCGAATAGCAGTCACAAATTGTAGACAACAAAATCGTGATCTCCACAAGCTAGTAGAAATTGATACCACCCATATACATATTATAAGCAAGTTCGAAGGCAAAATTTGCCAGCAATAAACTTCTATAATGAAGCGTTTTATTTATTTATTATCAAAACATATATTTTTTATCTTGTTTTTATTCATCTATCAAATCTAAATAATCTTTGTTTCTATCCATCTAAAATTTTATTGTGCCTATACATCTAAAATTTTATATTAAAATGTGAATTTTTAAAGCTAGACCACAATACTCAATACCAATAAGTACACCCGTTTTATGTATAATGTGGAAAAACTATAGTCATTTAAAAGGAAGCCACATTGGACTTGATACTTTTGTTGTATTCAAAGTTTTGTACAACAGAATATTATTTTGTTGACTTTTTAACTAAGGATATTTGCCGTATTCAAATCTGTTGTTCGAAGAATGTAATTTCTATTTTTTAACTAAGGATCTTTGTCACATTTAAATCTCTTGTTCAAAAAATCTAATTTTGTTGATTTTAAACTGGTTGAAGTTTAGTTAAAAGAAAATAGAGCAAGTGATTAATTTATAGTTACTGTTTTGATTTGTAAAAACTTTTTGCGATGCCTCAAGCTTGTTGCAATGCGGAGGGGAAAATGGAACTTTAGCAGTTTAGTAGAGCTTAAAAGCAATGACACTGCCTCTAATTTTAAATGCCGGTTTTAACAAAGACAGAAATGTTAAAGTTTGTAGCATTGAAGCCACAAAAAAAATAAGCATTCATCCTAGCAACATAGAAAATGTCTAGGCATTGATCCTATGCCAGTGTATCACGTATATATCCAGTATCGCGTATGTATAGATCTTAGATAAAATATTTCTTTTAGTCTACTGTGTGCAATTACAATTAACATTGACTACTCACGATCTATGGGCTTAGCCGGTCAGAAATACTAGGTTTAACATGATCCACACGTTTTTTATTTTAAATCTTTCGGTCTTTAAAGGCTTGTTCGACGTAGGAGAACAACGAGCGATCAAGCCTTTTTTATCTCTAGAGCTGACTCAGCAATAAGCATATTCTGGCGCTTCGGTGAGTAAGATTCAGCTGGACAACGTAGCATCAACCTGCCTATATCACTTTCTTTTATAATATAACCCTCTTACTTGAGAGTAATATCACAAACCATATCTCTATTGCAGTTTGAGTCAATTTAGAAATCATCTCTCATTGGAGAGGGAGAGTCAAAATTAAAGCGCTTATTGGACTAGTCTGCACAGTAAGCCTTAACACCACTAGCTTGAATCTTCTTGGTCCAAGCAGTTAGTTTTAGCTTCAACATAGAAAATGTCTAGGCATTGATCCTATGATCATTTGTCACTAATCATTTCAAAGTCCAGGGACGAACATGAAACTTTTCATAGAGAGAATCAGCACAACCCTGTTGTATTTAAATAAAATTAGTGAATTGATGTTCGTACCAGATTAAAGTATATTTTTTTGCTAAATATATTTTTAAGAATTGAATCGTATCCACCGATGTAGAAAAAGGAGCATACATATTGCAACAAGCTAAATAGCTATGAATATATCTATTCAATACAATCAGATTCAACTAATATAAACGCATCTCATGTATCCATGTCATAGTACCAATCAAGTAGCAATGCTTCCATGCATATGCTACATTTGGCTGCTGCAACTATCTTTGTTATTTAGGGCCTAAAATCTTGAGCGCATTTCACTAATGCATTTACACTACCTACAAGCAAAAAATTATAAACAATTAGCCTTGTCTTGCATGCAGACGCTAATTTCCCAGCCTATATAGCAGCTGTAAGCAGATAGTATGAGCGCTATATCTTCTTGACACTTGTTTCTTTTTAATCGTTGTGACAGAACATAATTTTGCTACGGGCGTTCGTTCGTGTAATGCACGTCCCTACTTCAACATTTTGTGTTAATACAGATAGGTGTACGACCGCAGAGACTAAATATAATCAGATTCTACTCGTATAAACACATGTCGGTCGTGTATCGATGCCATAGTATTAATCAAGTAACAATGATTCCATGCATACGCTACATTTGGCTGTTGTAGCCACCTTTGTTATTTAGCGTCTAAAATCTTGAGCGCACTCTACGAATGCATTTACACTACCCACAAGGGAGAAATTATAAACAATTAGCCTTGTCTTGCATGCAGACGCTAATTTGCCAGCCTATATAGCACCTGTAAGCAAATAGTATGGGCGGTGTATCTTGTTGGCACCTGTTTCTTTGTAATCGTTGTGACACAACATAATCTTGGTACCGGCGTTCCTTCATCTAGCGCACGTCCCTATTTCAACATATACAGAAAGCTCGAGCACCGCAGAGACTGGAAATTTTTTTTATATTGAGAGCTCGAGCGAAGCACTACAATCCACTGCGCCGACTGTAGAAATTTGTGGGGGATTGTGGCTTTGATAGTAGACGGGAGTTTCCCCCAGGTACATGGATTCTTACCTCTGCGCAGGTAAATGTTTACAACTACATCCTCCCAAACCTAGAATTTAGTTTTACTTAAACTTCGTTATTGTTCTCTGTTGAACCATATTTTTCTTTATAGCGCTTGCAATAATATCTTCGTATTACACTCAATATTATTCGAGCTAGAGTAACTGTGCTTGCTATCAGGGAATTCTAGTTTATCGCCCAGAGAATTTCTTATAGCCTGAAGTTAAAATGTATAAGATGTTCCGTTAATGTTTTATAGACTATTTCTCAGGGTTTTGAGTCTGGTAGCCCTTTGAAATTTTATTCCGTCGAAAATAAAAAGAATAAAGTATGAAATTTTATCAAGATATCGAGTCTGCCAGCCGTTGGCATCCTTATGAAAATTCTAGCAGGGGTTTCTCTGTTTATCCGTGAAGAGACTCTATGTTGAAAAGCCCCCTGTTTACCCTTATTTTCCTATCAAAACACAGGTGCAATGTTGAGCATCGTCACCACTTGGGTGCTTTCAGATGGCTTGGCAACCACAATTGGTCTTTTTAAAGCCGAGATTGCCATGCACAGTTGAGAATGGCTATATATATATATATATATATATATATATATATATATATAATGCAGCTCTTAATGGCGCATAGCAAAAACAATACATGTATGAAAGCACCTATTAACGCTACATCCTAAAATATATATCTATAAATATATCCAGCTGAAACGATTAATATCACTAATTTTGCATTTCGATTAATTTCTTTACTAGATGGAATCATTCAGCACCTCCCTTCATGATTTGAGCTCCATCCCATGTGCATTGCAAGCAATTTGGTATTTTTTTTTTATCTCATATAAGTTATGGTTAATAGTTTTGAGACCTGATCTCGCATTATTTGATCTTTTATTGTGTAGTTAAGTTGTCAACCCTACAGATGAAAGTTTTTAGTTTTGAGAAGGTGTCCATTCAACTATTTAAGATTTTAACCCTCTAGCATGCTATGGCCAATCTGCAATACGAATTGGTGCCGTAATAGTTGAAACACAACTATATATTTAAGACTTGCGTTAATACCATACCCCACGTACTGTGTAAAAAATGACTATAGTCAAGATGAGACTTCCATGTTTCAACAGGTTAAGCCATGAAAATTTTTATCGATCAATAGGTAACTAACTAAAGAACAGTTTAAGTGTATGAATCATTGTAACCAAACATATCAGAAACAAGAATTGAAGTCTCAATTCGATGTCGGTACGAAGCCACGCCTTTGTAATCAGCCAAGTCCCAAAGCATGGGCTTCTTCAAACCGCGTCTGGCTGGTGTTAGAAGCTCTATTTGCTAAGACTGTGACTCGATTCTATGAGAAAAATTCATAGACCCCCAACCCCAGACCCTAAGACTTACGTTAATACCATACCCCACGTACTGTGTAAAAAATGACTATAGTCAAGATGAGACTTCCATGTTTCAATAGGTTAAGCCACGAAATTTTTTATCAATCAATAGGTGACTAACTAAAAAACAGTTTAAGTGTATGATTCATTGTAACCAAACATAGCAGAAACAAGAATTGAAGTCTCAATTCGATGTCGGTACGAAGCTACGCCTTTGTAATCAGCCAAGTCCCAAAGCTATGACATGGGCTTCTTCAAGCCGCGTCTAGCTGGTGTTAAAAGCTCTATTTGCTAAGACTGTGACTCGATTCTATGAGAAAAATTCATAGACCCCCAACCCCAGACCCACCAGAACAAAATCGTAGAATAAACCCTTTCACGCCCTTTGTCTTACACAGAACTATCGCTTAGAATTTATACGATCCACCTGTTAATGGCTTGCATATAGTACAACAGGGTAGAACCCCTTCGCATAGCCCAAGGTCGTGGGAGTACAAAGGTTTGACGCCGCCATCATAACACTATTTATTAACATTTATTAAAAACTCCAGCAGCAGAGTCGTGACTCACATCCTCGGTCACATTTTACGAGTTTAAACTTTGTATTGTTATCAAGACCTTGGCTATTACCAGATGCAATGTGCATGATAAAATCAAACTATTAGAGCCCAAGACGACTTACGCCACCTGTTTAACAATAATAATAAAAAATAAACAACAATTAAAGCGCTCATTAATAAGGCTCTAACTTGTACCAATAACGCTGTCTATTATTAATGCAAGGCATCGATATATGGAATTGACAACAATTCAATTATTACTGGTGGCCATACCATGCATAAATTGTGAATAATCCATGTAATGCGTTCAGCCATGTAACCTTTTATGGTAACCAATATGTTTATAATTATAAATGTTTGAATATAGATAAATCAAATCATATATAGTACATTCAATGGTTTGTAGTACCCAATACTTTACAAATTGACATTGAAAATTATGTAATGCGTGATTATATACATGTGTGTGTTAGGTATTAGTATCAATATGGTACAGTTATATGGTAATAATAATAATAAGATGCCAAGTTACTATGTATGCAATCGAAATTGCTTTAACTAAGTTCCAAACCCATGGTGTGAGAGCTAGGATAAGCTCGCCGACTCGCCACCCATACGCTCAATGCATTGGGCTATAATGTGGTTACACAAGCAATAAATGTATTCACTATCAACAATAAATTTATTCGCTATCAATCGATAAAGGAAAACAATTTTCTCCATTACGAAGTCTGCAACTCCTTGCACACAAGCCAGAAACCACCATGGCGCCAGCCCGCCGCCCCCTCTAGGGGTGGGAAAAACTAGGCTGGCGTCATTGTTTTACAACCAACCATATTATAAAAAAATGCCATTTTAAAAAACTGCATTTAATATAGCATATTCAAACTATATCCAAACTATAGATCCAGGCTAAATTTCTACGTTCAACAGCCTAGAATAATAGGCAAATAATCACGTTCTGAGCCTACAGAACTATTGTCAATTGGACAAGTTCGACCACAGCTACCAACTGCTATGGCATCCTCACAACTCAAGGGTCTTTTTCACTCTTGACTTCATTTCTAACGAACGTAGAAAACATACAGTAAAGAGTTTGTTTCTTACCCGAGGAGCAGCACTTGCTTGTACGCAGTTTCAACACCTTGATCCAGCCTGCCATCACGTACAAGACATAAGTTAAACGGCTAATTTTTATGACTCAATAGATAACTGAGTAAACAACAGTTTAAGTGTATGATTCACTGTAAGCAAACCTACCAGAAGCAAGAATCGAAGTCTCAATTCGATGTCGGTACGAAGCCTCGCCTTTGCAACCTCGATGCAACCTGCCATCGCGTACAAGACATAACTTAAACCAACGAAATTTTTATGAATCAATAGCTAAGCAAGTAAAGAACAGTTTAAGTCCAATATTCGTAGACGTGAAGCAGACATCATGCTTGCAGGTGCCACGGACGCTGGGATTGTGCCCATAGGTATGGGTGGATTTATTGCCCTCAGCGCCCTTTCTCACAGAAATGATGACCCACAGACACCTCTCCCAACCATCCGCTCGGCATTTATATTCTTTAAGAATCACCTTTCTATTATTACGTATATAATAAGACACCACTTATTATGAGCATCCGTTTTCTAACTACTCTACACGACGATTTATTTGCACGACCCAGCAAAATAGCTCATTTTCCATATTTAAGGTAGCACCTTCCATGCGATCCAACGTGCTGTAAGCTTGGGGCATTACGTAATTGGGGTAGGTTAAGTGAGCCGGTCTATAAAGCCTGCCTTGCCAAATTGAAGGTTTTGATCTAGCAGGACTTCCCTTAGGGCTTGTGCTTTAAACAATGATATTAGCAGGAAGAGGGCTTAATCTATTTTTTATTGCAAAAATAGAGAAGCGCTACTGAACAGCCTACGTTGGAGGGCATATTATTTATACGCAATATCATCCATCGCAATCTATGCTTCCCACCTTTCGACGGAATCCTTTAAACTGATAAAATGACTTATACCTATGAGCAGGGGATAGAATGCAATAAATGCAATGGATTGGAATGCAATGAGAGTAAATATACCACCATCTGAGGGAAGGAACTAAGAATGGAGAGCATCTACTACCGCTGATAGATAGAACATCTACCAACGAACGAATGGCAGTGATCAACATCTACTACCAGGGAAGGATCATACGATTGAGACTACTACACCACTTATTATGAGCTTTCGTTTTCTAGCTACTGTACACGACGACCTATTTGCACGACCCAAACGAGCAAGCAGAAATAATCAGGTTCAAAGCCTAGAGAACTATTGTCAATTGCACAAGTTGGACCGCAGCTACCAACTGGTGTGGGATCCTCACAACTTGAGGGTCTTTTTCACTCTTAATTTCATTTCTAACAAACGTAGAAAACCTACAGCAAATAGTTTGTTTCTTACCCGAGGAGCAGCACGTGCTTCTACGCAGTTTGAACACCTCGATGCAACCTGCCATCACGTAGAAGACATAGGTTAAACGACGGAAATTTTTATGAATCAATAGGTAAGCGAGTAAAGAACAGTTCAAGTGTATGATTCACTGTAACCAAACCTACCAGAAACAAGAATTGAAGTCTCAATTCGATGTCCGCATGAAGCCCCGCATTTGTAGCCTCGATGAAACCTGCCATCGCGTACAAGACATAAGTTAAACCAGCGAAATTTTTATGAATCAATAGGTAAGCAAGCAAAAATCAGTTCAAGCCTATGATTCACTGTAACCAAACCTACCAGAAACGAGAATTGAAGTCTCAATTTGACGTCGATATGAAGCTGCGCCTTTGTAACCTCGATGCAACCTGCCGTCACGTACAACACATAAGTTAAACCAGGGGAATTTTTATCAATCAATAGATAAGTAACTAAAAAACAGTCTAAGTGTATGATTTACTGTGACCAAACCTACCAGAAACAAGAATCAAAGTCTCAGTTCGATGTCGGTATGAAGTTGCACCTCTGCAATCAGCCAAACCCCAAAGCTATAACATGCGCTTCTTCAACATGGATCTAGCTCCTGTCACAAGCTCTATCTGCCAACACTGTAACTCGACTGCATCACAAAAAATTGATAGACCTCCAAGCCGAGACCTTTCACGCCCTTTGTCTCCTCCACGACTATCGGCCACAATTTCTACGATTCATCTGTTAACGCCTCCCAGATAATGCAACAGGATAAAGCCTCTCCGCAGAGCCAAAGGTCATGGCAGTACAAAGATTTGACGCTGTCATCATAACACTATTTATTAACATTTATTAAGAACTCCAGCGGGAGCGTGCTGACTCACATCCTCGGTCACATTTTACAAGTTGTATTGTTCTGAAGACCTTGGCTATTATATTACCAAATGCAATGTGCACGATAAAATCAACAACAAAAATATCAAAACCCAAGACGGCTTACGTCACCTGTTTAACAATAATAATAAACAATAAACAACAATTAAAGCGCTCATTAATAAGGCTCTAGCCTGTACCCAAAACGAAACATTGGGATTAAAAACAAGGGCTATGTGTCACCCTTGCCCTGGACCATGTTTAGACGTCAGATCTTGGCGTGCCAAGTTACTATGTATGCAATCGAGATCGCTTTAACTAAGTTCCAAACCCATTGCGCAAGCGCTAGCATAAGGTCGTCGACTCGCCACCCATACGCTCTCCGCTATCAACAATAAATGTATTCGCTATCAAACAATAACTCCTTGCACGGAAGCCAGAAACCACCATGACGCCAGCCCGCCGCCCCCTCTTGGGGTGGGAAAAACTAGGTTGGCGTCATTGTTTTACAACCAATCATATTTTTAAAAAATGCCATTTTAAAAAAACTAGATTTAATATAGCATATTCAAACTATATCCAAACTATAGCTCTAGGGTAAATTTATAGGTTCCATAGCCTACAATAATAGGCACCCGACGATCCATTTATGTTCCCCTTTGGGGACATAAAAAGTATTTAATGTGATATGTTGAGAAATTATAAAAAAGTATTTAATGTGATATGTTGATGATGATTATTTATTTAATTCCATTAGTTATAGAGGTTATTTATGTATATAAGTTTATCTTCATTATGATTTCCATTTAGTGCTTTTAGCGTTTCTATTTATAAATGATGATGAAATTGCTAAGATATGACAACTTAACAATTGGCATTCAAGTGAAATATTATTCATGTGGCCATTGGGCAAATTTAGAACAATCTTAATCAATAGATATACATGAGTGCAATCTTTGGATATTTTGAAAGAACAAAAATCTTTGTTCTAAAACATTTTGTTGTTAAATTCAACATTAAATTATTGATTTTTTTTTTTACTAGGGAATTAACAATTGGAGTTGGGTTGGTATTCATGTGACATGGGGTCTAGGGATCCAAACTCGCTACTACTATACCCCTAGGTGCATCCACAGGGCCCGAACCATGACGCATGAGTAAGTTTGGGGAGATTCAAACACATGACCTTCCATTTACAACAGATTATAACTTCTCATCTTTACCACATGAGCTGCCCCACAAACACACTAAATCATTGATTTATTCATAAATTAAAACATTTATTTGGATGAGTGTTGAAAGAGCAAAAACACCTATTTATTAAAAAGTAGGGACTAAGATGTTGAAAACTCTTGTTTCTAAAACATTTTGTTATTAAATTCAACACTAAATCATTGACTTATTAATAAATTAAAACATTTATTTGGATGAGTGTTTCAATAAACGTATTCGTGGGAATTTAAATAAATTAAAACATTTATTTGGATGAGTGTTGAAAGAGCAAAAACACCTATTTATTAAAAAGTAGGGACTAAGATGTTGAAAACTCTTGTTTCTAAAACATTTTGTTATTAAATTCAACACTAAATCATTGACTTATTAATAAATTAAAACATTTATTTGGATGAGTGTTTCAATAAACGTATTCGTGGGAATTTAAATAAATGTTTTTATGAGTATCGATATAAGTATTGTGTGTACATTTTTATGAACATTAATATGGAAGTTATATAAGCATTGATGTGTACATTTTTATGAACATTAATATGGAAATTAATATAAGCATTGGTATTAATATAAGTATTAGTGTGTACATTTTTATGAACATTAACAAGAAAGTTAATATAAACATTGATGTGTACATTTCTATTAACATTAATATGGAAATCAATATAAACATTGGTGTGTACATTTCTATGAACATTAATATTGAAGTTGTTATAAACATTTTATGAGTAGTAATATGAATGTTGTTGTCAATGTTTATATATATATATATATGTTAATAAGAAAATATGATGTTCAATTTTATTAATAATATGTACATTGTAAATGTTTTAAATATTATAGATTGTATTAAGAAAATATGATGTTATTTTGGACATTAATATAAACATTAATGTAAATGATAATATTTTTTTTCATATAACAATAAAATTATTATTATTAAATATATTCTTAAAATGGTTGATTTGTAATTAAATTTTTTGTATCAAAACTACATAGGTAAATTTCAATAATAGTAATAATTTTTTATCTTATTATAACATTAAGAAACAGTTGGAAGAGGAAGTTTTAATTTGTATCTAACCACACCATAGTGTTGGAAGAGGAAGTTTTGATTTGTATCCAACCAAGCCATTTGTATATTTGTATTGGTAATGATGATTACCATGCTCTAAGATTAACTTTGGGCTTTTTGTCCTATAAACTTAATTCAATTATTTTGATTTGTCAAATTATTTTATGGTCAAATAAGTTTGGAAATGGAATTTTTTTTAATTTCCTTTTTCATTTTACAAATTAATATCAAGTTCAATTTTCTTATAAATCTTTTGAAAACTAGATTTTATGACATTCCAAAAATAAATGTTTTATTATATATTAATTTCTATATCATCAATCTTAGAATATATAATTTCTACTATAATTATTTAATTAAAAATAACATTTATTTTTTCGATTCGGGTGAGTAAAGAGGTGATACTTGGGGGGTAGATTCGAGACGTGGAGGCCCCTCCCGTGCCTCCCACACATTGCCATAATTGTATAGCAGTCGACACATCCTCAAGATGATCGATTGTAGACTTCATTAACCCTTCAAATGCTCCTAATGAAGCCTCTAGAAGGCCCTATGTGGACTCTCCCGCCCGTGCATGGAAATTATGCTCTACATCAATAAACTAATAGTGAAGGATGCTCCGACTATTTTGGACTGGGAAACAGTTCCATAGAAATCGATTGATCTCTGCTTTTATGAAGCCTCGGATCACGACTCTTCAAGATGAGAGGTAAGTGCCATTCTCACAATGGATTTTTGTGATAACTGCTTCAAGACGATAGAGCTCTGTTTAACAACAAGGGATAGAGCTCATGCTTGTAGTTTGTGGCTGGTCTAGTGCATCTCCCTTGCTAGGATGGTGGCTCGAACCAGGAGTGCCCGACGGGGTAACAACCAAGGTCGTGAATATTGCAGGAGGCAGAGGTAGAGGCCTTTTCCTATCAAAAAAGATCCACGTCGACATCAAGCAGGAGATAGAAAAAGCAGAGACTTGGGTAAACGGTGAACTTGAAGTCACCTCTGATAGTGAGACCTGTAGAGATGTTAGAGCACAAGTACCAAATGTTCAAGAATCTATGACTCTAAATATATTCATACAGTCATTCTTTACCAACACACCAAATCAATGTTGGCCTAGGTTTTAATGGATCACCAGGAGGAAAAAAAAGTAAATCCTTTTACAAATGGATAAAATGAAAATGTAAATGAAGAGCATAAATGAGAAGTTCAATATAATTTCCAAAGCTACAACAAGGTTCGAGTTCACGAGCTAGCCTCCTCGCTACGAAGTTCAACCTCCTACCTCTTCTAAAGAGGTGCCTATCATCTCCAACACTGATGATGAAGGTCATTCTACTTATTTCTCTCAGGATGTCTGTTAATATAGATTTTTTTGGTTTATCATAAACATGGCATTAGTATCTCAGTTGAGGTTTATAGTTTTATAGTTCATCTATAGACAACAAGGGATTTTGTCCTTTTTGGTTCCTAAAAACTCAAAATTTTACATAGTTGGAAGTCATCAACGAGGACCTTTTGTTTTATCATTGGTTAGATTTCCCATGTGGGTGACCAACCAAACTAAAACTCATGTAATTTCCCAGTCTTAATAAATACAATATGCTAGTTTACAAAACAAATAAAATAATACTTAGTTAAAAAAAATGTTTTAATATTTTAATATTATTTTTTTTAAAGGGAAATTTCATGTGTCCCTTTCTCTTTCCTACACTATCATATGAAAGCACATCAAATCCTAAAATTTCATCCGAAAGCACCTCGAATGTGGACTTATAATTTTAAGGGACTCAATCAGATTTGAACCTATAATCAAAATTTGAACCTATAACCTATGGTCTCCCATATGCTTTAGATTAAACACAATAAAAAATGATAATCTCAAAAAAGTAAATTGAATTTAGATTTTCAATCAAAACTATGTTCCTAATAGATGATTCAACCAATTAAACTAACTCTTAAAATTTATTTTTATACTAATTATTTATTTTTATAATTTTATTACTTTACAGAATAATCTTAATCCTTCATAAAGGAGGATACAAATTATAATACTAACAACAACTGTGTGGACTTATAGCAACCCACCCATAGTAATAACCATGTGGATCTTTATTTATACGCCATCCATGTGGGAAAGTTGAATCTTAAGTGATACTCTTACTTAAATATTGAATCTTAATTGATACTCTCAATTAAATATTACCATGCCCACATTGGGTGACTCAATAAATTTTCCCTCAATGTCATGTGGGTGGGGCTATGGGGCTTTGTGGAGAACCTTTTCCTCGATGTCATGTGGGTGGGGCTATGTAGAATAACCACCTAATGTAGGTAGGGCGATCCTAAATATATACTCGAACCGGACTTTGTGAGACCCATCTTGCCCACATGTGGGTAGCCTCTTGGTAGAGGTCCATCCATGTGGAAAAGTCTATAATAAGACCCACATACTTTGAAGCTTTTCAAAATATGTAATTTGATGGAAAAGTGAAGGATCACCATTTTGAGAGCCTCTTTTTTAAAAGAGGACAATCAGTGGCATTTTAGATCACAACCAAACGTTTAAAGGTTTATGTAATAAAGGCAAGCAATCGTTCATTTTATAGTTTAGAACTCAAAAGATTCACATGGGAAGGTGAGGGTGTCACTCCCTTTCCGAATTTTAGGGTGGGTTTTATAAGTGTTCCATTGATATTTTATATTTTTAAATGGGAAGGTTTTTGTTTTTTAAATTGGAAATCCACTTTTTAAAAACCACATGTAAAAGCTTAAACTTTTCAATTGGTACGGTCACAATCGATATTAATTCAATTTTTTAAAATTAAATGTTCTTCAAAACTAGCTGCAAGTAGTTAGATAATTTTATTTATAACTACTCTTATATATGTACACACTTTTTCATATTATCAAAAGAGAAGTCCATGATTTTAAGGACAATATTAAATCATTCTAATATTATTTTCCAAACTTAAAGATGAAGATTATTCAACCTTATGCCAAGATGTGAAATATCGGGGCATATCCCCATTGTTGTCCCAAGTTATTTGCTTCCACAATGGTTATATATATATATAAAACATTTCTGGATTAAATTGCCTTCTTTCCCATAGAACTATGGGTGGAGAGGATTCTCATACTAATAGGAAATAGGAAATTAACTGGGAAGATTTTGGATTTTTTTTTTTTTAAATAAAAATACTATATATTACTGCTTATAGAGAGTACAGAGTTTGTTGCACAGTTTTATCAAAGACTTAGACATTCTCGGTCGAGATTAGCCAAACAAGAATTCTTGCATTGACTAGACATATCATACTTAATCTGAGACATTCCCGGTAGAAGGACCGCCAAACAGGAATTTGACATAGACATAGACAGAGATGTTCAAACCCTATATCGGTTAGACTAATAAAAAAACCATCTGGAGCAAATGAAAATCCAAAAAACAGAGTTCGGAAAACCACCATAAGATAACCTGTAACACAGAACCTAATCAATTGTGACAGTAGGAGGACCCCTACCCAACATATCCAGTGCCTGTTATGGACTGGTCGACTGATTCTGAATGTTGGCAACGTTCCCAGCGTTCCTTAGAGGATTCTTGGAACCACCACTTACGTTGTTGCCAGGCTCCCCATCACCCTTCCCCTGAATGACGATGGTAAGACTGATTTTCTTGGTGATGGCATCAATTTTCACATGCATCACACGGTTGTCCAGATTATTGGTCTTCCATGACCTGACCGGTTCTACGTCCCCTTTTCTCTTATTAAACAAATCCATCAGAACATGTGCCATTAAATTCTTTGTGACCCAGTAAGTCATGAGGGTCCGCTCGTAGAGAGAGGCATGGCCCGCCGTAGTGCCAGGTTCTGCCACCCAATCTTCGATTTCCATGAAAACTTCCTCGGTAGGAATACTCTGAATAGTTTCCCAAAGGTCTTTCTCAATTCCTTCAATTTCTTCCCTGACAGACGAGGGAATACGACCACGGAAGAAAGAGGCTGAATCTGGAAGGCGGGCCTTGGAAGATGCGCGAGTCACACGACCCACCCTAACGCTTCCCTGCACAGACGATTCCCCACCAACAAAATGCCCTTCAACCCCAGAATGTTTCAGGTTCAAGGAATTAAATCGACTTTTTGGGGCCATTATGAAATCCTTTAGAGGTTCCCATGTTCTTACCTAAAAAAACCACCCCTGCTCACACTCAACAATGCTCTGAACACTATCACTAAACTAGCAAGCAGGCATAACAATAGGGAGAACGATGAGAGTGCGAGAGCAATCCCTCATATTTGAAACCTAAGTCGTAATCATGGATGAAGCTGTGAGGTGATGGACATTCATCGAGGAGTACGAGCATACCTGCATCGAGTTTAAGAGCCCATAAAAGATAATGAGGAATGTGTAGGTGAAGGTACAACAAAATCTGCCTCCAGCCTTTTCATCAAATCTGCCAAGCTTAAATATGAGCCCGAACATGTCAGTCAAAATGACTAGCAGTACGACAGGCGTCATTCTGGTCAGTAGCGAGCCATGCCACGAGGCTCTCTCATTACTTCCCCCATCCGCCTGCTATCGTCAGCCTGGAAAATAAACACCTATGCTATCTGCTGACGAGATCCCACCAGGTCAGCTTCCCCCAAGTGACCACACGTCCTAACCCAATCAGCAGGGGGGAAATCAGCCAGGGAACCTGTCGAAAGGGAATTTCCCATCTCGATGCCATGATTTGTGAGGAGATCCACTACCTTATTGGCTTCTCTTTTAACACAGGCAAAGGAAATATCCGTCTGGTTGGAAAGCAGATCCTTCAAGTACTCCAAACAGGTTAGGAGACACCAGCTAGAGGATACTTTCTCCAGGGATTGGCCGTGGAGGAGTTTCTTTGCCATTTGAACGAGAATCAATGAATCACCTTCCAGGATCACTGGAAACCAATTTTCTGAGATAATCAAAAGGAGACCCTGAATAAGGCCTTCGATTTCTACATAATTGTTGGAGTCATGCCCAATGTAGCCGAAGAAGACATTCAAAATGATGCCAAAGCTGTTCCTGCAAACCCCGTTGAAACCCATAGGGCCAGGGTTACCCCGAGATGCACCATCAAAATTGACTTTGAAACCAGGAGAAGGGGGAAGAGACCATCGAACCGGGATAGTCAGTCGACAAACAACCACTCTCCGTCTGAGACCATCCTGATCAGACCGACTCAAGCCCCAACCAGCAGCAATGTGAAAGTCCCCCAGGGATAGATCTTTGTCCTTATCTGTCCATTGTTGGATCCTAATCGTTTCTGACATATTTATGACCAGCTTCATCCATACAGCCTCCTCTTTGTGAGATTTATCATTGAAGATGCGAGCATTCCTTTCTTTCCAAATTGTCCAAATCACCATACCCAGGAAAAGCTGCCACAGAGTTCCAATGATAGGGTTCAAGAAAGCTTTTAAATCCCATGACTTGAGAGATTGGTTAGGATGGCCTCTGACCTGATTACTTCTCCTAAAAATAGTTGCTCCTTTATCCCAAATCGAAGAAGAGAATGAACAGGAATCAAGAAGATGATCAGTTGTCTCCTTTGTGCTTAAACAGAGAGGACATTGGGAGGGTCAATGAATCCCCTGCTTCCTCAGATTCTCGCTAGTCAGAATCCTTTTCCACACTACTAACCAGCAAAACATAGAGACTTTGGGCCACAAGTTCATACCCTAGATTTTTCCCCAAATTTTCTCCACTTCCTCCTCGTCATGTAGGCGCATCTCGTAAGCCTCTTTGATACTAATAGTGCCTTTCCATGACCTTTGTAGATTTAACCACTAGGCCTTTTGGCCTCTTATTTTTTGGTTTTTCCTCGAAAATTTTGGGGCATACATAGAATATTTCTCCATGTTTTTATGTTTATTCTCATTGAAGTGCATACATGGAGTATGTATATGAACTCATATTATCTATTTTACCCTGAGGGAATAGCCTCTGACAAAAGTCTATTTTAAAAAGCACCAATTTAAGGCTATATATATAGCAACTGAACAATATGGTTTAGATTTTGAAATACAAATTTGGGTTGTGACCTTTTTTTCCCAGGAAAAAAAAATATAGGTAGGGATTATATTATGTTTGGATTCACTTTAGGCTGCCATCTTTATAACACCTTCAAAGATAATTTCATAAAATGAAAAATCCATATGATGAGGTACACGAGGGTCCAATACTAACTAGGAGTTGGAACACACACACATGCATGCCACAACTCCTTAGGAAAAAGAGTAGGTCATTCTAGTTAAGAAAGGGGATGGTAAGCCTTGAATCTATGATGTTGTAGAACCTACTACAGTAATCATAGAAAGAATAATGCATGACACTATTAGGGTATACAAATTTGTCCTTCCCACAAAAAACATCTTCATTTTGAATTTATGAAAGAAGAGAAAATGATGTTTGGACACCATATGGAGGACTGTTTTTAGGATAAATGGTCAAAGAACCTTTCTTTTGTGGGAATCTTTCAGAGAAAAAACAAAGAAAATGAGGACAAGAAAATATTTTATGAAAGTTGTCATCTTAAATCTTAGGGATTTGGAAGGTTCTAGTTGCCAAGTTGAAGGAAAGAGGAGTTTAAGCTCACATCTTACTCAATCCCAAGACTAAGATCAAGACCTGCCCTCAAAGAAGATGTACTTAAGCATAGGTCATGGATTGTTGAGAAGGACCTTGTAGTAAATTAGGATTTGAAGGGGAAAAAAGAAACCCAATTAGACGATAAATGGATGCATGGAGTTTGACTAGCTACAAGATATCACATTACTTTGTTGCATATTTCATCCTAGCATATGGAAAAAATCACCATCTCAAATTAGCAAACATGCAAGGTGATTGTGGGAAAATCATAAGCATACAAGGAGGACTAAGATTGGATCATATTGGAAACCAATTTTCTCTAGCAATAAAATATTTTATCCATTTGGAAAAAGAGCAAGTGAGAAGTGAGATCCATTCTAGTGGACAATAGATAATACAAGGGGACCTTATAGTGGGGAAGGCTCCTCTAAGGTTTTATGATCAAGGTTCTAAGATGATCATAATGCCATTCAATATCAAGGGTCTAGGTGGAACTCACAATAAAAATGCTATGGAGAGGCAAGATAGAGTTTATATGCTAGATATGTTGTGTTTATAGGAAACCATGTAGAGAAAGTAAGAGAAATTTTATTGTTATCTTTTTTCGGGGTGGATTTTTATGATTCAAAGTGCATATAAGAATATGGAAGAACTAGCCATTGGATGGAACAAGTCCCTTTTCTCTAGAAGTACTTATATTTCTCCTTCTTTTGTTTTCACAAAGCTATATTCAAATGAGGTGGGTAGAACCTTCATGGCCATTAATGTATATGGGTACTTTCAACAAATAAATGAATTTTGAGAGTCCTTTCTTGAATTAGAGATGGTGAAAACAAGAAATGTAATTTTGGGAGGTGACATAAAATTCATACTATGATAGGGAGATATATTGGGAAGGTATGAAGAATGGACATAATGCCAAACTTTCTACTACATAATATTAAGGAGTGTAGATTGTGTGGTTTGGAGCCATAATTTTTTCTTTTGAAAAAAGAACTAGAAAAAGTTTGTATTAAAATGTTGAGCACAACAATCCTTTACAGGGATAATTATTCAAAAAGAAGAGAAGTAACATAATGAAATTTTTTTCCAAGCGTTCTCCTATAGAACTACCAGTTGTTTGCAAATTTTATAGAAATTTTCATGTCGTTCTTCTACTAAAAACCATCATATGAGTGTTATAGACTCTTATATATCGTTTACATAGCAGAGTACAAAAAAACATTTAGAAACCAAAGCATAAAAAAGAAACTGGAATCTGCAACATTCAAGCCTGTCTAAACAGCCAAAGGAATGACTAGTTGACCAAGTTGTCGTCGAAGGGATGCACCCCTTCTAAAGTGAGTTTTGGCCATTATGCCCTTGCAACAGCTATAGGATGCACTGTACGTCCTTCCTAAGATCCTATGTAGTCTCCATATGATCTCGCATATTACCTTCAATGTCATCAATCCTTGACTTCATGCATGCCAATATGTAGTTATTCTAATTTGCTTCCTCCATTAGGTATTTTATCCTCTGTAAGAGGGCTCCCATTCCCTCCTGAACCAACCTAAGTATTTTTTTAAAATACTCAAGGTTCCCTCTAAAATTGGAAAATATTTCCCTCCAGGAAGCCATTGGCACGATGCTAACTATAGAAACACACTCCTGCAAAATCTCTCCCTCGACACTCAAGGACCAGAAGCAGATGGTTTCCTGTCGATGAGGAGACAGAAAGCCTCTGGTTCAGCTCATAGCATAACTCCTCCATCGTCGGAATGGATTCTATACTATTTTCGTTTAGGAGAGCCATTTGACGGATGCTTGCCTTAATCCCTACTTCACTTTTGTGAAGGGGGTGGGTTTTAATGTTGAAGATACTCGCTCCTCTGTTTTGCGAGCCATAATCAATGATCCCAACCCTGTTACCCTTGTCCATAATAAATGCACGCCACACAGTATCTGCACTAGATGATTTAACAATTGTCTCTCACATCCTTCTAATCCCCTTCTTTATGCTAGTTGGGTTTGAACGAGGGTCTGCTTGAGGACTTCGTCTCCCACTAGTGCTATTTGACGTGAAAGATGTTGATGTATTTGTAACTTCGGAATGTATTTCATATATGTATATTGTATTCCTATAGAGATGTTATTATTCCTCTATACGAAAGTGTCGTCATTTATATTGTAAGTGTCGTAACTTATACTTGATGGGTTATTAGACCACCTTGATGGGATCGGCCCTGTATAAGTCACGTGGGTTAAAGGGTTATTTGACCACCCTAGTGGGGTCGGCCCTGTCAACATTATATTATGTGATTAAGTTGAGGCCGTCCTAGTAAGGTTATTAGGCAAGTCAAGTCATGTATAAATAGAGTGCAGGAGGCACTCTATTTCATCATTCACTTTCTCACTCATACTCATTGGAGAGTGGCGCACTAGTGGAGGAGGAGAAGCTGCTGCTAGGAGACTATCTCTTATGCTTGGGTTTTGTATCATTGCTCTATCTATCTCTGAGGAAGTTATTGGGGTTTTTCACCTTTATGGTTTTCCCCAAGGAAACTATGTGTGTCTATTGTCTCTTGCGATTGCTTCTTGTGTTGATATGTTGTACATGTTATTCTCTCAGTAAATATCCTAGATCATATTGAATTGATGCTAAAAAATTAACATGGTATCAGAGCTAACCTAAGAAGAAGACACTGTGCAGTTGCAGAAGCTAGGGCTTCTTGTTTTTTGGGTTTCTCTCCACAGATCTCGAAAGGCAGGAGGCTAGATTGACTCTCCTCAGCAAGGTGTATCTTTCTGTCCAATTAGAATTCAATTATGAGCACTTTTAGTTTTGGCCCTAAAAATTAGGGTTTCCACAAAAAGTGGCATTTCTGAAATCTGAGACCATGGCTGGAAGCTCCTTGAAAAAATCGAAGCTTAGAGCTTTGGATCGAACTTTTTGGTTGGGTGAAGCTCCGGGAAAATAAAACCCTAGTTTGGGGTCCTGTCTAGTGAAGCCGACAATTAGGGTTTCTACAAAAGTTGGAATTTCTGAAATCTGAGACCACAGCTGGAAGCTCCTCTGAAAAATTGAAGTTTAGAGACCAAGATCTAAATTTTTGGATGGGTGAAGCTTCGGGAAAATCAAACCCTAATTCAGGGTCCTCCCTAGTGAATCTGGAAGTTTGAAAAGCAAATTTGAGGGGTGAAACTTTGCAGTTTTCAAATTCTGAGTATACTAGCTTGATCAGCTCATCAAGGCGCATCTTTCTATACTTTCAAAAGTTTGAAATTCAAAGTTTGAATTTTTAGGGTTTCTCTAACAAACCCTAATCTAGCTCCAGATCCAGTTTTCAGCAAATCAAATGGTAAGACCTAATAACTTTTCTATTTCCATTTGAAGTACTTCTTAAGATGTCTCACCACACCAAGCTTGAGGATAAGCTTTAAGGGGTTGATAACTTCCTAGAAGAGAATGAGTTGGACACTTACACAAGTGAAGAGGTTCCAGTTCCAGAGGGAGATGAGACTAAGGCTTCACACAAGAAGAACTTGGTCAATTCCAAGAGAATCATTGTTGATTCTATTAAGGACTATCTCATACCCCATGTGTCTTCCCTAAGGACACCTAAGGAGATGTTTGATTCCTTGACCAAGCTATTTGAAGGGAAGAACATAAATCGGAAGATGACATTGAGGAATCAACTAAAGAACATCTAGATCCAGAATGCGGAGACCATGCAGTCTTACTCTTCAAGGGTCTCCTAGGTAAAAGAACAACTTGAAGCTGTAGAGAATGGAGAAGTGGTAATGACCACTCTTAATGGCCTTCCTAGGTCATGGGATTCCTTCATCCAAGGAATTTGTGCTAGGAAGAAACTTATCTCTTTCAGCAAGCTGTGAGAAGAATGCTCACAGGAAGAAGCTCAGATTATAGCTCGAGAAGAAAAGATGGGGAATGAAGATCAAGATCTCACAGCACATACCAAGGAGAGGACACTTTTCCTCAAATTGTCCTAAGAACAAAAGGAACAACAACAACAACTACTACAAGCAATCTGATAGGTATGACTTACAGGTATGTTTTGAAATCTGTTCATGATTAAGTTTATAATATGATTGTCTTCATGCTATTGAGTTTAGTAAAAATCTTGTTTAATTTTAGACTTGTCTTATCACCCTATTAAAAGTATGAATGCATGATAGAAGACATTCATTGATTAGGGTTATGACACTTATGATTGTACTAATGCACTGTGGTGTTGTATGAGGAGAATGTTATCCGCTAACATGAAGGTACAAATCAAGTCCTAGATCAAGACCACAGTGACATGAAGACAAAGACTCATCCATAGTCATGGATCACATAGAGGTATGTATAATTTGGTTCTACAATGGTTAACTTATGAGTTATGCAGGTCATTGAAGAGAACAAGAAAAACATTGCTAGACATAACTAGCAAATATGATGACCATGTATGTTTTTCCTATATCAAGTTAGAATCCTACCCTATGTAAGGATCTTATACTTTTGTATGATTGATAATGATTACTCATGAAGTTACAAGTTTGAGTAATCTAGGGTTTATGCATATTATGTCTCTTACCTTGATTGATGATATGACTAAATAGAAGAGTTCTATGGTCAAATATGAATATGCATGAGTAAGAGAAGTTTTCCCTGAAACCTTGAATGCTAATGCTTATTATATGTGTTTGAAATGATCATGACTATACATGTTTAAGATTATTGTGTTTTGATAGTATTAATATCATACTAGTGAATGTATGATTATGTATGAGATCTCGAGGATAGCATAATGATGATACTAGTAAGCATGCATAGTGATCGAGGATGGATATAAGTTCAAGGACAAGTAATCCAGGAAACAAAGATCAAGAGGGAGCACACTCCAATAGTTCCTGCAAGGAAGCAAAGATTGAGAGGGAGTCCACCCAACAAACAAACAAAGATAAGTATTTGAATTGGCATTTCTTGTATATTTGATTGTTTAAATAATATTGTTCAATGATGTATATACTTATGTTCCTAGACTTAGGTTGTGTATCATGCATATTAGAATAATTGCATTAATGAACAATATACCACTAATATGCATGTAATGGGTAAGTGGCCTATGGAACTGTACAACATTCCATTGCTACTTATCTAGAATGAAACCTCTTTGCTGACATGTTGGGAGTTGTGCACACTCTTAACAATGTTCTGGTAGAGATTGGAAGGCATCTAGAAAGTTACGGGATATGGATAAATGTTGTATTGAAGCATTGGCTAAATTAATTGCATGATTGTATGACATATTTCTTTATGTGTAAGAATTTGTTCTGAAAACTATGAGATGTTTCTAATCATGCAATTTAACTTGTCTTGTAGGAAAGATCGTATACCATCACCTACAAAAGAAAGACTACAACATTTGTTCCAGCAACGAAGTTCAAGAAAACTACTTTTTGAAGATATTGAAGAATCTGAAGTTCCCAGGATTCGGGATGCAGTGATAGAAGAATGCCATGATCGAGGAATACCAGTCGATCATGAAGAATGATGTTTGGGATGTGGTCCCAAGATCTGAAGGGAAGTTTGCCGTGACTTCCAAGTGGATCTATAAGATCAAGCATGCTGCAGTTGGTAGCATAGAAAAATACAAAGCGATATTGGTAGCTCGTGGCTTCTCCCAGAAAGAGGGAATAGACTATGAAAAGACTTTTTCTCTTGTAGCTAGGTACACTTCCATCAGATCAGTACTTGCCTTGGTTGCAGTGATGAAATGGAAGATACACCAGATGGATGTCAAGACAACTTTCTTGAATGGTGTAGTCGAGGAGGAAGTGTATGTGGAGTAGCCACTTGGTTTGAGACACATGACAGGGGGTCATTTGTATGGAGGTTGAAGAAATCCTTGTATGGCTTGAAGCAAGCTCCTAGGACATGGTATGGTAGGATAGATAACCTTCTATCCAGTTTGGGATTTACCAAGAGTAAAGCAGATTCCAACCTTTACTACAAGGTTGATGAAGGCAATCCTGTGATACTACTATTGTACGTGGATGACCTGTTTGTGACAGGTGAGGTTAGATTGCTTGCCAATACGAAGAGGAAGCTTGCTGCCAAGTTTGAGATGAAGGACTTGGGGATGATGCACTATTTTCTAGGCATGGAGGTGTGGCAGAGTGTAGATGGGATCTTCCTTGGACAAGGGAAGTATGCAATAGATATCCTGAAGAGGTTTGGGATGATGGACTGCAAGGCCATGGCCACACCTATGGCATAAAACCTAAAGCTTCTGTGTGATGCTTCATCTGAGCCGGTTGATGTTACGGTGTATTGTCAGATGATTGGGTCCTTGATGTACCTATCGAACATGACACTAGATATTTGCTTTGCGGTGAACACATTGAGCCAGTTCCTGATGGATCCAAGAAATGTTCACTTGGTTGCTGTAAAGCATATTCTGAGGTACCTGAAGGGTACAATTGATTATGGGCTCAAGTATGATGTGAATCAAAAGTTTAACCTACAGGGTTATCTTGATTCGGACTGGACGGGTAATGTTGCAGATAGGAAGAGCACTTATGGGTGATGCGTTAGTATGGGATCAGGTGTGATCTCTTGGTTTAGCAGGAAGCAGTCCCGCGTAGCACTGAGTACAACCGAAGCAGAGTATGTTGCAGCTTGTTCGGCTAGTTGTGAGGCAGTATGGCTGAGGAAGCTACTGTATGAGTTATTTGATCTCCCGTTGGGTGCTACTGGTATATTTTGTGACAACCAGAGTTGTGTGAAGCTATCTGAGAACCCGGTGTTCCATGATAGGTCAAAGCACATTGAGATCAAATATCACTATATCAGGGATATGGTGTAGAGAGGAGCAGTGAAGCTCCTGTATGTTGCGATGGATGAGCAGGTTGCAGATGTGTTGATGAAACCACTAGCCAGAGTGAAGTTTGAGTACTTCAGAGAGAGGCTTGGTGTTCTTCAGATAGAAGATACTTCGAGGAATAAGTGATGGGACACATCTATAGGAGCCATTCCAAGCATGGTGAGAGGAGGATCCTTCCCATGGTTGTGGATGTAAGCGTTGTGTGATGAGCATCAGGACGATGCTCCAATTACTGCTTGATATGTTCAGTTGGATCATGCATATGTATATGAATCGGTTGGATGCTTGGTACGATTAGGTTGGATCATGTATATGTATATGCATCAGTTGGATGCTTGGTATGATTAGTTGGATCATGTATATGTATATGCATCAGGATGATGCAGTGATGATGATCAGGAGGATCATTTGAGATGAGTATCAGGATGATACTCTGGATGAGATGCATCAGGATGATGCTATGATGATGATCAGGATGATCATATGTGATGATATGTATCAGGTGGATACATTGCATAATAAGTTGGATTATGTGTGATGAGTTCCGAAGACACGGATGCACATGGGCTTTTCGGACATGGTTGCAGATGTGTTCTCCCATGGTCGTGATGTAATTATCGGGATTTTATGACATGGTGGCAGATGTGTTCTCCCATGGTTGTGATGTAATTGCTGGATCCATTCTCACATGGTGGTAGATGTGTTATCCCATGGTGTAGATGTAAGGGCTAAAGCCATTCTTGCATGGTGGTAGATGTGTTCTCTCATGGTGCAGATGTAAGGGCTAGAGCCATTCAAGCATGGTTGAAGTGTGTCTTCCCATGGCTGCGATATAAGTGTCGTGCCATTCCTAGCATGGTTGAAGTGTGTCTTCCCATCGCTATGGATGTAAGTGTGATGCCATTCTCGCATGGTGGAAGTGTGTCTTCCCATGGCATAGATATAAGTGCTGAGCCTTTCACAGATGGTTGAAGTGTGTCTTCCCATGTCGATGAATGTAAGTGCTGTGTGATGTGCATCTGGGTTTTGCTTTGTGAATGATGTTATGATCAGTATGATCATGAGTATTAGGTCCTGGGAGATTTGGGCCGTGGACAGGTTGTGTAGTGGCATGTAAAAGGTCCTAGGAGATCTGATAGGTTGAGCTATGTGCTCGTAATCAGTCCTGGGATGCTCTTGCGAGGTTTTGTTGACGCACGTAATCAGTCCTAGGTTCCACAGTATGGCTATTGATGATGAAGACCTACAGGTGGTGGGCCTACATCCAGCATGAAAAAGGGCTAACTCTGTAGAACTTCCTATGACGAGTAGATTGGAGATTGATTAAGATAGTAGCAGCAGCAACGATGACGATGATTCGATGACGATGATCCAGTGACGATGATCCAGAGAAGAAGACTTGTGCTAGCATATCTATGTTGAGAAATACCTTCCTAGTTAAGAGGGAGTGTTGATGTATTTGTAACTTCGGAATGTATTTCATATATGTATATTGTATTCCCATAGAGATGTTATTATTCCTCTATACGGAAGTGTCGTCATTTATATTGTAAGTGTCATAACTTATACTTGATGGGTTATTAGACCACCTTGATGGGGTTGGCCCTGTATAAGTCATGTGGGTTAAAGGGTTATTGGACCACCCTAGTGGGGTCGACCCTGTCAGCATTATATTATGTGATTAAGTTGAGGTCGACCTAGTAAGGTTATTAGGCAAGTCAAGTCATGTATAAATAGAGTGCGGGAGGCACTCTATTTCATCATTCACTTTCTCACTCATACACTCATTGGAGAGTGGCGCACTAGTGGAGGAGGAGAAGTTGTTGCTAGGAGACTATCTCTTATGCTTGGGTTTTGTATCATTGCTTTATCTATCTCTGAGGAATTTATTGGGGTTTTTCACCTTTATGGTTTTCCCCAAGGAAACTATGTGTGTCTATTGTCTCTTGTGATTGCTTCTTGTGATTGATATGCTGTACATGTTATTCTATCAGTAAAGATCCTAGATCATATTGAATTGATGCTCAAAAATTAACAAAAGAATCCTTAGAGCTTCCCCAACCTATGAAGGAGTATAGAATCATGGGATCCAAATAGTTCCGGAGGATGATAGTCAAACATTATCATTCCTTGATCTAGATGTGCTTCGATATTGGCCATTCGGTCAACGTCCTCATTTGTTTCTCATCTTATGGGGAAGAAATCAACCTGCTTGGTGCGCATGAGGTTTACAATGTGCTTTTGAATTCTATTACACACTGAAGGGTCCTCTTTAAGAATTTTCCTCATTTTTAAAATAACTATTCTGGAGTCTCCGAGGACTAAGAAGTCACTGAGGTTGGTGTTGATTTCCATCTCAATTCCTTTAAAAAGTGCCACCTATTCTGCTTGGTTATTAATTTTCCTTCCTAGCCCCCAGGTGTAGGAGTTCAACATTTTTCCATCAGGATCCATGCGGACCCCTCCTGCTCCTGCCACCCCTGGGTTTCCTTTAGAGGCACCATCAAAGAACAAAATATGTTTATGTTAAGATTTTTTTCATCCCTCAAATTCGTTCTTGTACTTATGAATTTCCTAAGGGAGAAGGCTCTTCTTGCTGCTAATGTTGGACTGAAGAGAGCTCGATGGAGAAAGGGATGCTATCTATTTAAACGGAGAGGGAGAGAGTGGATCCTTGAGTTAGAGAGGGTGAGAGAGGGGATGAAATGATTCCACTAGGAGGTTTATAGTTTAGTGGCCACTCTCAAAGGGGAATATTTTTCACCTTCAAATATCACCCTATTCCTGGAAAGCAATATTTGCCAACAAATATTTTTGGGTAGGCTTTCCTAGACTTTCAAAAGGAAGGGTTTTTTTCTCTAAAGAGCCTGGGTAACAGTCCACCCAATTGTTATAGAACTCGGTGAGATAAGGGGGAAGCAGGAAGGTTATGCTTAGGTATTTGGTAAAAATGTCCCAGACTTTGTGCGTGAACTCACACTCCATGAAGATATGCTAGATTGATTCCTCTACGCCTTTGCATAGGGCACACCACGAAGGTCCTTTAATGTTCCTTTTTATTAGATTTTCGGCTGTGAGGACTTGTCCATGAGATAATAACCAGTTAAACGACTTTATCTTGGGGAGGATGTCAGACTTCCATAAGTTTTTCTAGATTCTTAAGGGAGGTTCCTGGGTCAAGCTAGATAGAAAATACCTATACCCTTCTTTGACCATGTATTGCCCAGTATCTCCCCACCCTCTGCTATATCGATCTATTTTATGAGTTGGAGCATTTACTTGAAGGTTTCTTAACAGAATAAACAAATGATGCCTGAGGTGGGATGGCACATCGGGAGCTTCCCATCCTTTCCAAATGCCATCATACCACCAGGATGAGATGTTGTATAGAGAGTTATAGCCATTCGATAGCATCCACCTTTTGAGTTCCTGAAGCTCCATGATTGAGTCAAGAGGGGGGTATCATTGGATGTTGTCACTCCACATCCTGATGTGTTTTCCATTACCTAGGATCCAATAGATATTATCCTTGATTAGACATGATGTTTGCTTTCATAGGGACCATATTTTGGTTCCCTTTCCTTGGATATCTCCATCTAGGATTCTCCGGCGATGCTTTTTATGTATTTCTTCCTTACAATTTCTTTCCAATATTCCTTTTTCCTTGAGATCAGTCTCCAAACAATTTTATCCCCAAGGGATTTATTCATGATTCTTGGGTCTCTGATTTCTAGACCGCCTTGATCCTTGGATCCTCTGATTGTATCCCAATAGATTAAGTGGAACTTTTTGGTTGATGATTTGCCTCCTTGCCACAAGAAATTTATAAGCTCCTTTCTGATGTTGCTCATTATCCCTGCTAGAACTAAGAAACTGGAGCAAGTATAAATTGGAAGAGAGGAAATGATAGATTTTGGGAGAGTAATTATACCCGCTAAATTCAACCATCTTACTCCCCGGGAGTTTACCTTGTCTTTGATCTTCTGCGTTATATAATTCCGATCTGGAGTATTTTTTATTTTATTTTTTAAATTGGGACTCCCAGATGTTTGAAGTTTGTCCATTCAATATGGAAATTAAATCCAAATTTCCTGGAGATAACTGTAAGTTCCTTGGCCGAACAATTCCAACCATAAATCTTACATTTTGTTTTGCTTAACTTACCTCCTGAAGCATTGAGAAAGAGGTCCAAAGATGATTTGAATCTTTGGGTTATCTAAGATGAGACACTCCCCAGCAGGATGGTATCATCTGCAAACTGTGCGTGATTGATGGGCGTGACTCCCCAAGCTATAAAGGTCCTCGTAATTTCCCCATTGTCTAACTGCATATTCAGTTGTCGACTTAGAGATTCCACCACCAAGATGTAAAGAAAGGTGAGAGGGGGAACCCTTTCCGTAGTCCTGTAGTAGTGCTAAAGAAGGGGGTTGGGTGTCCATTGACTAGAGGAGATATCTAGGGATTCCCTATGCAATATTTTATCTAGTGAATGAAGTTGCTTGAGAAACTGAATTTCCTGACCATGATATCGAAGAGGAAACTGTGCCTTACCCTGTCGAAGGCATCGACGATATCTAGATTGACGACCATGCCTTCATCCTTATTGCTCTGACTTGAGTAGATTTCCTCTTGAACCACTATGATTTTTTTTATGATTTTTCTCCCTGAGATGAAGCCTCCTTGATTATCCAAGACTAGTTTGTGCAAGAATTTTTTCAATCTTTGGCTCAGTCTTTTAGTTAGGATCTTATAGGAAGAATGCAAAGGGAGATCAATCAGAATATTTCAATTGAGGATGGATTTTTCTCTTTGGGGACAAGGGCGATGAAAGAGGATTTGGTTTCTCCACCAATTCTCTCTTTCCATTTGGTCCAGTTGAGCATTATTCTTCGGTATTTTTTTATTATGCTCTAGCAACTCCTGTAGAAGTTGATGGGGAAGCCATCCGAGCCCGGGTCTTTGTTGTGGTGTAAGGACTATACTGAGTTACAAACTTCTTCCTCTGATATGAATTACAAAGGATAGAATTCTCTTCTCCTAAGATGAATTTTGGTATGTTGTTGCTAAGGATTCTTATTGGTTGGGGATCTAGGTTCCATTCTTCGGTGTACAGATTCTTGTAGAATTTGTAGGCTTCCCCTTTGATTTCCTAGAACCATTTAATAGGGTTTCCATCGTTGTCTTTGAGCTCCAAGATTGTGTTTATTCTATTTATTTCTTTACAATAATTGTGGAAGTATTTCGTATTTATGCCCCCCACATTCAGCCATAGACTTCTTGATCTTAGCTTCCTAATCTTGAACTAAGCATTTCCTATTGCATTAAGTTCCTCATCACTCCAACACTAGAGAGGAAGGTGCGGGAGTTTGACCCACACCGGCACAACCTTTGAGATGTCCATCTCCGGATGGAAAGTGACGCTTCATTGATTGAGATACATTCCTTGCAACCCCATGAATTAAGGCCCATTTCGAAAGATTAGATCTTTGTCTTCCTTTATTTCGAAGAGGAAAACAAAGAAACCTCTCCTGTAGAAGTTTTGATGCACATTTCATTGGATCAGCAGACGCCATTTCTTATTTAGCTAAATTTCTATGGAACGAGGGGAAGGCCATAGACCAGTGAAGTGTCCCATGAGACATCATTCTGAATACACAATTTACTTATGCTTTGAGGCGAGGGAGGATATTTTGACATACGAGATGGCGACCCGCTTGATGAATTTGGATTCCTGGTCTGAACGGGCGTCTTGTGCAGGGGTAGCCTCGACCACCCAACAAAAGCATCCGTCTAGAATCCTCCTCCTCTCCTCCCGATCAGGGTCCGGGGGAGGATCCATTGGGATCTAAAAAAACTAGAAATCCTAGCATGGTGAAGATCTCATCACCCGCGCACTGCTTATCATATTCCCATCCTAGCACTTCAAGGCACCCATTGACAAACATGTTTGTCTATCTCTATCTTCCCCATTAAAATTGTCACCACTTGAAAGAATAAATAGAGACATACCTAATGGAATTTCTAAAAGATTAGATAGGTTTTTGTTAACATAGGGTGTTCCTAAGGAAGGTGAGAAGGGCAGGTCATAGATAGGAGATTCGACTTTCTACATCATGTGACAAGGTAAGTTCGTTGTATCTAAGATTAATTCTATGCATGCTTGGTTTAAATTGAATTGTGTTAACTAGGTGGAAGGGTGATTATGTTAGTTTCATTTTCACTACTTATCAATGGGTTAGTAACTCCTTTTTCGTTCCCTCTAGAGAATTAAGACAAGGTTTTACATTGTGTTATTTTATTTTCCTATTAGTTGTGGAAGGACTTAGCAAATACTTCATGCATGAAAGATCCACAAGTGGGATAAAAGGAATTAAAAGTGGCATAAATTTTATGCTAAATCATGTCCTTTGGTGGACAATGTATTGTTATTTGGTGATGGTCCCTAAGAGATGCACAATGGTTTCAAATTATTTTAGAGACATGTGGAAGAGCCACAAGAATGGAGATCAATGCTCATAAATCATCCATTTAATTCCATGATATATTTCCTCGATATTTTTTAGACAAGGAAGGGCCATATCATTATGTCTTGCATTCAAGGTTAGTGATTTCAACAAGGGGCTTGAATATTTGGGCTTTGAGTTAAAATCTAATGAAAATGGCCATAAGGACTAGATATTTATGGATTTTCAAAACTATTGAGATTACAATTACATCATGGTGTATGAGATGTATTTCATTAGGAGGTAGACTAATGCTAGTTGTAATGTGCTTGAACCCATCTTCCTTAGCTATTGGGGCACTGACTTCAAAATTTATTTTCTCCTTCCAACATAGCTAAATTTACCAAAGATGCACATCATTGGACAAAAACACCGAACATAAATTGTTGATGCATACTATAGTAGAACCAATGCATCAATAAATTATAAATCATGGATGAGCACATATAATAAATAAAATGCATGTTATATGCACATAGAATTTATGCAATGGTAAATTCAAGGAATTTTCAAAAGTAATGCAATAATATTGACAAAATTAAGATATTAAATACATACGATACAACTATCCCATTAAAGCATTCCAAAATTGACTGCAAGCATACTAATTATTGCCTAATTACTTATTCAATTCAAATACTATACACATATATGCATAACATAAATTAATAACAAATGATAAGAATAAATACTTATTTTTTTTGTAATTCACCACAAACTCACTGCAAGTGGATTCTATTACACCCAATCATAGACACTCTAATATAAAGGTCACCCTCAACCCAAGGTTATGAGACAAGAATGATGAATTACTACATTTTTCTTTAAACCCTCTGACACAACCCAACCCATGCTTTTTAGAGAGGGAAAACGACATTGTAGTTTCCCCAGGTACAACAATCCATCCCCAACCAACCACACTCTTCCCTCTCAACCCTACAGAACAACATGAAAGAATCCATCATCCCATAATGCAATCCCCATGCAATTCCCTATTCCTCAAGTGATCCAATGCAAGAAATGGATTGTCTTCTGGTGGGAATTATGGATTTCCAACTGCTAAATATGGTTGATCTTTTTCCCAATATTCATAGATAAATTTGGTTATGGTTTTCACATAGGTACGAGAACAACTCTCAAAGAAAAATGCACAAGGACAATGAGGTATCGATAGCATGAATGGAGAATAATGATTTAATAGAATAATGATCAAGGAAGAAGCTTTCATGCCTATAATCATAGATAATTTACTTGAAGATAAGAAGGGGCCATCTTCTTTTACATAAACAAGTTTTTGTATCCTTCTCTTGGATAGTCGTTTCCCATGGTTGGTCAATGTTTAATGATCATAAGGAGATAATAAAATATTATATTTTCACAAGCCCTCTTTCTTACCCTCTCGTGGACTCATAGGCCCTTTAATATTTTCTTACATCCCTTTAATGGTATTAATATTATAAAAGTAATGAACCTATCTACAAAACCAAAAAATATTTTCATATTAGTTTCCCACCTATTTAATAGCTAGTGTATGTTGCCATGCTTCAAACATACACAACATATGCCTATGATTCTATCCAAGTTATAATTAACATACATATTTGTTATCTTGCATAATATAGGGGTCAAAACCAAGCTATTACACTAATTAATTTTTTTATGGAAGTTACCCCTATGTTTTGAACATAATTATCAACTTAACGAAATTTATGACAAGGTAAAATTTTAGGGATCCATAATTTTCTCAAAATGTAGAAACCTTGGCGAATATTTCTAATTCTTAAATTTGCAACCATAAAATGTTTGGTGATTTTTTAAAGAAAATATTCAAATTCCTAAGGAATTTATATATTTTTTGGATAATTTTGGCGATTTTTAGAGTAAACAAATTTACCCGTGGAATTTGGGAAAATCATCTTTGAAAAAAGGAAAATTGGCTAATCGTTTTTTGAAAAAAAAAGGTTGAAAAATAGCCCATGGCTTAAATTTTTCCCCTAAACTTTTCCTCGTTTATGACCTCAAAAATAATTCTTTAACCATGGCCTTAACAGCCTATATTGTTGTCAAAAAAATCCTAAAATATACCCCCGAATATAAAATTGGTGCTGCCATTAGCATAAAAAAAACAGTGAGTTAAAATTATAACTTGTTTGAAACCATAACCTTAATAACTGGTACCATTCAACCAAAACCTTAAAATCAGCTCCCAAATTGAATTGTGGTACTGCCATTAGAAACCATTTTATTTTTTAACTTAAATTTACAATATTTTTGAAACCATGCCTTAACAACTTGTACCATTACAACAAAAAATATTAAAATCAACCCTTGAATCAAAATGTCATGCTACCATTGGCACCCCTCTTATTTTGTGTGTGTTTGGGGTGGGGTGGGATTAAAACTGTGAATTTTTTAAACCATGCTCTAAAAGACTATTATTTTTGTAAACAAAATCATAAATCAATGTGAAAATGTCTACTTCTTTAGAGTTAGTTTATCACTCCAAAGACCAAAAAATACATAATGTATGACAATATCTCCTTATAATTTAAAATTTTAACATAATATTCAAATAATTTATTTACTTGTAATAAAAATAATAATAATAACTCAATACAAATTACATTGAATTCAAGAGATGATTTCATAACGATATTAATTTGTTTACTTATAATAAAAATAATAATAATAACTCAATACAAATTGCATTGAATTCAACAGAGATGATTTCATAAAGATATTATTGCGTTGTCCATTTTCAAATGACATATGCGGAGAAAATTTGTTATAAAATAATTCATAACTTTGTGGAAGATTATATGTAAGTTTAACACTCCTTTAGAGTTACTATACAAACACCATATTAATAAATAAATGAAAATTCACATAATTATTAAAATTGACTAGTAGATTTACTACACGTATTTCCAACATTTAAGATGTCAAAGCCTTCTAAATCTATGAATAAGTTCACTGGAGTTCCATCTTGTGGCTAATAGACAGAAAAATTATAATAATAAAAACTATCAAAACAATAATAGGATAAAAACGGGAAACAAAAATGAGAAAAACAATATTAAATGAAGAAAAATGATACATAACAATATCCAAGACAAAAAGTTATGTTAAAATATATAGAGAGAGATAAATTAAAAGAAGAAAAAAATCAAATTAGACCAGTTAAAAGAAGACGACAAAAAACAATAACTGTTATTACTATTGGTTAAAAACCTCTCATTTCTTATTTTTACACAAAATCTACATTAAAAACCAAAGGAACAAGCGAAGAATCGCCCCTCCCACCATTCATTCAGTTTTTTACACAAAACATTATGTAGAAAACCAAAGGAATGGGAGGAGGGGTCCACCTATTCCTTTTTTTTTACAAAAAAAGTTGTCAAAACTATTATAAGTAAAATTTACCATGTTATGCTATTATGTATAATTATTAGATACTATTATATTAATTTGTAATATTACTATTTATTATTATTATAAATTGTAATATACTAATATTAATATTTAATGTTAATGATGATGTATTATTACCAATATGGCTATTGTAATTTCTATTATAATTATTATTAATTATAATAATTTGTATTCTCGGGATGTGTGCACTTTCTTCGAGCATACTCCATCTGGCAGCTCGATCCGACCATCTAGCACCAGCACACAGCATCCGTCACCTTCCCGTCTTGAAGACAGGCTTACTATTAATGGTGATCATCGGGATTTTGAATGGTTTAATGCACTTCATCCCGAGGTTAATGACCCGAGGCTCGATGCGATGGAGACCATCCCCTAGCATTAACGCAGGAAATTGTATGTTGCAGCTCCAGTGTGTGGCTTACCTGTATCCCTCCCCCTTGGTGCATGAAATGGCGATACAACCCTGTTTCTCCCTCATTCGCCCCCTCTCGTTGTACTATGTTTGGAACTGCTCTGTTTCGTTCGGCTCTGCGCATTCTGTCAATGCCTAGGATCTTCATTTCCTCACCATGACCCGTCCTAGAGGTACCCCCCGTCGTGGAGTTGGGCATGGCACTGGCAGAGAGGCTATGTCTCCAGGGAAAAGCAAGGCGACCATTAGTGGCTATGACATCAGTGTATCGACCCCGGTTTGCGCACTCATTGACGACTGGGAATCTGGTGAGGTGGCAGACATCCTCTCTACATGTAACCACGACAACCAAATCAATTACTACTGGTTGATTAAAAATATGCTCGACAATCTGGTTGAAGAAACATTGGCCATTTGGAACTCTGCCACAACCTCCATCATGGATATCAGGGCTCTTCTGGTGCACTTGGATGCAAAATTGGTAAGCCTAGACACCAGCCTTGCCTGCGGAAAGTACTCTCTGGAATGGTGCTCTAATGTGCAAAGGGGCTCTGCTTTAGCAGAGCCCACAATCTCTCGGGCTGGTTTGGACGGCTTGGCAGTTGCTCGCCCTGGAGGGTCATCTTCTGCTCCTACGACTCCGTCAATTCTGGGGGAAATGATGGACGTGGTAGCCAGAAGCTCTGAGGCCATGATAGTTACCCCCTCTGGACCGACTCATCTGATCTCTGGCGTCTCCTCCAACTTGGATCCTTTGCACACCACCTTTCATGTGCCCACCACCATTGATTTGCTGCACTTCAAACGGGTCTGAAATTACGAAGGGGGTGCTTCACCCTGCTGCAAAATCGAGCCACTGACGCCAAAGCTCCCACCACAGGGGTGGGACGATGACTTCTTCGGCAGCTGCCCCATTGTCGAAGAAAAACCCAACCCCCAGAAGGAAGAAACTACTGCCTCTGATGCTCGTCCTTAGCTCTCTCTGTTATCGTCAAAGGTTCCACGTTTTTTTGTTATACAGTCTGTTTGATCGGGTATGGTTTATGTTAATAAATGTAAGAACTTCTATGGCATCCATCCTCCCGGGCCAGGCCTGTTTTATCATGCTACATCTCATCCTAGCAATTTTGTGCATCTGGGTTGGTGGTTCCGCCAACCTAGGCCACCAAGGCTAGCAATTTGCCATGTAATATTGTGTACTCATAATATAATATCTGCTGTAGCCTTACAAAAAAAAACTGTAATAATTTGTATTATTATAACTATTATAATTTGTTTTTTTTCAAGAAAAAATCATATTTTCATTCCCAAGAATAGAGAATACATTGTACATGTGCTTTATGCACAAACCAAACACTTCTAGGAATAACCTAGATCCCTCATAACCAGGCCTTCTATGAATTCACATATACTTCACCAAACATGGTTAAGAGTCAAATCCAACCATCCCCAACGAAAGAAAATAAAAAAGTACTAGTTTTTCAAGAAACCATTGTTCCCGCATGAAATTCCTGAGTGGTAAAGGATCTTATATGCAACTCCATCCTCTGCTTTGAAAGATGATCAACAAGTTGATTGTGTTCCTGATATACATGCTGAAATTTAATTTGTGAAAAATGGTGACTGATATCCTTTAAACTACTGACAAGCTAAGGCGACTCAATATCGTGAATATCAGCAGCACCAGACATCCAATTGATAGTGAAAGATGAATCTCCAAAGACCTTAAGATTTGATATCCCCCTACCTTTTTGTATCTTGGCCCAATTGTTCGATCCATTTCCTAAAGCCCCTCTACCAAGTTAATAGTGGCTCTCCTTCAAGTATAGAGGAAAGTCGAATCCGCAATTCCTTTCATCATCTTTCCAAGAGTCATAAAAAAAATACCAAGGCATTTCTTTCTCAATATTCAGCTGGGATACTTGTTGGCTCTTGGTTGGAGAAATGAACATATGATAAACCCGAAACAAGGAGATAACCTGAATTGACATTTGAACATATTGGAGAACGTTTCCTCCAAAAATATCTTTATTATGCCCCAGCCACACCCCCCAACAAACAAGATATGGAAGAGTTATGAATGGTTTAAGAGAAGGGAGAGTAAATAAATTATCTAGACACTCTTCTAAGGTTGACCCCACCCAGAGATATTTTAATGAAAATTAATCTGCCACTTCTAGGTAAACATGCTTTGATAAATTGCACTACAAGAAAACATAAATATTAGACTCCTTTGTTTCTTTACACACCATGAAAATACCAGAAATGTCACATCCCCAATCCCCTCAGCACCCTTTAAAGTGATGGAGGAACAAGCTGATAATTTTTTTTTCCAAACTGATACGCAACTCTGCCATCTTACATAGCCGCAATGGATTCAGTCTACAATCCGCAAGTCGAAAGTCGTAAATTGGCACCCAAACACGCCACTTCAAGAATTACACTTTCGACTTCCGCAATCCGCGATGTGGGAGTCGGAAAGTTGGAATGGAAAATACACGGTGTCGAATATATATGCCTCTGAATTCCGCATTCCGCAATCCACGATGCAGGAGTTGGAAAGTCAGAATGCCCAATTCTTTACTTTGCTGAGTCACGCCTACGACTTCCGCAATCCGCGCTGCAAAATTCGGAAATAGGGACTTTGAAATCACAACTCCGACAAATTTCTCCTCTGACTTTCGCACTCCGCAATCTAGCTTGCAGGAGTTGGAAGTTGGAAATCCAAATTCGCGACTCCGGATAAATTTGCTCCTCCGACTTCCGCACTCCGCAATCCGGCTTGCGAGAGTCGGAAGTCGGAACTCCAAAGCACTAGGTTGGGAGTTCATGCCTCCGGCTTCCGTGATCCGCAATCCGCACTGCGGGTTCGGAAAGTCGGAAGTCGACCATAACCTTGTTACTTCCAACTTCTCAAGTTGATATCTTCCTCATCCTAAGTCCATTTTTGGAAAACTTGGTACCGTTGGAAAGCTCTCGGATATCTCTATGCAATGATGTGATACTCTTCCACACCTAAGAACTCTAACCTTGCCACTCTTCCAATCGAAATGATGCCCCGAACTCCATTAATACCTCTTTAACCCACTGTCAAGATCCCTGGTAGCACCCTGTCATGCCCCCCACTTCATCTAACCCACAGAGGGGGAATGAACACAACAGGGGGTGTCTAATTCATCCCCCAATCCCATATAGTGAAATATAAACTTTCTAAGGAGATTTTCAATGCATAGTAAACATACACAGTGGAATTAAAATTGGTTAATGCATCTACATCATGCAGACTAACATAATATTATCACAAGAAAAATGATGAAACAAACAACAAATGAACTAGCCTCGTGTTTAGGCTTATACACAGAATTCCTACTGATTAATTCCATATGGTCATTGCATTCAAATTGACTTGAAATAACCAATAAACACAACATAGGAAGTGGCATAGTTTAGGACCACATAGAGCACTTATCTTATAAGATGAACTGTCCAAGCAACTGGCTATGTGAGAGCAACGTTCCACCCAACCATAGGTCTCTTTCCAGCCTATATTCTTTCAACTGAGAGACCACCCCCGATATGGGTTGTGTATCCACTAAAAAGGAACTAAATAGACTCACTCAATGCCATGGCTTCACACAAAAAACATGCGAATCCAACACACACTTGGGTTTATCAAGCATTTAAGAAAAAATGGAGGAGGATGCTAATCCAGTGAGATCAACCTCAGAGCTATAGGCCTCTCAATTCACACTTAGATAGTCTTGGCACTTACAATACCTACCACACCCAACACAAGGAAGGTCCCCTTATCTGCTTCACAGTCCCTCAGGCACCCCTTCCCTCCAGTGCTCTTCAGGGTAAGCATAGAAATTTCCAAGCTGCTGATTTCTTGAGATCCTAGCCTTCACTGGGTTTATCAAGCAATGCTACCTTCTGTCCTATTCTTCTCTATCATTCCCACTTGGATTTCCTTAATTTCTATGGCCAAAAAGACTATATGCCTCAGTTGGTTTATCAGCTATCCACTCCGTATTTTCTCACAGGATTCTAGGCATCTCACACTCTATAAATTTTCCCCAGGGTTCAAGACGATGGATCCCTATTTGGATTGAACTTCCCACCCTAATTTCTAGGTGAATTCGACACCCTAAATCGGGGTTTCTCTCAGTATCGTGATTTTCCTTCACGGTTGGGTTCGACTCTCTGTTCTCCTAAAAAACTCCCTGTGCATAGTCCATAATGGAATGGGGATGATGGAAATGAATTCCTAGTAGGAAGAGTGACTTGTGGATCAAGGAAAACATAGCCCCATACCCTACCATCCGAAATTTCAGGGTTTCCCACACTCCATCGACCTCATGAACAATTTCTTCAACCACTTTCTGCAGCAGAATTAAATGTCATCAAGGAAGATCAAATGGGTTCTAAAGATGAAATTTGGAAGCCTATGGTCCAATCCCACAGCCCCCTCACCTCTCCCTAGTGGATACACATGGACCCCTCTTATTAGTTGCCTCCATAGTCAGTTTCTTTGGTATTTTTATTGCAATATTAATATTTACATAATTTACAATGTCCCATGGATTAATAGCACATGGATAACATAATATCTAATACTTTCCTTTTACATAAAAATCAAGCATCCAATAGAGGGGCCTTGGCCTTGAGCTCTACGCTAGGAAAACATACATCGCATGTATAAAATATTTACATTGAAAGCGAATATGTTCTAAGGGTCAAAATGGGGATGTTACATGCAAGAACCCATCTTAACTTACATTTACAATCGGTCCAAGGTAAGAACATGATTATTTATGAGTAACCACATATGAATGTACTCTTGGGAAGGACAACCATAGTCCACAAGTTTTTCCACCACCAAATTGGTTCACCAAGAATACTATCCGACAAATAAGCATAACTTAGATGGGTCAAGTAGGAGCCACCTACATAATTAAAATGCCATACTAATGAGTCTAGTTCATCTTTCAGGAGAATGTGTCCCTATAATAACTTTTGTTGAAAACCCTCCCATTGATCTTTCTAGGCACCATCAAGCCCCAAATATTCAACCAATATCCAACCTTGTTTCCAAATATTATAATTGTGAGGGTTTACAAATCTGTTAAGGGTGGCTCAACCAAGAGAATGAAGGAACCAAATCATCTCTCTGGATAGATACATTTGACCTCTGCATCCCATAATCGAATCAAAACTAATGCGAACCTTCTTCCCATATCACACTTTCCATGCTAGGTAGCGACCAATAATGGGGAAAGCCTTGGTTGTGTCCTTCCAATGGTTATAGATATGGATTATCAATTCGTCTCACAATTGAATCCAATAAATAATGGATCTAGGGGACAACTATTTGGCCACTTACATCCTCTTCCACAAGCTTTCTCGAACCAAAAAATTCCATAGCGACTTGGCACCAAGAACTTGATTGAAGGAGAAAATGTTTTTCAAACCCCAACCCCCACAAGATTTGGGAGCAGCAATGTTTTTCCAACTGCCGAGGTGGCATCCCAAATATTCACCACTTCCCTTCCATAGGAAATTGAAGCAAAGTTTCTAGATCTCGTCTAGGATTTATTTAGGAATATGCACCATATGATGTCAATAAATAGGTATAGCCTCCAACACATACTTTATCAGAACAAGTATTCCACCCTAAGAAATCCATTTATTGTACCAACAATTAATCCTAGCCTTGATTTTGGCCACCATCAATTTCCATTCTCTTTTACCATATCTATTTGGTTTAAGTTTGAATCCCATATAATTCAAGCCTTCATCCAAGTTCTGAATTTCATAGGGGAAATATATTCTCTAGATAGGTATACGAATCCCTTCTTCCTGCATCCAATATAGGACATATTTCTTGAGGTTGATTCCCATACCCATATGTAATATACCAAAATTATATTACAACTACTAAATTATCATCTATTAGTTTAGTTATTATTAATATATGTAAATGTTGGCATTGGAAGGACACATGGTTTAATGGTGTCTCTTATATGTATAAAGCCGCGTAAATTCAATGTAATAATCATCAATTCAATTATATATATATATATATATATATATTATCTATTAAGATAATCATGTAAGCTGTTACCTTACAAGTGGTATCAGAGCTTTTTTCTCTTGCTCACGTTCAAGATCTCAGCATTTATCCTCGACATCTTCAATCCTCTCACTCTCCATCAATCCATTACTCTTCATGCTTTGCTCATCTTCCTCTGGCAATCACTCTCTCTATATTCGATTCAATTATCTCTCCACACTCACCTACACTTCACTCCCACCTTCACTTCATCTCCCTACGCACTCTGCTTCTCTCTTCTCATCTCCACCCTCTTACGCCCCCCCCTGCACATCCCTTCTACTCCCTCTACTCGACCATCCCATCCAGCCGCTAAGCCCTTGTTTCCACTCCATGCTCCCGCTCTCATCCACCCATGCCTCCTCCCCCCATTCCTCACTCGCCGTCCTCTCCATGCCTCTACGCACCAACCCACACCTCAACCATCCATATCTCACATCTGCAACACTCATCCCTGGTGTCCCTCCTCTCCACTTACGCGCTCGCTCTCCCACACCCCCATGCTCACCTTTTCTCTCCTTCATCGCATCCCGTGCCATGATATCCCACCTCCCTCAACTCCCACTCCCTCTCATCTTGCAACGATCCTCCCTCCACGCCCTCCTCTAATCCTGTCGATCTACTCACTGCACGTAACCACTCCTCTCCATCTCCCTTCACCCACAATTCAATTTCATGCCCCCTCTTCTCGCTGCGCCCTTCCACCAGCCACCACCATTCCGCCATCCTCCTCTCTCTGCGCACAGCATCCCCACAACCCAGCACCCTCGCCCTAGTAGCACCGTCGCCCCACCAGCTCCTTCTTCCCTGCTGCGTTTTCCCCCATTCCTCCTTTTCCCTCTTCCCCTTCCTGCGTCCTCCACACTTTGCTCCTCCACGCCCCCTCCACTTCCCCTCCGTCTGCTAGCTCCTGCATCCACCACGGCCTGCCACTCCAACGCTGCCTGCTTACATTCCTTCTACCTGCACAATCCAAAAATTTAGGGTTAAACCCTAATTCCTAGTTCAAAAAAAATATAATACTATACTATTATTATTATAGTATTACAAAAAAAAATATAATATTATTATTATTTATATAAATAATAATTATTATTATAAATTTCAAAACTATATAAAAAATAAATAAATAAATTTATATAGTTTTAGTAATAATTATTGTCTTTTATAAAAAAAAAAATCAAATTCCTTTTGGAATATTTTTATAGCTATAAGACCATGTTCCCGTCATTTAATAAGATCATTACTAGCCCATTCCACAAACCTAAAAGAGACGCAAGAATTAAAGTCGAAGATATAAAAAGGATTGAGGCTAAAGAAATAAAAAGAAACCAACCTGAAGAAATAAAAAGCGGATATGAAGACATTATCAAATTAGTTAAGGAATTGAAGTTGACGATAACACAACGTCAAGAAGATGCTGCAGTGACTCTCGAATTCCTAGGTCAAGAAAAGCTAGAAACTGCATCTACACCCATGTCAGAAGAAGGGAATCCTATCATAAAGGAACAAACTATGTTGACACCCGAGTTCTCAGGTCAAGAAGAGCTGGGGTCTGCATCGACACTCACGACAAAAGAAGGGACTACAACCAGAAATGAAGAAGTTATTATGACTTCTGAGTTCTCATATCAAGAAGTGCTAGGATCTACACCCACGACAGAAGAAGTAACTGTGACTCTCGATTTACTAAGTCAAGAGGAACAAGGGACTATTGTGACTCCTACATATTCAAGTATGGATGAATATAAAACCTCTACTACCTCCAGGAAGGAAAGGAAGCCTGGTCGACCGACTCCTTGTACCCCCCCTCACAAAAGATCGATACCACTAGACACCAAGTGGGATAAGAAAAGACATCCCAACTACAAACCTCAAAACGCGATACTTAGTAAAAAGTATGCACGCCTACCGAAAGTTCATTGTGGCTTCTTACAAGGTAGGGAAGTAAGGCACATTAATACACTAGCCGAAAAATCTATAAAATTGTCTAGTGAAACTCCAGAACAAGGACTTGTTAAGGAAGACGATAACAAGGATGATGAAACATAAGAGGTAGAAGACAAGGATATGAAAGATCAAGATGATATTGACAATCACAGTGTCAATATCAATTGTAAAGAAAATGACGATGTCGTAGAAGTCAATGAAGTCAATAAAGTTAATGTTAACAACAATTATGAGAGAATTGAAGTTGTAGAAGAATGCAAAGATGAAAATAAAAGAGTCAAAGATGACCTTAATCATGATATCGTAGAAGAACGAAACCCAGGAGATGTTGCGACAAATGAAGAGATGAAAATTCTACCAGTAGTCGCAACTCAATATGTTCTAGAATTTCAATATCAAAAGGTTCCCAAGGAACAACTAAAGACAAGTTCATCAAACAAGGAAGTAAGTACATTATTAGTAGTTGTCGCTGCATATAAGAAAACTATATCAAGGCATGCAGAAATATCAAAAATATACATCAAATTAGAACATCAAAAGAACACCATCAGATTAGAAGCTCAGAAGAATACTCCATATAGTTGTTATGTATTTATCTACAGGATCATATGCATGAAAATATTTGAATGGAAATGCGACCAAATATTTCAAGAACTGCTAAATCGTGGCACCGTTATTCATGGCAAGAATTCTAGTTGCAGCACGCTCATAAGAAGATTCGTGGACAAATCTTTTCAAAGCAGGATGACTTGTAATATACCAAAATTATATTACAACTACTAAATTATCATCTATTAGTTTAGTTATTATTAATATATGTAAATGTCGGCATTGGAAGGACACATGGTTTAATGGTGTCTCTTCATATGTATAAAGCCGAGTAAATTCAATGTAATAATCATCAATTCAATTATAAATATATATATATATATATATATATATATATATTATCTATTAAGATAATCATGTAAGGTGTTACCTTACACCATATCCTTACAATATAAATCAATCACTTCCCTGAAACATTGCATTCCAGATTGGTCCTCATACAAAATAGGAGAAAGTCATCCATTAAGAATAAGTGCGTCAAATTTACGCCACTATCAAATGTAACAACAATGATTATTTTGTGTTTCCTTCCGCAATCTATTGAGACATTCTACAATTAGAAAGAATAAGTAGAGAGATAATGGGAATCCATGGCATAACCCCCTCAAGGAATTGAAAAATGAAGAGCCTGCGCCATTTATTAAGACAACAAAAGATGACGAAACAACACACCCCATAATCCAATCAACCATTTCCAAATTGAACCCAATTTGTAGAAGCACCAGTCTGGGGAATAACCACATAACTTTATCATAGGATTTCAACGAGACAAGTTTAATAATGGATACCGACTTCTTAATCGAGTGAATACCTTCCCAAGCCGACTCGATTGCTTCATGAATAGACCTTACCTTAAGGAATCCAAATTGCTTTATGATATCTCCCATGAAAGGATTGGCTTGATATGAACCACTATAACCTTTTCCACGATCTTATAAGCACAGTTGCACAAGGAAATTGGCATGTAATCATCAAAGGAAGACAACATATCTTATTTTGGAAGGAGGGCCAAGAACGTAGTGTTTAAAACTCCAAGCATATTTCCTGACACTCTTACCTCTTCCAAAACATTCAGGAGATCATCACCAACAATGTAAAAAAAATAGACAAAATTCCATCCACCATCCATCCAGCCCAGGACTTTTATCCTTTTGAAACATATGCAAAATAGCTAATAGCTCATCCCTCCAAACAAGCTTAAAAATTTCTTCACTTTCTCCATCCTCCACCATTCGAGGATAGTTCCTGATAACTTGGAGTTTATTCAACATCCATATTCCCCAGGTCCACATAGAGGTTTTTGAATGATTAACGACCAAAGCATCCATATTCTAGAACCCCCGAACTTGGTTCCCACCCTTACCTCTTAGCTCCCATATGGAGTTCACATTTTTCCTGTGATTTGCATACTTCTAAAAGAATTTTGTGTTTTGGGCTCCCGATTCTAGACACAAACCTCTACTCTTTAGCCTCCATTCAAGCTCTTTTTCCTTCAATAAATAATCTCTTTTAGTTTCCAAAAACATAATTTACTTCTTAAATTCCTCCAAGAATAAACCATCATGATTTGTAGATAATAAGGAATCCAACTGGTTCTCAACTTCCTCTAGCTTTGTGTCCCTCATCAAATAATTGACCTTCCCCAAAGCATATATTTTATCTTTTAACCCCTAAAGTGTACTAGTATATTCAACACCATCATTTCACCCCTCATTCTCCCAGATATGGAACCAATAGTCCTAAAAAATCTTTTGAACTTCTATATCAGCAGACCAAGTGGAGTTGTAATTGAAAGGAGATCCTAGATTAAGATCATTTATCCCTAGCTCTGAAAAAATTGGAAAATGATCTGAGAAGCTTCAGGAATCAACCCAAGAGAGAACAACACTCATTGAGTCCAACAAATATTTTTGGATGAGAAACCTATCAAAATGCTTAGAAATCCCAACCTCTGCAGCACATTTGTTACTCCAAGTAGGCCTAATATGTGTAGGTTCCAAATCTACCCAGCTAACCATCTCAAAGGAGACCCTGAAAAAGGATGATAGTTGGTCATCATGAACATCTCTTCCCTAGGATTATTCAAAATATAATATTAGATTGGGATCCCCCTCGAGGATTAAATTTGGGACCCAAACATATTGTAAGCGACAAAGATTTTCGCAAAAATTCCGATGACCCTCATAAGGGCCATATATATTGAGAATAAGAAAATGACATCCCAAAGCCTTAGAAATTATCCCCACCTCGAAACCAAAACAAATTGCAAAGTAAATTTCAACAATACAAGATTTTTTTATCCCAAACACTAGACCACTAGAATGTCCAACAAAATCTACAGCCAGAAAGGACCAAATACTGAAAATTCTCTGAAGGGAAGAAACAATCAACTCACTTTGACACATCGTCTCTTGTAATAATATAATATCCGGATCTTTGATCTCCACCAACCTTTTCAGGAAATAAATTTGGCTTTCCCTCTCAATCCCCTCACATTTATTGACATGATATTCATTTGAGAAGGCCAGAGGGGGAATGACTCCTCTCTAAGGGCCCCAATAATACTCATTTTCCTACCCTAATAGATTTCCTTTTGCACATGTTCCCAAGCATGGTGAAATGTCTATTTTATCCCTTATTTCAAAGGGATACTAGTTCTAGCCCCATCCACACCTAAACCTATTGAAACTTACATACCTTTATTGCAAAACCGCAGCATATAAGGACCGACTCCCCACCCAGAGGAAGACTGGATTTCCACCGAATTCCACTTATACTTATTTTGGATAGAGGTTGCATCATCTTCCCCATATATCTCCACCACGAAATCTCCATATTCAGCTAACTCAGAGAAAATCCCCAAATCATCCGCCTTTGATTCACTAACCACATCCAGTGCATTCGCCTGCTCGAAAGGGAGAGGGAGGGAATCAATAGGAGGGGGATGGAATGAGGATGGGTAGTGGCCATACAAAGAGTGGGGAATACAGCCTAGATCCCTCAAACAGGTTTATGACTAGATCCTGGTGCCCCGCTTGATTCAACTTCCTAGAATTAGTGGGGAGAATGAGGTCCTTTAAAATCACATCATGCTTGAGTGAATTCCTTATGTTCCATATTAGAATTGAACACTTCAATCTTTCCCTCAACCTATATATTTAATGACACCAGGAGGAACTAAGTGTTCCAAGGAAATTCCTTCACCTAACCCCCTACTCCTTCTTTCACCAGATATGCTTCTTGAATTTCCTAGAGCAATCTGTAATAACGTGGCCATAAAGATGGCATCTGGCACACCTAAAAGGAATATTTAAGTAGTATAAAACTTGCATGAAGGAAATATACCCAAGGACCATATCTAGGGACTCAAACTTATCCGATATTAGGTTGAGTTCCACTAAGATCTTGGAAATTGAACAAGATTGAGACTGGAAAATGATCTCATTTACTACAATGAATTTCTTGATCGAGTCCACAATAGCTTTGAACCCCTCCAATGTATAGAATTCCATGGGAAGGAAAGGTAACTTAATCCATACAGAGGTATCCGCCGCAAATTATTTCCTTGGATCAAATAATGGGATTGGGTGCCACTGCTTTAAAACCAACATATATTCTCCTAGAATCCAAACTTTGTTGGATATTTGGTTGTCATTGATTTCAACCTTAGTAAAAGTATATTTAAGTATATATAACTCCAAAGCGGTCCCATTATGGCGTATCTATTAAGAATGGACCTCGCTGGAAGACACTTTGGTTGTACACATATGGGGAAAACCCCTAAGGAAGTCCCTAAGGTTTCCCCTAAGAAATGTTGGTGAAAAAGGTGAAGAAACACCTAGAATATTGATGATGGGTCCACATAACCCAAAAAGTAAGGATGGGTCCACATAAAAAGGAAAGAAACCCGGAAGTAATAATGATGTGTCCACTAAGTATGATGGGGAGAAGCCCCAAAGCGCCTCGATGAAGCCATGAAGTGATCATTGACCCATTCAAAGAAGCCCCTAAAATGTGGAAGAGAAAATTAATAATAAGTTAAGGCCGACCTAACCTAAAATGTGGAAGAAAAAATTAATAATAAGTTATAGGGCCAACCTAACCAGGGATAATTTTAAGGACCCATGCTTATTTAAAAGTGTATAAACCTTGGCGAATCTTACCAATTCTTAAAATTTCAACTATAAAATATTTGGCGATATTTTTTTTAAAATTATTTCAATTTCTAAGGATTTTATATAGTTTATATAATAATTTGGTGATTTTTAGAGTGAAAAAAGTTTACCCCATCAAAATTGGGCGAAATGGGGCTTCAAAAAATGCAAACTGGTGAATCTTTTTTTGGAAAAAAACATGGAAAAATAGCCCATGGCTAAATTTCGCCCCTAAAATTATCCTTGGACCTAACCCTAAAGTGAACTAAAAAGTGACCTTGGACATGTATAAATAAGAGATGAAAACATTTCATTTGATTTATCCAATTTCATGATCTCTAATGCCAGAGTACAAGAGGGAATATAGAAGATACAAGGATAGATAAGCGAAGGTACACGAGGAGGAGTTTTGATAATCTTAAAATTTGCATAACTTTCTCATGCGATATCAGAATCACAAACTTCTCGGATCGTTGGAAAGATTGTTGTGAGGACTATGTGACGAAATGATATATAGTTTATTTTGGTGAATTGTTTCTTTATTTTTTATTCATATTTGAAAAGGCGTGGTTCTTATACATGGGTCTCTCTTGTGATGGCCATGCCTCTCATGGACTAGGGTCCATCTTGTTGTCTTGAAAATGGTATGGATGTTAAGTGTGTGTTAGAGACTTTTCTTTAGTGATTTTGCATAGATATGTTATGGTGATTATGGTGATGATCTTGGCATAGATCATGGTGATTATCTTGGAATATCCTATGGTTTGGAAATGTCTATGATGTAAAAGTTTGAAGATGCAAATAAAATCTATGGATGATTGTTTTTGGGACTTATTGGAAAGATATATTTGAGGCATGGTATTGGTTGACACAGAGACAATGACAGAGAGGGATATAGTGATAGGGATAGTGATACATGTACAGATTGGCAAAGACAATAATACAAGTTGACAAAGACATTAATACAAATACAGGTTGATAAAGACATTGATACAGGTATAGGTTGACAGAGAAAATGATACTGCTACAATTTGAAAAATACAGTGACTGTGACAGGTTGATTCTCTTATTCATATTAGGGTGGTAGGACGGGGAAAGGATAGTGGGTTGTAGCGTCCTTCAAGCTAGTAATGGGAAATCTAATGAGTTGGGGCACATTGAGGATTGGATTCCTCACTATAGGTTGGAGCCTATGGTAAAACAAGGGGGTTGTATCCTCCTTTGAGTTGGAGTTGATAAACTAGGGGGTTATAGACTTCTTTCAGTTGGAACTAGTAAATCAATTGAATGTAATATTTATATTATATAAGAAAATCATTATGTGGTTTCTCCCATTTGGGTTTCCATGTAAAATCCCTTGTGTATTGTGTATGGTTATGTGATGATGAATTTTATTGTTAATGGTTAATGTTTACATCTGATATCAAAGTTTGAAATGGTAAAAGGTGCCCAATACTAATTCAGACCCCCTCTCAGTATTGGTGAATATTCCAACAAATTCCATGGAGGATCTTTTGGGCATCCTTTGAGATTCAAAAACCATTCCTAAAGTAGCCACAAGAGAGAAAATGTACCTCTGGAACATATCCCACTAATGGAAACTCTCGATTAGTGTTTGATCGACAACCAAAATATATCTTCCAGACACCAAATAAATGCCCCACCCCTACCCCCCCCAGCTGAGAATAGAAAACCTTAGTCTTTTCACTTTGCAAGTTGGTTTTGCCTTGGGCTCCACCGAATGACATCTCTCCCAACTCTAACTAGCTGCCAATGAAACCCATAGTCTAAACATCCCTAGATGACAGATTGCCATAAGAATTACCATTTGTCTCTAGATACTTCTTCCCTTTCTTAAATGCATCATTAAAACACCTCAATTGTACCAAAAACACCTCGGGCTCTCAGTCCACACGTTGCGATACTGACAAGATATCGACCTGAACTCCATTGGAGGATGAACCCACTATATGGAATGAATGTTTCGGAAAGAATGTTTTCACTCCCACCAAATCCTTGTAAGTGTAACCATAATGATCTCCTTCAGATCCACCGACACTAGAATGATTTGATAGAACACACAATTGAAATTCCACATCATTGAAAAATATATCTGATTTAGATGTTGAGTATTCTGAATAGTCCACTAGATGGACATCTAGATTAGACATGGAAACTGAAAAAATTATTCATCTGCACTAGATCTGAGAAAATTCCCATTTCCTATAGCGACCCCTGAGATATTTTTATTAATGTAGTAAATGAAAAATGTCTCTCTAATCTTGTTTTTCCCCATGACTACTCATAATGCTCTATCAAAGGCATCAATGTGGGTGTGAACTTTCATATCCCACTTAGGTACCTTTAGGATATAGAATAATATTAATTTGTGTTTAATGTTGTCAAATTCCCCTTTATAATTTGTATTATTGCTAATATTAATATTACTAATATATATTATTATAATTTGATATTATGGTGGTGGTGGTGGTTATTAACATTCACTGAAATCAGCTTTGGTCTATCAGATCTTAAAAAAAGTGAGAAATTACTTGGGTTGCTTTAGAATTTTATGTATGTGCTTGAAAAGCCTTAGGAGAAACATTCTTAAATATTCATCATAGTTTTGGTGAGTTAAAAGGTTAGAAAGGCCAATATTCTAACAAATATTTTGAAATTGTGATCTTATGTGGGTGTATGCAGGACATTCTAAGAGAAATTGGTTTTCATCTTCAACCCTTTTAGTGCCACAAATACGACAAATTATTTCAACCCACAACTTTTAGGAATTGACGCCCAATGCCTTATTTGGTATGGAGCTCATGATATTTTGTTCTCATTTTAGAAATGTTGATTTTCCTATTTACACTAGTTAAAACAAAGAAATACTTTTGATCTTCTAGATTAGGGTTGATCACCTCCTTATAATATCTTCATTTTCTCTTATCCTCTTATTCTTTATTGTACTACAATTTCTCCTTAAATATAGATGTTATAATATTTTATCTTATATAGTGACCTGTCCCATAACTCCCCAATGATTTAACCAAGCATTGGCATTTTTATGCCAACCCCACTTAAGCCATAGGTGGTTTTGACTAGATTTTGAGGCAATATTAGGAATGTTTTTTCCTTCCATATTGTTTATCTTGTTCTTGTACATTAGGTATGTAGTCATATTCATGCTCTCAATGGGATAATGACTCACTTCTATGAGGAGGATATGATAAGGTGTATTGTCTTTAATTTTGAGATTATAAGTTATACAATGCTTTCGTATTTTCTCTATCTTTCTCCACGATTCTGTAGAGATGTTGCAACCCCAAATTTCACAACCATATAAGATATCATGAGTGACGAGAGTCTCAAAGAGGAATTTCTTTTTATCCCAAAGCTAAAGGTTTGTTGATTTACAATAGTTTTCAATCCCATAATAAGCTTTCCATCCTACATTTATATTTTTCCCAATTCTATAGTTCTAGTTATGCTTGTGATGAAGATTGATTCTACGATATTTGTATGAAGACACGTCCTACAAGTTGTTGTTGTGATATACAGAATTAGAGTAAGTTAATTTTTTGGATATGATTATCATAAGCTATTTTTTGGCAGTGTTAATAGTCATACCTATACTAGAGAAAATTCGTTTAGAATTTTTAGTTTCTTGTTGAGATCAAAGGGAATCCTTGATATAAGAAAAATATCATCGACGTAAACAAGGAGGATAATATCTTCACTAGTTATAGTTGTGCATGTCTACTTCTTTCGAACAATCAATTCTAACTTGTCGATGTATATGCACCAAAAAATGGTAGGGGACAAGATTAACACCTATATTACAGTTAATTTCTTTTGGCCAACCCTCAGTGTTCCTAAACTTGACAATAACATTATTGCAATAGCTCTCAATTCAAGAGAAAATTTTAGCTTTTCTAATTTGTTCCAAAGGTTAATTATGGGCACTATGTCAAATGCTTTTCTAATGTAAACAAAGAAACAAAGGAGTTTGGTTTTATTATTATGGAACTCATATACAGTAATGTTAAACATAACAAGGTGGTCCACAATTGAATGATAGCTCTTAAATCCTCCCTAGCCTTTAGCTCTTTTTCCATGGCCTTCTAGCCACACATTGATATTATTTTCTAGAATAATTCCATACAAATTGGCTAAAAGAGGGTTAATCATAATGGTCCTATAATTAGAGGGTTTTTGTATCCCTTCATTTACAAATAGGAATAATAAGGTTTTAATTCTAGGGTTTAGGGAAACCGCACTTGATTGTTAAATTGAAGAGATCGTAGATGCTAGACATGAGGATATGCCCTCCAATTTCTCAAATTTTTTCTTGTTAGTCTTTGATGTCCTTAGTTTTTCGTTTTGCGAGACAATTAACCCCAAATTCTATGTCCTATAAAGAAACAACTTATTACTTTGTAGAAAGGGTTTGAATGTTGTCCATGACATCAGGGGATTCATAAATATTTTTATGGTAGGAATTTTAGTCCCTCAAGGGAACCATATTGTTTTTTTAGTTTTATGAGTTAGAATTCACCTCTATAATTTCTTAAGATATCGCTTACATATTTCTTTCTTTTTATATAGTACCTTTTTTTTTCTTTTAATTGGAGATTTGTACCTTATATTCATCTTGCTGGATTTTAAGGACTTGCTAGAAGCATCCCTAATGGATTTTCTAGTAATCTTACACTCTTTAGCCTACCAAGAATTGTTTGTTCTATTTTCCTTTTTACGTAACACCTCAATAGATAACTTGTTAATGGAAGTAGAGAAGGTTGTCGTAAAATTATGATAGAGGTATTCAATATTGTCCTTATTTCTTTTTTTTTTACACAAACGGTTGAAGAGCTTTATCTTAAAAAAAGAGAACGAGGTACATAGTTGTAGGGAGACTGTTCCCTCAAAATAGAAGCAGAAGGTTCTTGCTTATGTCTGTCCAGTCTTTGTTTTTCAAATAAAACTATAATCTTGATACAACTGTAAACTTTAACAAACTGTCCTAAGACGACCCAGCAAAATACATACATAGCTGAAAACTAGTAAATAACATAACTGACAAGGCCATAAGTGGCTATCATAACACAAAAAACAAAGTAGGGTGTCTCAATTTCCATGGTGGGAGCGGGAATTCTTTTCTTTGCTTCTAGTAATGGTTCCTGCATTCTCATCATCGAGGTTTAGGATAATAGAAGGGTTGTTTCCTCTGTTGGTGCGAACGCAGTCGACCTTAGCTTCCACAATCCTATGACAACTGTAGAGAGACTTATATTTTCCAAGTAATTTTTCAAATTGGTCCTTGGTCTTACTCGTGCTGTTGTGGACTTTAGATATGGAGATTTGAATGAAGGTGGCAAGGTGAGAAATCGATTTTTTCATATCCACGAGGTCGCCTCTAAACCAGCGAACTTGAGTTTCCAGGTCTGAAACTTGCAGATGAAAGTCGGGGGAGGGACTTCTTTGACTGCGAGGGGATTCCATCAACCAGCCACCATTATCACCCACATTGTTTTGCTAGTTTTTGTTGCATGGCTCCACGGGGCTCCCACAGAGTTGCTGCATGAGAGGCCCATGTCCTACATTAGTTTGAGCGACGTGAACCCCTGGATTAAACAGGCTTGAATCAATACCAATGAGCCCAGAACCTCTGAATCCTTGTCCCAGACTTGGCTCTAGAGGAATCCATCTTTTGCACTTATCCACCTCGTCTGCAGCAGGTTGTTTGCGACGAGTTTTCTTTGACGGGCCTAGTTGGCCAAGCTCCACACCACCATTTCCATTACCGTGGAAAATTTTCGACAGGCACCGTTTAGTATTGTTCCCCCCAGACTGCTCTTTCCCACGACACTTACAACAATTCAAGGCGGGGGGAAGATCTTTCCTTCATCCATACTTGTAGAGAACCTAGACTGAGCATACCGGCAGAGAAAACAGAGCAGGTTAATGAACGAGGGGCCAAACCAGTGGTGCACACCACCGTTTTCGGGGAATTGCAGGTTGTAGACAGAGTGAAAAGACGAGGAGACTATAGAGAGGTTACCCCTTCGGGTTTGAAATATAGCTTGGAGTCCTTGAGCCTCGTCAATCTTAAATGCACGCATGCGATCCAGATGGAGAGGAATGAGGGTGGCCGCCAGATCAGGTGAGGAGACTTGAGGGGATTGCTTAGGGGGATGGGGTAGATTTGGTAGTTAATGCAAGGGATTCGAGGGGGGTTAGACTTAGGAGTGAAAATATTTAGGTTGTGAAGGTCCATTAGGGGAGAGAGGGGTGGGGTAAAGGGGAGATGGGAGACCCAAGCAGGAGATCAAGAATTAAGGGACCCAAAAATTATCATAGACCTAGCCATGCACGATCGCTAGACCACAGTTTAAACCGGCTCCAATGTTAGCCATGGCATTGGCACTTTTGTTGTTGTGTCTTAGGATATGAAGAAGAGAGATGGAGTGAAATTCTTTGATGAGGAGGTCGAAGTGATGATGCAAGGTTGTGGCAGGCTTCTGGCGATGGTTTGCGATTTCCCTGGCTTCTCAAATCACTATCATGGAGTCACCAAATACTATCAAATTTTGAATTTCATTATTTTTGGCTATGTCCATTCCTTTTATTAATGCGAGCCACTCGGCTTCATTGTTCGTTCGCCGACCAACTCCCCAAGCATAATCATTCATTTTGTTTCCATCGAGGTCAATGAGAACCCCACCCCCCCGCACCTGCCAACCCTGCAATATTGTCCTTATTTCATAGGAGATTTAATTCATTATTTAAATATTTAAAAAATTCGTCTTTAGTTGAAGATCAAGTGCTTTTGGAATCTCTTATATGGGGATTTTGTGCATGACAAAGTCTAGAGATAGGATTAAAGGTTTATGATTATAGTCGAGCTTATGGTCAATTAAGATGTCAAAATTTACTATTTGGTTGTATATCGGGATATCATCTATCACATAATCTACTACATTGTTTCCCATCCCATGAATACAAGTCATCGATTGGATTTCAGGCATTTCATTAAACCATTGCAAATTATTAGATCTTGATCTAAACTTTAGAGCTTGATCAACTTGGTATCAAACAATTTATCAACTAAGTCTTCGCAATGTCTTTTGTGTCGTTTAGCTAAAACAAGGTCTTTAATTAGAAGAGGATTAGGGTTGGAACCTTTGCTCAAGATAATAGCTCAAGTTTAGTTATTGTTTTAGCATTAAAGTATCATAGCAAAAGGATACTTCCTTCATTTGGTATACTGTGAATATCATGTTTTGAGCCATTGTAGAGACAATTTTTATCTAAATTGTTTTTTTGTTTATAGAAGGTAGAGTTAATAAGCACAAAATATCATATAGTTATATAAATCTTCTTAGCATTAATATCTTAAACCTACATTTACATGTATCGATTGAAAGGGTCTTTCATGTAAAGTTTGATATGAGGAAAATCGTTCCTTTAACTTTATGTTATTAGTTTTATACAAAAGTTACATTGAATTATTAATAAATGGTCATCAAATAATAAGAAGTTGTTATGATGATTGTTGTTTGAATTAACTATATATATATATATATATATATATATATATATATATATATATATATATATATATATATATATATATACACACTTTTTAATTCTAAATGTATTATTAAACTTATAATTTGATAATTATATATTCTGTTTTAATTCTAAATTTTTTTTTAAGCTAGTACCCACGGAGTTTCGAACCTATGGCCTATCACAAAGAGTGTCTTAATAGTACACCTATTCACTGTCTATTCTACACTCCATGGGATAATTCTAAATGTTTTATTAAACTTATAATTTGATAATTATATTCCTTTCCAACTAAATTTTTTTTATATAAAAATAATGTTAGAGCGTTGCTATGCTATGTATAGTTTAAGAGTAATACCCCTGATGTATAATTGACGAGAAATCATCAATTATTCAAAATTCAATCATTATAAGTTATGTAATTATTTAGTTCTATTCCAACCATAATTCTATTTGTAGATGAAATTGTAACTGCAATTATGTTTATTGCAAGTTTGATTTCTATGTAAGTCTTATTCACCAAAATGAATTATCATGATTTAATTTGCTATTCCATCATTAAAGAATATCTATAAACTTGACCTCCTTTATTAATTGTTTGTTGAATGCAATATTTAATTTCATTGAACCATATATCATCTTATTACTCTCAGGATCATTATGGAGGAATGCCATAATAAAAAATCAAATCTTTTTTGTTGCTTTGTGGACTTTAGAAAAGCTATTGATATGGTTCCTAGAAATAACTTGTGGAAAAGGTTAGAAGATCTAAAGGTGCCTTTCGAGTTGAGAGCCGATGCAATAAGGTTGTACAAGAAATTCAATAACAAGATTAAAAACACTAAGGGTTAGTTGGAAAATATTAATTGTAATATAGGAGTTAAGCAAGGTTTCCCCCTCTCCCCTACCCTTTTTGGTATATACATCGATAAGTTAGAAGGTTGTTTAGTAGAGGCGATGTTGGCACAGGATAAGTCCACAGGAAGTGCGGAAGCCGACGGGTGTGAAAGGGTCAAGAAGGACCATTTGCGGAGTTTGCAGAAGCGCAAGAATTGTTAGATTAGTTAATTTGGTCATGTGGACCGTTTATCCCATGCCAACAGGCGGGATGCACTGGCATGAAGTTAGCAGGAATAGTCATCGTCCTTCTTCTTTATGATGATCATATTGTTCTTTTGGGAAAATGTCCCTCTAAACTTGATAAGAAATTAAGAATTCCTACTCTAGTATGAGTATGATTGTTAACAGCGACAAAACATAAGTTATGATAATAAAATCCAATAAGGTCACTTACAATAATTTTTTGTATGACAATAGAAACTTGGAGGAAGTGACTTTACACAAATATCTTGGGATTGATATCCATCACAAGCTCAACTGGAACTACAACATCAAGAAAATAATTAATGGAGGTGGAAATCTTAATTTGTTCTTGAAAAAAATTGTAAATAAGCAAACCTTTTGATGTGGGATAAAAATAAACTCCTCTTTGATATTTTCATCACTCTTGTTCTCCTATATGGGTGTGAAGTTTGTGGTTGCATCATCTCTAGATAATATTAGAGAAATATTGGGTAAATCCAAAAGTGTTTTATAACATGTAATCTTAGAATTAAAAGCAATACACTCTATCATATTCTCCTCATAGAAGTGGCTCTTTGCCCCATTGAGAGCATAGCTATGGCTATGTACCTAATGTACAAAAAAAAGTTAAATAACTTGGGAGGCCAGAGACTTCCTAAATTTCTTTAAAATCCAGTCAAAACCATCCGAGGCTCAAGCAAGGTTGGCATAAACATGCCATGTCTTTGCTAAGACCTTGGGGAATCGATGAAAATGTGACTTTGAAAAATATAGATAATATTAAAAATATTATTACTTCAAAGTTTAAAGACCAGTTGTGGTGCAATAAAAATTTAAAGGTTAAAATAAAATTAAGATATTATAAGTAGGTCATTAAACCTTATCTAGAAGATCAAAAGTATCTCTATGTTTTAACTAGTGTAAAGAAGAATATCAACATAGCTAAAATAAGAACAAACTCTCATGAGTTGCATAGTGAAACAAGGTGTTGGACAATTCCTAAAAGAATGTGGGATGAAAGGATTTGTCATTTTGTGAGACTTAAGCATGGTGTTGTCCATGAACTAAAGGTAAGAAGAGACCATGTTGTCCCCGTGAAGTTGAATTCTTTTGATTTTACCCTCTGAGACAAATGCTTTTAACGATCCGCCCATGCCTTCTGCCATTAGAGTGAAAAGAAAATGGGAGAGGGGGTCCCCTTATCTAATGCCTTGTGAAGGGGAGAAAATTGCACAGGGATATTTATTAATGGTAATGGAGAACAAAGTCGATAATGTGAGATCTATGATCCAAGTTGTCCATTGATTGGAGAATCCAAAAGATAGCAACATTTGCTTGATATATTTCCAACCTACCTTGATTAAGAAATTGGACATGTCCAACTTCACTAGCAATCATGCTTTCTTGGAGGTCTTTAGGGAGTTCACTATCACATGAGATATGATTATCCCACCCGATATTTGTCTACCCTCCACCTACCTTGATTGTTCCTCTGAGATTAGAGTTGGTAGAAGTGGCCTCAACCTATTCACAATAACTTTCGTAATAAACTTGTAAATGACATTACACAGGGAGATAGGGGTAAATTTGTTGGGATAAGTGGCTTTTATCTTATTTGGGAATCAAGGTAAGGAAAGTTTCAATTAGAGATTACAAGACTTCCAATATTCTCCTTGATTCCTCCACAACCTCCCACACCTCTTGTTTTTTGACCGACCAATAGAAATCGAAAAAGTCAATTGCAAATCCATCTAGCCCTAGGGATTTTCCATCAACCATCTCCATCACTACCTGATCTACTTACTTCATATTTACTTGCCTAAGAAGGCCTTCATTCTAGTCATTAGTTATTAATTGAGGAATGTTCATGGTTATATTTTTTATTACATCCTCTCTATTGTTTTGTGGTCCTGTTAAAAGTGTCTGACAAAAGGTAGTAAGATCTTTCTCCATATAATATACATGCCTTGTGAGAGTGTTACCATTCACATATTGTAAGGAGATAATTCGGTTATGATGTTTGTGTTGAATCATCAAGTTATGGAAGAATTTTGATTTTCATTCTCCTTCTTATAGGGTCCAACGAATCTTTGATTTTTTCTTCCATAGGAGTTCTTCCTGTCGATTCCTGAGATCCAGTTGACTTTGTAGGTCCCTTTATTCCCTTGTAGTTTGCTCTATCTGCCCCTTGCTAATACTTTTTTGTTACAATTGTTCCATATTCTCTTCAAGCTCACACTTTGCACTAAAAATGTCCCCCAAAACCTCCTTATTCCAAATTTTGAGCCAAATTGTAAGTTTTAAACATCTAAAGTGAAACAATGCATACATATTTTTAGGAAAAATAGAGATTAAACAATGGCACACACATAGTACACAGAGATTTATTCTAGAAACTCTTAACTGAGAAAACCAACAAAACTTAGAGCCGCACCTCTATCTTTCTCATTTAATCATTCACAATACAATATTTAAGTATTCTGCAATATCCAAAACCCTAATTTGTTAGCTTGGATTATATTGAGACAGAGAGAGAGATCCTAACATGACATAACCCACATGCAAAGAATATACTACATATGCAATAGACTTTTCATATACTTTAGTGTCTGTTGAAATTGATACATCTTCAACCCTATGCAAATGGTTGCTTCATTCCACCACATAGCAATATTCTTTTGAAAATCTAGATGATGCAACTATAACTTTTCAAACCTGAATGGTTTTTTTTTGGGGCTCCCATCTAGATCTGTATTGAGATGGACAGGCCAATGGTTCGATCTTGAATATGGGAGGATCATTGCTTCAATGATGAGGCCCTATGCTATGATTTTTTTGAAGGCCACGAATCTATCTAGTCTTGAGGCGACCTGTTGGGAACCCCCTTGTTTATTGTTCTAGGTGTAAATACCATTCGTCGTTTCAATATCCACTAGATTTAGGGATTTTATTATGTCCCTGAATGTTGCACATGTTGAATCTAGATTCCTAATGCCTCCCTTTTTTCTTGAATTGGGGTCACCGGGTTGAGATCCGTCTCTCATTATCCATTGTTGATTGGTTGTTATAGACCCAATCACTTGCAACGAATTGAGAGATAGAGTTTTTCATTTGTTGTAAAAGGCCCATACACATTAGTGATGCATCCTATGGTTGTTGTACATATAAGATTAAATTTGGTTGATATTGTCTTGGCTATTGAAAAGAAATCCTCTAGACTTATGATTCTCAGATACCATAGAATGGCAAGTCCTCTTGTCGACCCTTTGGTTTGTATAGCTATCATTTGACAACTTTTCCAAGAAAATCTAGCAATTTTGTTTACCATTTCACTAATGCATCTAGTTTCATGTAACATGATAACAATTAGGTTTTCTTGGTAAATCTTGTTTCAAATATTTGTTTACTCCTCCCATTCATACCCCTTTATGTTCCAAGAGATGGTATTCATAGTTGACTAAATGAGGGGGTAGACAAGAACCTGTATGTTACCAACATGTATTGCCCTATTCCTATCAATCATTCTCCAAGGTTCCTAAATATTTGTTGGCTTCTATTTCTACCTCTTTTCCTTTCATCACGCCAAAGTTTTGAGTGTTATTTGTGCTCTAAATTTGATCTTTCTTTGTCTCATTCTTTCCAATTTTGGATTTATATCTCTGAATGGATTCCTTTAGGAGCTATAATTGATGCTCTATGATTAATACAGTGTCCTCCCGATTAAATGCTTCCATGATCCCTTCAAGATCCAGATCTCCTAATTCCATATCCTCTCCCTCCTCTGAACACATTAAATCATCCTCTTCTAGATTTCTTTCCTCATTTACTGTTGAACTATCTTGCAGAGCTTCCCACTTTGTTTTGTGTCGCTTGATGTGTTTGTCATTACTTATATTTGGTATGAGTAAACCTTGTTTTGACCCCTCTTCATCCTCTATTTTTCTCTCTACATTGATGTTCTTATTGTCATCCTCATTCGGGACTTCAAATCTAGTCTTACCCACTGGTCTCACCTGGTTTTGTTTCTTTCCATGTTTTTTCTTACCAGACAATTTAGTGAAACCTTGTTGATCTGGTAGCTCAAATGATTTTTTTGAATTGGCGGGTTTTTTAAGAGGGAAATCCCTAAATAAGTGCCCATGATCATGGCATTTGTGGTAGTGAAATGGGATGTGCTCATAATCGATCATCTGGATCTAATCATTATCTTGATAACTGAGGAAAATTGACTCTGGGCTCTTGAGATGTTCATATAAACACAAAGTTTGGTATATGATGTGTATCGTAGTTATTTTGTAACCTCGAAGATTTTCATGAAGCTTCCCAAGGTGTTACCTATTCTGGTCAATGTTTCCTCATCCCAGTATTCTTGGGGCAGGGAATAAAGTTTGATCCATACTGGGGCAACGAAGAAATCTTCTTTTTCTAAGTTGAAGGCTTTCTTTCCAAAAACAGATGTAGATTCTTGCTGAATTAAAGAAGTATGGGTCATTTTCAAAGACCCTGTCTCGATCTTCTAGACTAAAGAAGGTGGTCATGAAGAAACCCTTGGACCCCAGTTGCAGGTCTACTTGCCCCTTCGGCTTCCACTTGGTGTTAATCCACTAGGTGAGAGATTTTTCCATAAGTCATATACCCATAATTTTCCTTATTACTGTGTGATCCTTCATATATTGTATGTAATCTCCAATCTTATCGGATATAACTTCATACCTGAGCAATGAGTCTATTTTAGGAATGCAACAACTTTGTTGGAAATTCTCCAGATTCAGGTGCTTAGATTAGGAATTTGTTTCCCTTGGTTCTCCCTATGACAAGGTGTTCCATGTGCCTCCCTTTCCTGGGTTTCCTTTCACACCACTCATCGTGCCCCTCTCCTTGTCCTTGTTCGAATAATTTTAGCTTCCATATTTTGAGAGAACATCTATGTAGGAGGGAGCATTGTTCCATTTTTCCGACAGCTCCATAGTTACAACCAAACAAGGCTCAGACTACAAAAAAATGAAACCCTAGCATCGACTCTATTCAAATTACTTTTTCTTATACTTGATCTTTCACTAAAAATCCTTCATTGATATGCCAAAGGTAAGTAATGAAACTAAACATATATTAAAATTATAGATATTTTACATATAATCTCTCTCCATACTTAATAAATCCAAAACTAACACAAATTTATATTTATTAATATTTTATTTTAATTTCTTTATTTTTAAATGGATAATGATAAAGAATTTTAATTATGATATTAACTTATTCTACGTCATTTAAAAGGAAAAGATATAAAATTAAGTTATCATATGTTATTGTATGCCTTCCTCCCACGCTTTCGGTCCATACTAGTAAATATTTTCAAAACCATAATTAATGTGTTGGTATCTTTTCAAAAAGTTTCTAGATAAGAGCTTTTCCTTTCATTAGCCAATATTTCACTATGGAAAATATAAAATATGTAACTTGTATGTACGAGATGGATTTTCATCACTGATCCATGTTGTGCCATGTTCTCCAATAAAATAACAGAAAGAGGACAATTATTAATATAAATTTAAATAAAGCAGTATCTCCCATATATTATGATATCTTTATATTAGTTAAAAACATCGATCACACTAATGGAATATGGATAAATTTTACACGTCCCCTAGGGGCAAGGAATATAATCAAAAGATCAAATAAAGTTTATAGTGACATGTCTTAGTCAAAGGGAATATTTTCATGAATTAAATAAAATAAAATATTATTTTATAATGTGTACCTTGCGTATACACATAACTTCAAGGACATTGGGCAAGTAAATGCCTCTTGCGTATGTTTTCATAAATATAAGCGAATTTTAATAAAATTAAAAATCTTTGATAGTGAAAGAAAGAAAAGAAAGGGATTACAATGGAGATTAAACCTTGGTTCGTACGAGGAGGCAAAGGTAAAAACAACAAAAAGACAAAAAGCTTATCTCGTGTATGAGTGTGAAATAAAAATATGAACATTGACTCACAAGAAACGTAATAATTACGGACATGATAGATAGCAACAAACGGTTAAAAATGTTCCACATCATATAGTACCATGGTTGTTTTTTTTAAGTAAAAGTTACAATAATTTTGTGAATGAGATTCTTTCTTTGTGAGATAAGGGACACTTCTATTTTTGAAATCTATGAAAGTTTTTGTGATTTTGTAATCTATATTTAGTGTTTATAAATTGAAAATATAATAATGGATTAAATAATTTTATATTTTATTTATATTTGTGATTTTATATTTTATAATGAGTGTATGTTTATTTAAGTAATTAAGTGTTGATTTATATTGTATTGATTTATAAAATTTGGTAAAAACATTTTGTGATGTAAAATATTGTTAATTTAAGATTACATTTTTTTTGTGTATGTTTGTTTTTCTCTTTTCTCTAGATATATGGAATATTATCACTAGAGTAATGTAACATTGACATTCTTTTGGTGAATAGTCACCGTGTGAGTCTACCTGGGTGGGGAAGGGAACAATCATTCCTCCCAACCACCCAATCTACACCATTTTACAAAAGTTAAGAGGAAAATAAGATTAGAAGAGAATCAAAAGAAGATTTTTTTACAAGAAGAATCATATTGAATATTGTTTATTATAAAAAAAAAAGAAGGACCATCCATATTCAAAAGAAGACCAAATCAAAGAAAGATCTGAGTCAAGGAGGGCCAAGCTATCGTCAAGAATTCAATGACCATTTATCACCAAAAAGTCAAAGTCAAAGAAGATTTTTTCAAAAAAGAACCACATTGGGAATTATTACACTTTTTGTGTCTAACCCATGTCAAGAGAAGAAGTCAAAGTTGAAGCAAAGTCGTAGCCAAAAACAATGGCAAACACATATCCAATAATGAATTTGCAGTTACAAGCAGCATTAGACAAGTTAGAACAGTATAAAGCGACCAATAAAGATCTTCAAGTCGAGATTAGGAAGCAAAAATTGCTTAATATGTTAAGAGAACAAGAGAATCATAGCTTAAAAGATCAAAAGCAAGAGTTAGAAAAAGCCAACGAAGAATTAAAGAAAATATTATCATATAAGGATGATAAAATATCACATTTAAAAAGTCTCAATCAAAACCTTGAAGACCATATAAAAAAATCGAAGAAGGTCGAAGAATCACCGTATAGAAATGATAACGATTTAGAAGAAGAAATTAAGCATTTAAGCAAGCTCATCATGGACAAGGAAAATGAATTAGCGCAAGTCCAGAGAAAGCTAGAAGATCAAGAATCAGAGATAGATCGACAACAACAAAAGAATAAGGAACTCCAGCAGAAGTACGATGCCACTAAAAAGATGCACAAGCTGGACATTACGAAAAATCAATGACAAATTAGCAAGCAATACCGAAGAACTATTTCAACTAAGAATTCATACCAAAACATTACTTACGAAAATTAAGAAACTGAAAAAAATAGTCGAAAGATGGAACATTCCAATGAAGACCTCGAAGGAAGAATACTAGAATATCAAGAAGAAAACCACTGCCTGAGAAATCTTAATCAAGAACTAGAGGAACAAATCAAGAAGTTAAATGAGGACAAAAAGTTGCAAGACGAAAGGTTCGAGAAGATTCAAAATAATAATAATCTATTAGAGAACAAATTAGTTCAAATCCAAAAGGAAGCATCCGTAATCTTCGGAAAGCAAATTCAAGTTGAGGAAGAAGAAACAGATACAAATTTGATCCCCATCACAGTCCAAAAGGATGTCAATCCAGCAGAAAAACAAACAACAAGAACTCCTTATCGACACCCAAACTATAAAAATCATTTTGACCAACGACAGGGTCAAAATGAACATAAACAAAAGAGTTATGACTTCAGAAGCGAAAGAAAACAAAATATACAACCTAAGCAGAAAATGGGAAGATTTATCCAACAAGGCGATCAACAATTAGCTCCAATGAAGATAGATCTCGGATGGACCACCTCACAAATGATGCAATATTTTTTCCTTGGAGTGCGTAACTTATATCGTCTTGTTTCGTCAAGTGTCACAATGATTAACACAAAATATCGAGAGATGACATTACAAGCGAAAAATCAGACGTAAGCCTTATCGTTAATAAGCTTTGAGGACAAAAATTCCCTTAAGGGGAAGGCAATGTAATGAACAAATAAATAAACAATTAATAAATAATAATAATATAATAACGTAACATTGATTATAATTAATTAAGGGGCACATCCCTTTGGTGAATAGTCACCATGTGAGCCTATTTATACGGGCTACATCATTCATTGTAAACATCATCTTTTATATATTTTATCGATTATTCAACAATTATATTTTTACTATGGAATTATTATCAATTGGGTGACTTATCCATTTGGATAGTTTCGAGTACAACCAAATAAGTTGTAACATTTGGTGGCTCCCCTAATATGTTGAATAATAGGCAGGTCACTTTAACCGTCATAGCACTGAATATGGACAACAGTGGCATGAATTACACTTGGCGGGTGCTCTCCTTAGTAGTATCAGCTCTTGTGTGAATTTAATTCCGAGTGAGGGAACCATAATCCCTTGGGAATCCCTCATTCTCATCGTTCCTTCCCTACAGGTTTCTTCACTTATGGATTGTCATGTGTGCTTGGCACATACTGGTTGGATATCTCTAGTAAGAGATATCTGAGGTGCAAAGAGTTGGAAAGTCAATTATACATTGTCTTGTGGGTGTAACTCTCATAGCTTTTCCATGAGAACCTAATGGGTTTTGGAAGGTAATGGATCTGCTCGTCTTTCTCTGTGCTTGTCATGTCACTTTGAATATGTTCAAGAGTCAATCAATTTTATCCGCGGTGAAGACAAGGATGTAAACAATCAAGTGTTATGTTTCTCTATGTTTAAGTTTGAACCTATGTCTAGGTTTAAGAATTGGTGTCGATTAGGGGTTCTATTGAAGCCCTCTATGAGTATGAGCATGGATAGCCCTTCAAATTGGGGAATTGGTGGAGGGGATGCATTGAATGACATTAGGGAGCTTAAAAGAATGGCGATAAGGCTCAATTCCCAAATGGAGGGTCTAAAAGGGACAGTCAAGTTTCTTCTCAAATAGCTCACAAAGATGCTAAACATGATGACTTAGACAATAGGGTAAAAGAACATGGGGGGATTGAAAAATTGATTAATGATATAGATATGCACTTCAAGATTCTATTGGCTTTAACATAGGGGAATCAATCCCGACACAATCAGTTTATTAGTTCAAAGAAAATTAAAGAAGGGATTGTACAACAAATAACTATGGAAAATATGGAAATACCAACCTCTTAGGGCCCAACTATGGAAAAGAAGTAGATGGAAAAATCTCATAGCAAACAGGTTTTCCATTAAGTATTGTTTCAACATGTTTTTTTTTTTGCATCATTTTGTTAGGGCAATTCATAAGGGTATATAGTTTTAAGTTCTTTGTTAAGAATGTAAACACGACAATATTATTACTTGTTAAGGATTTTGTGTTGTAGCTCTATTGAGATTAGAGAATTTTTGGTAAAATTTGGGACTGTATTTGTATATCTTCAGTTGCATTTCTCAGCCTTTCTAATATAAAAAAAATTACTCATTATGGTTTTTAAAAAATGACTGTTTTGTCAAGTTTAATGGAACTAGAAAAAATAGTCTCTAAACCCTAGACTCAAAGCCTCAATGTTCATATTTTAATAGCATAAATAAAAACAATCCCTCTAACCATTATAAATATCCCTCCTTTAACCAAGTTACATGGAAGTATTATGGAAAAGAATATCAACGTATGGCTAGAAAGTCACGAAAAAAGAGCTAAAGGCTAGGTTAGATTTATGAGTTGTCATTCAATTGTGGACCACCTTGTTACGCTGAGGACCATTGTGGAGGAGTGTCACAATAATAAAAAGAAACCTTTTGTGTTGCTTTGTTGAATTTAGAAAAGCATTTGACATAGTGCCTATAACTAGCCTTTGGAATAAATTAGAATCTAGCTAAAAGCTCCTTTTGAGTTGAGATTTGGTGTGATAAGGTTGTACAAAAATGTTATTCCCAAGTTTAGGAACACTGAGGGTTGGTCAAAATAAATTAATTTTAATATAGGAGTCAAGCAAGGTTTTCCCCTCTCCCATGTCGTTTTTGGTATATACATTGACAAGTTATAGGATTATTTGGAAGAAGCAGGTTGGCTTGGCATGAATCTAGCAAGTATAGTCATCATCCTTCTTCTTTACGTTGATGATATTATTCTCATGGAGAGGAGTTCCTATGATATTGACAACATCTCAAGGATTTTTTCTCTAGTATGGGTATGGTTGTTAACATTGACAAAACAAAGGTTATGATAATCAAATCCAAAAATATCACTAATGCTAATTTCACATATGAAAACAATTTGGAGGAAGTGACTTCATACAAATATCTCGGAATCAATCTTCATCAAAAGCATTATTGGAACTATAACACTAAGAAATGGATCAATGGGGGGTGGAAAGCTTATAATGGACTTGAAAAAAATTGTAAATCAACATACATTTGGTTTTGGGATAAGAAGAAACTCCTCTTTGAGACTCTCATCACTCATATTATCTTATATGGTTCTAGAGTTTGGTGTTGTAGCTCATCTCTAGAGAATCATGGCAAGGATAGAGAAAATCTAAAACTATTTTCTAACTTATAATTTGAAAGTTAAAAGTAATACAACCTATCATATACTCCTCATAGAAGCAAGCATTTATCCCATTGAGAACGTGGCTAGTACAAGAACAAGATAAATAACATGGGAGACAAGAGACTTCCTAAGATTGATTCAAACTCCAATCAAAACCATTTGTAGCTTAAACTAGGTTGGCATAAAGATGTCAAGTCTTGGCTAAATCATTGGGGAGTTGAGGAAGAGGGCACTAAGTAGAATAGTGATAATATTAAAAATATTATTACATCTAAATTTAAGAAGAAGTTGTGGTGCGATGAAGAATTAGAGGATAAGAGAAAATTAAGATACTATAAGGTAGTGATTAACGTTATCTAGAATATCAAAATTATCTCTCTATTTTAACTACCATAAAGAGGAAAATCAATATTGCTCACATAATAACAAACTCTCATGATCTCCATAGTGAAACAAGGGATTGTACAATTCCTAAAACATCATGAGACAAGAATTTGTCCTCTTTGTGACACTAAAAGGGTTGAATATGAAAATCACTTCCTCTCGGAATGTCTTGCATACACCCACATTAAATCACAATTTCAAAATATTTGTTACAATATTGGCTTTCGTAACCTTTTAACTCATCACAATTGTGGTGATCTAGGAATGCATCTCTTAAATCGTTTTTAGCACAAAAATCAAATTATAAAGCAAAGAAATTGATTCCTTACCTTTTTTAAGGTCTAATAAACCATAGTTCAATACCATTTTTCAATGTTGCAAGTGTATGTTCCTATGAGATATTGCTTAGATCTACACAATGGTAGGTCATCTCTATATCATTCCACTATAAAAGCTTCCTATTTTTCTCTTTGGTAAGTTGTGATTAATTTGTTTTCCAAGGTGAGGTCACCACTTGTGCATGATAAAAGAGTCTATATAATATTGCAATGTTTTTGCATCAAGAAGAGGTGCTTTTTAAAATCCAGTATTGAAGAGATTGTAAATCCCATTCCATGTAATTTCCCTCCCATTTACCTATCACATATAAGAGCCAATGTAATATGCTATATAAAAATAAAAATATAGTAATAGTAAATCATTTAAAATAATTATATATATAGAAAGATAGATAATTATGCAACTCATCATTGATAATGAATGTAGTTTGATAAAATACACTTACCAAACAAAATTACATCACCATTGATAATAAATGTAATTTTATAAAATACATCTATTAATGATGCCAAACAAAATTGCATTAGATTCTTCTCTTTTTAATAATTGAATGCACATTATTAATGATAAGGTACATGATACTTTTGGAATAGAGGAAGGTAATTTTCCGCTCAAAAAAAAAAGTTACATAATACTAAGTTCCCATAAATTAAAAACACAAATTAAAATCCATCTTAAGTCAATATCTTTTTACACAAATTTAAATCCATTTTAAGTTAAATCCATCTTAAATCAATATCTTAAGTAGAGAGACATTTCTATTTCAATTAATTTTTTGTAACACTCTTATAATTAAACAGCATCTCTTTCCATCTTTACTCTTCAATGCAAGTTAAGAAAAAGAGTTTATCTCTCTTCAATGCAATTTGAGAAAAAGAATTTTGTTTACATCAACAATGAACATAAGCATAAATTTCTCTTAGAATAAAATCTTTATTTAAATTAATTAATATTTGAAATCAATTTTTAAATCAACAATGAACATAAGCATAAATTTATCTTCAAATAAAATCTTTATTTAAATTAATTAATATTTGACATCAGTTTTTAAATCCCAGTGAATAAATTTGAGATGCCCGCAATGGAGTGAACTAATCTCTAATTAAAACATCTCATTTCTGACTATGTTTTCAGGTTGGATTTTTTGTAATATTCAAATCCTGTAACTAAAATTACAATATTCTCAAATATACAATTTGAACATTTCAGAACTATAATCTTATCATAGTTTCAGAATCTATCCAAAATATCAAAATTACAATTTAAATTTAAATCTTCTCAAATATACAATTTGAACATTTCAGAACTACAATCTTATCATAGTTTCAGAATCTATCCAAAATATCAAAATTACAATTTAAATTTAATTCATAACTTCAAAATCTATCCAAAATATCAAAATTACAATTTAAATAACAAATCCTACATATTATTGAAAATTGAGTTCACTTATTCCCGTTACAAATCCTAGATATTACAGAAAATTGAGTTGACTTATTCCAATTACAGAAAATTGAGTTCACTTATTCCGAAGCTGCTAAAAATGAAAGTTTTAGTTGTTACATAGTCTTCTCCATATTAAATCTAATAATCCAAAACATTGAAATACACTATACATCTGTTTTGCCGACTTTGACCAGCTGCTAAAAATGAAAGTTTTAGTTGTTACATAGTCTTCTCCATATTAAATCTAATAATCCAAAATATTGAAATACACTATACATCTGTTTTGCCGACTTTGACCATATGAAAATTGTTGTATCCTTTGCTTCAAACGGAATCTATTTAAAAAGGATCTTTGTAGTAACAAATTATCCCCTATAAAAGGAAACTACATTTAGGTTTTGATTAAGGGCAAAGTAGGTTTTATAAAAGGAAAGTACATTTAGGTTTTGATTAAGGGCAAAGTAGGTTTGATCGTCAGCAGAAACTTTGTTATAGGTTTAGATTAAGGGCAAAGTAGGTTTCATCGTCAGCAAAAACTTTGTTATAGAAACTTTGTTACCTTTGGATACAGTGCCCATACTTTTCACATTGAAGATAAGACTCTAATATCATTATCAAAGAACTTGTACCTCTGAGATAACCGCTCAATAATAAAGGTTTATTCAACCATTGGTATCACGGCTTTTAGGTCCTTCTGGTCTTACGCTGCTTTCCAATTGTCGGTTGGAATATACCTGCACAGTGCACACCCACCATCGTTTTTTTCTGGGAAAGCAAGAGAAAGATGGGCAAATAAGATTACATATGTTTGGTAGGCCAGTAACCCTCCATTCCTCTTTGTCTGAGGCACATGGACGGTGGGTAAGACTTATCCTTCCCTTGGTGACGAATAATTAAAGGCACTCGGGCATGATCGTCCTTGGAGGAATGCACAAAAACCACTAAGCTTTTACACATTTTAGGGCACATAGAAAAGAGAGTTTTTGTAATATTATTCATGGTTGAAGAGGAAATGGTATCCGAATTCAAAGAATCCAAAGAAAAGCAGTGCTTTGATTTGAGTTGGCGGTTTGGAATTAGAATCGAATTTTCTATAACATTCGATCCACGTAACTTTTCTTTGATCTTTTTATTATTCGTTCATTCACTCACACCCCACCAATCATCCTGACAACTGTATGCAGTTTCACACTTCAGATTTATATATATATTGAAGAAGCCAGAACCGGGAGGGTAGCTTGCAGTATTCATTCATGCATTTTTTGTTCAAACGTTTCCACTGCTCATGTCGATCCATCTGGAGGTATCTTCTGTTTTCATGCTGTGTTGTACTATATATGAAGTTTTCATGCTGAAATTTTGCTATAATTCGTTCTCAAAGTCTAGTCTAATTCTTGTGTTGTAATTCTGAGTGCAATTTTTGTGTTGTAATTCTGATCATGTGCAGAGACCTCTGATAACTGAAATACAAGTTCGTATGGACTGTAATGGCTGCGTACAAAAGATACGCAGAGCTCTGCAAACTCTTCAAGGTAATAATAATTAGAACTTGAATACTGCCATTCGTTTTTCCTAATATTTCAATTGTATCTGATGTAGAACTAGCACAACTAGTATATGCCTTCTCTAGATATGCACCTCAACCTTGCCAAACTCTGGATATATTGTGTGAAAATCAAGGCTGCTAAGCTCAAAGTTCTCCTATTTTATAAAGTTATAAACAAGATACATAAGTCTTGCAACTTTTCAGTGTTAAAATTGTTATATGATATGGATTTTTAGTTTGTTTCTGTCTCTGCTTCCTTATACAGTACGCAAGTCTAAACAGTATCTTATACAAAATAAATGATAGTGGGTATTTTTTTGGAGAAGATTTTAGTTTGGTTTTGGCAACAATACATTTTAGAAACCAAATCTATTTGGTAATTTATACAAAATTAATTATAGTGGGTGGTTTTAGAAGATTTTGTTTGGTTTTGGTTTAAGAATCCATTTTAATTGTGCAGATTCTTGTGTGTGAAAAAAATGTATTCAATGCAGCTGCTTAACTTCAAAGTGAAAATCAAACTACAAAATGTATTCAGTACAACTGAAACCTCAAAGTGAAAATCAAACTTGGTTACATGAATATGTGATTGTATTCAATCCAATGAATGCATTTAATACAGCTCCTTTAACCATAACCGCCATATGAGATGAGTTTATGCTCGTGGTCATATTTAATGTCTGGAGTATAGATTTTTAAACCTAAATTCAGCCTTATAGCTCAAACCAGACATTTAAACACATGAAATTAGGTTAGATAGGACTATGCCTATGGTGGGTAGGTGGATTGGCTGGCTTGGGGTTTAGTTCTCATCAGGTTAACTATTCCATTCTGGGTATGTTCCCATTGAACTAGCTGGTAAAACTGTCTTGGTAGATATTGAAGTTGTAGACACCCAATTAGACTACAACATCCCGTTTGGTTATAGCTATATGTGTTTGCTTCCATTGTGTTTGGACTTATGGAATTAGGTTAGTTAGGACTATGCCTTAGGTGGGTAGGTGGATTGGCCCGCTTGGGGTTTAGTTTTCATCAGGTTAACTATTCCATTCTGGCTTTGTTCCCATTGAACTAGCTGGTAAAACTGTTTTTGGTAGATATTGAAGTTGTAGACATTCAATTAGATTACAACATCTTGCTTGGTTGTAGTTATATGTATTCTATGAAAGCTGTTATATGTATTCCATAAAAGCTGTTAGCTTTCATTGTGTTTCTACTTATGATATTTCTTAAATGAAAAGATTGTTAATCTTATCAACTAATATACCATGATCCCAAGTCTGTTTCTGGTTTTTTTTAAAGCTTATTTACTGGTTCAACCCCACTATAAATTATACCATGAATATATCACTCCTTTATTCCCAAACATGTTGAAAAGGACTTATCAATCCCTGAATACATGTGAGTATGTCACTCCTTTATTCCCAAAACATGTTGAAAGGGACTTATCCATCCATAAATGCAGAGAACCTTCGCAGTCAGAGAAAAAAATATGGAGTATAGATCCTTATACTCAATCTTCAAAGTGCCCATCAAATTCAATATACAGTTTAAACTTTGAAGTGATTATCTTAAACATATCAAGTTGGAATTGCGTACGTTCTATTTTTTATAAGTTGGAACATGTGAGTGAGTTACGAACATGTTGGAAAGGAATTAAGAGAAACTTTGCAGAGTACGGGAAAAAAAAATTGGAGTATAGGTCCTTAAACTCACTTTAAAGTGCCCATCAAATTCAGACTACAGTTTAAAGTGATTATCTTAGGGATATCAAACGCAATCTACAGTTTAAAGTGATTATCTTAAACATATCAATTTGGAATGGGGTACGTTTTATATCTGCTGAGTTAAGTTGGAATTGGGTTAAATATTATAGTCAAAGTTTTGCATAATAATTAATGATGTATTTTATATGTCATTACATCTATAAATGTTTATATCTTAAAATTTGGAGTGAACTAAAATTTATACTTATTCTCAAATAAGTAAGTAACAAATAATACATAAATAACTCATAATTGATTATGCACTACTCTCTTTATTAACCACAAGTTAAGTAGCTATGTTAAGCCGAGCAATGCAGCATTATATATATAATGCTATCTTGGATAGTAGGTACAATATTGATCACTCCCCATACGATATTGATTGCAGTTTTTGGAGGATGATTTGATTGTTAGGTTTGTTTCATAGTAGCATAATTCCGTAGTATTGGCATTTCCAATACGGAAATTCGGAGCAATGAGCAATTCTAATTCGTCGAATATTCGGTATAGATATAATACAGATATAAATTCTTACTAATGAATAAGTAAATTTTAAAAACCATTTTTAAAAAACTAAATTTTAATTATTTAATAATTATAAAATATAAATAACATTCAGTTTATTACTTTCTTATAAAAATGAATAGTTTTTAATGTATATTTATGCTAATTTGGTTTATATATTTGATTAAAAGTATTATATATAAGAAATCTATTTCCCTATTTTATTTCCCTATTTTATTTCCCTATTTTATTGATATTGGATTTTTTTTATTACATATGCTATTATGGTTTTTATTGGTTTATTTGTAGGTTTATCGCATTTATTATATGGGTGATTTGATTGTTTGGTTTTTTTTTTCAGGCATTTACGACGTTTACATAGATTTCCCGAATCAAAAGGTAACAGTGGTGGGATGGGTTGATCCAGACCAGTTAATGAAGGCAATAAAAAAGGCCGGGAAAAGAGCCACACTATGCAGCCATGTACGCGATGAGGAAACGGCCAGAGCCGATCCGGCCGCCGCTTCCTCCTCAGACCCAGCCACCGTAACAGAGGAGCCCGCCGATGCAAACGCTCAGGCGGTAACGGAGCAAACCGCCGGAGACCAACCTCCACCGCCACCAGAAGAACAGCCGGCCGCTGAAGCACCCGCCGCGCCTGCCGAAGCTCCGCCGCCAGAAAACGCAGACCAACCTGCGCCTGCAGATCCGGCGCCAGAAAATCCAACTCCCGACCCAGTCGTAATTCCACACGACCACCCGATTCACGGGTTTCTGATCAGAAACGGGCTGGATGGGTATCAGGTGGCGCAAGAACACATGATGAGGGACGCAGATTATCGGTATGCCAATGAATATTACGCTAGGTCATATAATGCTCCTGAATATAACGATCCTCAACGAAGGTATAATCGCAGATATATGGGTGGAACTGGAGAGCAGTATTACTACAACAATGGAGTTCCCAGGCAAAATGCAGCAGATGGAAATCGGTTCACCTCCATATTTAGTGATGAAAATCCAAATGCTTGCTCTATATCATAAGCTCATAAATCTGATCATGCTTATGTTTGAATCAGAAAATTCAAACATCATGGTTATGATGGATGCAGGAATTATATATCTGAAATATTTACTCCATCTTTTTTGCTCTGCTCTCCTAATAAATTACAGCTCTATCAAGAAGACATCAATGTAGATTCCTCTCAGTAATACCATCAAGAACTTTCTGCTGGCAAGAAATGGTTGGCTGATGTGCATGGAAAGCTTCTATAGATTAGATTCCAGGTGTGAAGACTTTGACATATTATTCCAAGGGACAAGTAGTACCTGCAAGAAGACAAGAATGTATTGTGTCCCATTGGAATGAACTGACATGACATGAAAGGCATCATATCCCATTCCATGACTGAAAATAACGGCCGCCCAGGAACCGAATCATCTCCTTTTCGACTCTGCAATAATAATATTTAATCGTGCAGCGAGAATCTAAGTTTGTTGTATATTAGAACTTTTAGATATGCCTTCTGCGACAAAGAATCCTGTACTTTGCATAAATTAAATAAAGCAGAATGGAATTTGACTTTCATGTCATCAATTGCACTACTTTTTAGACGAATGGATGGAGTATGTGCAAAGATCTTTGTGTTTGGAGGCTTTGATTCTCTTCAAAATGCCAATGCATATTGTTATATTGTTGCGCAAATGTCACACTGGAATAAAATATTAGATTTGATGCAAGACGAATTCTTATAATCAAAGTACAAGTCTGAGGAGTTTAGAAAACAAACTGTTATTCTGAAATTCTTTTAGAACGGTACGGCAGCCTTGGTTTCATATACACCGCTAATAAAAAGAAAAAGATCAAGGATTTTAGATTTGCCGGGTTTGCAGTGTTAGAATGGATTTTTGGATAATTCATTGTTTTTGTTATCGACCTTTGGAATCCCAAGCTGGATTCATCATCAAGACAGAATATGAATAAAAAAGTTGTTAATCAGGCCTATAAATAGTTAGGAATGCCTCATCATTTCATTTTCTATTCTAACATTTCATTTCCCATTCTGACTTATCCCTTCATCTTCAGATTCTCCAAAAAAGAATTCTTCATCCTGGGTAACCTCGATGGGGCGCTTTGATTACTCGGTGACCTCGCTGGACTCTTTACATTTATGGGCACTCAAATCCTCCGTTGTAATCGGATATTTAAAATCGCTCAAATTCATCAATCCATTGCTCTAACAAAAGGCCAAACTTAGAAGAGAATTCATGTTAGAAAAGCCAATTTGAATGCCCCTTTCTCCACACCACACAGCCTTTATATATATCTTTCTTTTTCCAACACCAACAGTCGCTAAATTCATAGTAAAAAATAAAATAAAAAATCCAATTTGAATGCTCCTTATCCCATAGACGATCTTTCTTCCACCATTCATAGTCATATTCACCTTACAAACACTAAGTTCCACTCTTTAATGACATCATCTTCTTATTTGCTTGGGTCATATTCTCCTCATGTTATGCTCACTAATAGTCACACTCATCCTACAAACACTAAGTTGCAATACTCTTTAATGGCATCATCATTTGTGGTCAAACTTTCTTCTTTCATGTTGTGTTGCATCTTATTATGTTCATGCTTTTTCATTTGTGCTTCCCTCTATCACACTTCTTTATATGTTACTTCTTTCCACTTCCTATAACACATTTTTCTTTACCTCTTATATGTTACTTTCTTTCCACTTCCTATAACACACTCTTCTTTGCCTAGGTCAAATTGTCTTCATGTTGTGTCCATTCTTGCATGCTCATCATCATCACACATCTTGTACACAACACATTGAGTTGCACTCTTTATTGACATTGTCCTTTGTGCACTCCATAAGTGGTCACATGCTTTCTTCATGTGTGCCATAACTTTGTGCCGCATCCTATCATGTTCATGTTTTCCCATTTGTTCTTTCCTCTATAACACTTCCTTCCATCATGCTTCCTTTTCACTTCCTCCAACATGTTCTTCTTTGCCTTGGTTATATTGTCTTCATATTGTGCTCATCCTTGCACACTCATTGCCATAATCATCCTACACACATTGAGGTACACTCTTTTATGACAATATCCTTCATGATTCAGTAGTGATCACAATGCACTTTCTTCCTCTATTCCATAACTTTGTATCACATCCTTTCATGCCAATGTTTTCCCATTTGAGTTTCCCTCTATAACACTTCCTTCCATCCTACCTTCCTTTCATTTCCTTCAACATGTTTTTTATTTTCTTTGGTCATATTGTCTTCATGTTGTGTTCATCCTTAGGCACTCACTATCACACTCATCTTACACACATTACACACATTGAGTTACACTATTTTATGACATCATCTTTTGTGTGATCCATTAATGATCGCATGATTTCTTCCTCTATGCCAAAAATTTTGTTACATCTTAGCATGCTCATGTTTTCCCATTTACACTTCCCTCTATCACACTTCCTTTCATCATGCTTGTCTTTTGCTTCCTCCAACATGCTCTTATTTTCCCTAGTGATATTGTGTTCATGTTGTACTCATCCTTGCACACTCACCGTCACACTCACCCTACATACATTGAGTTACACTCTTTGACAACATCATCCTTTTTGCACTTCATTAGTGGTTACATGCTTGCTTCCTATGTGCCAAAATTTTGTATTGAATCCTACCATGCTCATGCTTTCCCTTTTATGCTTCCCTCTGTCACACTTCCTTCCCTCAAGCTTCCTTTTCACTCCCTCCAACATGATCTCCTTTGTCTTGGTCATATTGTCTTCATTATGTGCTTAATATTCTTGCACACTCATCACCACACTAACCCCACATGCACTAAGTTTCACTCTTTGATGACCTTGTCCTTTCTGTGCTCCATTAGTTGTCACATGATTTCTTCCTTAGTGCAAAACTTTGTGTCACATCTTGTTAGGATCGTGCTTTCCCATTTCTACTTCCCAACTCTACCATACTTCCTTCGGTCATGCTTCCTTTTCACTTCCTCCATCATGCTCTTCTTTACCTTGGTCATTTTGTCCTCTTGTTGTGCTCATCCTTGTGCACTCATAGTCATACTCATCCTACAGACATTGAGTTACACTCTTAGATTATATTGTCCTTTGTGTGTTCCATTAATGGTCAAATGCATTCTTCCTCTCTACCAAACTTTATGTTCATCCTATCATGTTCAATTAATGGTCAAATGCATTCTTCCTCTATGCCAAACTTTGTGTGCATCTTATCATGCTCTTGCTTTCCCATTTGTGCTTCCCTCTAACACCATTCCTTCATGCTTATTTTTGGCTTTCTCTAGCATGCTCTTATTTGCCTTGGTCATATTGTCTTTGTGTTGTACTCATCTTCACACACTCATCCTACACACACTCCATTGCCCTCTTTGATGGTATCATCCTTTGTACACTTCATTAATTGTCACATGGTTTTTTCGTTTGTGCCAAAACTTTGTGTTGGCATCCTATCATGTTCATGATTTTCCATCTACACTTCCCATTTTCATGCTTCCTTTGGACTTTTTCCAATGTATGCTCTACTTTTCCTTTGTCAAATTGTCCTCATGTTGTACTCATCCTTGTGCATGCACCCTCACATTCGTCCTACATGAACTCAATTGCACTCTTGATAATAACTTCATCATTCATGTGCTCCAATGGTGTCACCCGTGTTCTTCATGTGTGCCAAAAATTTACATCGTATCCTAAATTATGCTCACGTTTTCCCATCTATGTTTCCCTCTATCCCACTTCCTTCCACCATGCTCTCATACTTAGACTTTTCTTGGATCTCCCGCATCAACTTATGTTTCAAAGAAAAAGCAGTGTGCTTCCTCACATTAACTTTGCATCCTCTATGATATTATTTCCCTCACAAAATCTATGATACTTTTCTTCACATATATAGGTGCTATCTTCCCTCGACTTGTCCTTCCTCTTAAAAAAGAATTGGTTTTACTCGGTTCTCCACAACACAAATGTCTTCTCTCTTAGCACTTAATCAATATCTTCTCTCTTCTTTCTATGAACTTGCTTTCTTCAATATTTAACTTTAGTGCTTTCTTATTCATCACGGTTTATCCTTCCTTGTACCCATACAATTTTACAACATTGAATATGGGAGATACATTGTACTATTCCTTTGTCCACTCAGCCATGCATGCATCATTACAAAATTTTCTTATGTATATTATATTTTTTCATATCATGTTAACATTAATATTGTTTGATTTATAAAATGCATTATGTATGTGGTGTTCTTTAACCGAGAAGCTTAAAACAACATAGGATATGTAATGTCCCTTCCCTGAGGCTCGATGGTCATTCTGCTACATATTCAACCCCTATAGATTCTAGCATAAAAATTTAATAAGGTAGGGGTTAAGTTTTGAGGCATTAATTGTCAAGTTAATTAATTTTTGAAACTTAGGATATTGTGCCTTGATTAATTTGTAATTATTTTATTATTATTTAATTTGTGTTGAGTGGATGTGCCTAGGTGTCTAAGGAGGGTGCATAAGTGGTCTTGTGGACCCTATGAGTTGTCATCCACAATGGAAACTAGAAGAAAATCCACAAAGCCACTAAAAAGATGGAAGATGGCACAAAAGAAGGCAACTCTGGAAAGCAGAAAGCATGCAGAAAGGAAGGAAAGTCCATAAAAGCATAAAGAATCATAAAAGTAGACAAATGCACATGAAAAGAAATATGTTTCCAAAAGCAGAAAAGCAGTCCAAAGAGGAAAGGCAATAAAGCAAGGAAAAAGGAAGGTAAAAGTTGTAGATGCTAAAATCAATCAATGAGAGCGCATTAGTGAGAGAGATGACTACATTAAATGTATTTTGGATGCCGATTCATGTTATGAAAGAAGGTGGTGTGCCCCAAAGCACATATTTGGTCACTCTTGATATTTGTCTTGAGAGCTTTGCTTCTCGGAGGCTTGGGAGATGCACCCCTAGCCAGCTTTGGGTGATGTGCCCCATAACAACTTTGTTCCAATATTCTTCACAGTTCCATTGCAACCATTAGAGTCTAACTTTCATGTATCATTCATCCCACATCCCGAATAATTCGAGCCTCCCTAGTTGGTGCAAAGATTAAGGCAAGGTTGAGGTGAATTTGTGATGAGATTCATCGAGAGAAAAGAGCAATTGGAGTGATTGTGCCCCCTATGAGATACATTAGAAGTTATTGTGCCTTCCATGAGAATCCATATGACCATATTCTTCCCATGGATCTGATCCAGTGGTTCCATCTCTTATTTCTCATTCTCCTATTCAAGGTTTCTACTCCTATCTTGTAAAATCTTAAAGATTGAAAACTATCTATAAAGTTTGGGTCATGAATGCTTTCAAATGTAGCTATAAAATTCTAATGGAACTTATTGTTGTTCATTTATATGTATTTGAGCTCATGTGTCAATTCTGAGAATGAATCCATGAGCCTTTGAGGTTGTTCGTATTTCTCTATTTCAAGGCGTGCTCCTTATGCATAGAAAATTAACTAGTTTTACAGAAATTGTTATAAAATATTTTTTGTGAGTCCATTTCTTAGTTTGTAAGTTTCTACAAGTTCTTAAGACTCTGTTGAATTCATCCCTAGCCTTAATCTAGGAATTTGTGACCCTCTTAGGGCATTTGCAAAAGTATGGAAGATTACTAGTCGAGCAGTCCTAGGTAGCGCACTTGTTTGTTTGGAATCCAAACCCTGTCAAATGGATTCTTAACCTTGGTATTGTTGTTGTAGTAGGGTTTGTACATTCCATTTAGTCTACCACGGGTTTTATTACTTCTAGTAAGCACCAGAAGCCTCGGTTTTCCACAGAAGTCCTCGGGGAATGTGCATTGATAGCCTTGGTTCATCCAAGGAAATATTCCTAGGCGTGAAGTGTTGCTTGGTTTTGCAACCAAGCATGTGATAAAGAGAACCTACTAACTTGTAGTAGTAGTCTCAATGAAAATAAATAAAAATTAAAGTAAAAAAGCAGATTTAATCTACGATATGAGAAAGTAAAAAGTTAATTTAGCATGTTCATGTAAAAACTTGAAAGTAAATGGTAAAGAACTTAGATCTATATGTAAAACTAATTCTTTATTTCTGAAAAAATAACTTTACAATAATCATGTTACCTCGAATGGTGAGGATGGTGAGTTTGAGCAGCTCCAAGGTTGAGGTGCTCCAATGTTCCAATGGTCTCTTCTTCTCCAATGCTCTAATGGGGATCTTCAAACTCAAGAAGGGAGGCAAGGGCTCTCAAAGGGAATTTGGCAGCATAAGGATAGGATGAAATGTGGATGAATAGTGAGGAGCCCCTATCACCCTTTTATAGTTTTTTGGTGATGGGGAATACCATTATGGTTTAAGGAAACCAATGGTATTGACCAAAATGGTTTAGGTTTCTTTTTCCCTCTTTTTTCTTTTTTGAATATATTTTATATTTTTATTCCCTTTTAATTGTTTTTGGGAATTTTTGACCCCTTTTGAGGGTTTTTTGTATTTTTTGACGAAAATTACATATTTTGAGTGGAAAAAGATGGGTTTCGGTCTTTTTGGTGACCTTTTTAAGGTTTTAGAGGCTCAAATGGTGGAAAAAGTGGACAAATGGGTCATGTGAATAGGGGAATGAGCTAGTGAGCACTTTTTGGGTGTTAACATGAAGCACCCATTAATGTGATGATGTTGAAGTATTGTCCTGATTGTCATCTTATTTGCATCCTTAACAGATCCTAAACTTCATCTTGGGAGGAATTAGGAAAAGTCTATTGTTGTTTGAAATTTTGTTCCTGGGTACTAGTCAAACTAGCTAGTTTTAGTGTCTACACTATATGTTGTTGTGTTTAAATTTTGCAAGTTTTGAATTAATGTGCCTTTGATCAGAATTGGTACATTACAGTGGTATCAGAGCATGGTCATCTGCACCTGTGAGCAAAAATACCAAGCTCCATAGGCTCTCATTAAAGAAATACTGCAGATCACATATTCAAGTTGCAGCTATGAGGCTCATATCAGTGGTTGAAGAATACTTTGAGAAGTATGAAGAAGAGTAGGTAATATACATAGATGGGGGTTTGCATATGTCACGAGAGGAGGATGACTTCTTATGTGAACCAATACACAAAAATTCCATAAGGATTGATCCACCAATGGCTAGCCTAGAAGATATATTAGCCAGGAGGATGGTAGCAATTAAAAACATGTCTCACCATTATCAGGAGTATCTGGATTTGGGTGAGAAGATCTGCACATCTATATCCTTCAAATATTATTATATTTGCAAGTATGGATTTTGGCCTCAGAATATTGATGAGTATTCTTTTGAGAGCAACAAACTATCCATAGAGGAACCAAGTTGTTCCGCCTCTCTGAGTAAAGTATAAGAAGAAGGAACCAAAGGTGAAGATTCGTCAAAGGCATATGCATCTTCAAGCATTATGAAATTGTTTGGTTTTTCTTCAAGCAAAGTCTCCAAAAGTTGTGATCTGAGCACTGCTCAATTAGGATATTTCCAAACGAACTCAAGTGACTACCTGGAGGAGAATGGAAATGAAGCAGAAGCAGAGATCCATGAGGTGTAGCACAAATCACTTCAAAGTGATTGCATGAGAGAAGAAATTTGTGTAGAAGAAGATGAAGAGGCACCATGTGCAACTAAAGACCCAGCAGCCCATCATCAGGTTGTTGGAGGTGTGGGATATTAATTCACTTCTAGATTCTTTGTGGGTGATTTCAAGATCACTCCAAAGGAGATTAACTCTGTTGATGGTATGGTGAGACATATTTTGGATCAAATCCAAAAGAAGAACATAAACCAATATTCCAGTCACCACTTGAGCTTCATGGTGAAGTTGATCAACTAGAAGAAGAAGAGGATGTTTGTCCTCAAGAGACACACTCCCTTGCAGGGCCACTGAAGATGAGCGAAAAGGACATTAGGAAGGCTCTAAGCACTCTGCATGTCACCAATGCATTGGTGTCACACTGTTGTTGGAAAATGGAGGAGGAATCTTCCATTGAAGACTTGGAGAATATTCCAAAAGTAGTGATAGACATAAGAGGTGCATTTTTGAAGTTGCTTTATGATAGAGATCATCTTCTTGAGCTTGTGAAGATGTATCATAATGCATCACTAGAAAATCAATAGGAGATTGACAAGTTGTTTACGAGCAATCCGTTAATGCGGACACTAACCGATCTCCCTAGTCCGAATGGTTCGGATCTAGAACAAAAACAATACAAAATGCAGAAATCTTTCCTAGATTAACCAAATTGCAAAAGGTATGAAGGAATGGTTTACCTTTTGATTGTAGTGATACCTCCTTGTTCGATGTAGCTCCTTCAGCTACAAAACAATGCACAAACAAGTGGAAACATACAAATACCAATAATATGCGATATGGATTAATCTAAACTAGTAGTCAAAGAAACCAACTCTAAAGATCTTAATACAACAAGACTTTATGGAAATAATATGTATTACTGTAAAGGAAAGAAATACATAGGGAGAGATTACAACTAAGCTTTGACGTTGCAACTTCTTCCAAATGGTCATATCCTCAAAGATCCAATCTTTTGCTTCTTAATGGATGAAAGGGAATAAGCTCTAGTAGATCAATTTCTCCAGCGTTTAGGTGCTCTATCTTTATCCTCCTTAACTATGAAGAGAGGGCTTGTATATATATGCCTAAAGGGATATAAGAGGTTGAGGATTTGTGGGAGAAGGTCAAGGGATTATCCCAAAATTTTAGGGAACCGAATGCCATCTTTCCTAGTTCATAGGGATAAGCCTCCACGAAGCCATGGGTTCTAGAAGGCGCTCGAACCTTCTCTTTTTCCTTTTAAACTGAAAGTGTCGCACTTTGTCCAAATGCAGCCTGTGTCTTTGAGGAGTGACGCACTCTGTTCAAAGGCGGAATGTGTTAGCGACGTGCTCCTCCAATGTGCAGAGCACTTCACCGGGAGTCTAACACACTTTGTTAATGTCCAATGTCTATCGGGGTGACAACAAAGGGAAAAAGGATAACCAAAACTCTTCCTTCAATCAATTTGGATTAAGTGATTTAGGAATCAAGACAAATGAAGGACACATAACTCAGAATGAAAAGATTTTGGTGTAACACAAGCTCACTCATGAATTGGAGAGCACCCAAGAAGATCTTCAAGAATCAAGTTTGCATATTGATCAACTTCATAGAGAGTTAATCATGCCCCAACCTCCATCCTGCATGGAAAATGATCATGTGCACATGGCATGAGATATGTTGGGTTTGATGGAGGAACCTCATGTGGAGGATAAACATGAGGAAAATTATGATTTGCAGGTGTTTGTGAAGGGAGATGATATTGAAGACATTGACCAAGCACTTGTCTTGAAGAATGATGAGAAGGACTCAACTATGGGAGAGATAGTTGAGGAAAAGACATTTGGATCAGCTAGAAGATGTGCTTATTTATCCGAGGATTGGATGGATGAGTACATACCAGAGATAGATACCCAAGGGTACACCAATATTTCTCACCTTGGTAGGAGATTCTTTAACACTTGATTCATTGGGAAATCTTGTGAGCAAGAAAGGAAATCCAAAATGCATGTTCTTTGTAAGAGGACTATCATGGAGGAAGTTGGTCAAGTGCTATATGTGCATCAAAAGGATCATGGATTTCCCTTATGGGAGCAAGATTTTAATTTGGAGGTGGTATCTAGATTCTCTCCACTTGGACCAGCCAACAAAGATGTTTATTCATCCATAGATTGGGTGGATAGATACATGTTTGAGATGAGTAACCCAGAGGGTAAGTTTCTTGCTTGCATCAGTAGTGATTTGTTTGACATATCATTCATATTTTATGAGAATCAACATGGTAATCTATGGCTGCTATATGATGCCTTCAGTATACATGGCAAGATAGGGGAGTATCACCCATGTCAGTTTGGTGAGACATGTAGTAGTGTTGTGAGATTGAGTACCAGTGTACACATGGCACATGAGAAGTCTCATGCCTTGATGGAGAGGCTCTTGGAGAGTCAGTTTAGCATTGGGAGTGAAAATATCCTAGTGTGGTGGGGGGATCCTAGTATATCACATGGTGATGGAGTCTCCCAAGTGATAGAGAATGGGAGAATGCAACATGTTCAATGGGATCCTGGAGGGCGAGTCTTCCTTAACCTATAGAAGTATATCCATTGGAAGCAGTGTAGAGGAGGAAGTAGGAGACACTTCCTCAATTTAAGATTCATTTGGGACCCAGGAATCATTCTTGGTATCAATCCTTTTAGTTGGAATATTCATGTAGTAGTGTGTGGTACAGATCAATCTCTTGAGAGGGATGTGATGCACAAGGTCAAGTACCTTCCCAAAATTGATCTCCGCCTTAATCCTCATCATCGGATTTGTATGGATGCAGGAGTTCTACAGAAGACACCTCCCTGTGTCCAATGTGACTATTTGGGATTCACATGCATGAGCATTAGTTTGGATAGTGCACCTATGGCTTCACCATTTTACATGAGCAGAGCATACAACAAGCAATTTGGTAAGGTTGTGTTTGTTCCTTTTGATGGCATTCTGGTTCATTGTGAGATGTTGAGAAAGCATTCATTTGGTTTGGGAGCTATGTCAAATGATTTGGAAAAACAGTCACTACATATCCATTTGTCTAGACATGAATTTGGAAGGATTGAAGGATCATATCTTGATTCTATGGTTGAGTTTGTTAAAGTTAGTCCCTACATGAAGAGGATTCGGTCCACCCTTGTTTGGATAAATTCCATAGATGTAAAGAAGTGGGAGAAGGATGCAACATGTTGAAGATTCCTTCTGGTTCAAAACACATGTGGCTAACCAAGTAAATAAAGGTGTCTCCTATTGGGATGAGAACCCCAATAGATTTTTCAAAGGGATGAAGAAAATGATGCATGATTATTCCATGCTTTCCCCACCAGGTTTCACTCCACCATTTTTGCATAAAGGAGATGCTTCCCAAGGAAACTTAGGAATGGTTTTGATGCCAAATAGACACCCCATGAGGTTGCAGCACCATCATAGACATTATTCAATCCCAGACATGGAGGTGTTAGTCATTATGCACGCATTGGATAAATGCATAAATTGCTTAAGGGAAAGCAAGCTTGAGATTGAAATTGACCATAATGGTTCAAGGCCAATCTTGACACGTGAGAATCTCAATGTATGGTAGAAAAAAAAATGAGTTGCATGGGGGTTATTGGATGAATTGAAGCATGTGAAAGGGTGTAGCACAATAAAATTCAATCCTCGCACAATCAAATTCAATCCATATATCACAATTCAATTTTCCATGGATTGTTTTGAAAGAAGGTTCATTCATGACTTGATGGAGAGGATGAACAATGCAATTTTTTCAATAGGGCCATCTATGATGGAGATGAGATTCAGATGGTTTTTGAAGCAACCTTGCAAAAGTATTGTGGAAAAAAACGTACAGGTTCTTCACCAACCATATTTTCATTTGCTTGAGGACAAGCAAATTTTGGGAGGGGAGGACTGTAATGTCCCCTCCCTAAGGCTTTCTGTTCATTCTGCTACATCTTCAACCCATATAGATTCTAGCATAAAAATTTAATAAGGAATGGTTTAATTTTTGAGGCATTAATTGTCAAGTTAATTAATTTTTGAAACTTAGGATAGTGTGCCTTGATTAATTTGTAATTATTTTATTATTATTTAATTTTGTGTTGAGTGGATGTGCCTAGGTGGCCAAGGAGGGTGAATAAGTGGTCTTGTGGACCCTATGAGTTGTCACACACAATGGAAACTAGAATAAAATCAGAGAAAATCCACAAAGCCACTAAACCGATGGAAGGTGGCACAAAAGCAGGCAACTCTGGAAAGCAAAAAGCATGCAGAAAGGTAGGAAAGTCCATAAAATCATAAAGAAGCAGACAAGTGGGAAAATGCACAGGAAAATCAAGAAAGCATAGAAAATCCAAGAAAATCAAGATGTTTCCAAAAGCATAAAAGCAGTCCAAAGCATAAAGGCAACAAAGCAAGGAAAAAGGAAGGTAAAAGTTGTAGATGCTAAAATCAGTCAATGAGGGTGCATTAGTGAGAGATATGACTACATTCAATGTATTTTGGAAGCCCATTCATGTTATAAAATAAGGTGGTGCGCCCCAGTGCACATCTTTTGTCACTCTTGGTATTTTTCTTAAGAGCTTTGCTTCTCAGAGGCATGTGAGATGTGCCCCTAAACAGATTTGGGTGATGTGCCCCATAGAAAATATATTCCAATATTATTCACAATTCCATTGCAGCCATTAGAGTCTAAGTTGCAGGTTTGATTCATCCCACATCCTGAAGAATTCGAGCCTCCATATTTGGTGCAGAGATTAATGCAAGGTTGAGGTGAATTTGTGATGAGATTCATCTAGAGAAGAGACCAGTTGGAGTGACTGCACCCCCTGTGAGATACATTAGAAGTTCTTGTGCCTTCCATGAGCGTCATATGACCATATTCTACCCATGGATCTGATCTAGTGGTTACATCTCTTCTTTTCATTCTCCTATTGAATATGTCTACTCCTATCTTGTAAAATCTTAAAGATTGAGAACTATTTGTAAAGTTTGGGTCCTGAATTCTTTCAAATGCTGCTATAAAATTGTAATGGAGCTTGATGTTGTTCAGTTATATGTATTTGAGGTCATGTGTCATTTATGAGAATGAATTCGTGAGCCTCTGATGCTTTTTGTATTTCTCTATTTCAAGGCTTGCTTCCTATGCATAGAAAAATAACTGGTTTTACATAAATTGTTTTAAAATCTTTTATGTGAGTCCATTTCTCAATTTGTAAGTTTCTGAAGGTTCTTAAAACTATGTTTAATCCATCCCCGACATTAATCTAGGAATTTGTGACCCTCTGAAGGAATTTGGAAAAGTCTAGAAGATTACTAGTCGAGCAGTCCTAGGTAGTGCACTTGTTTGTTTGGCATCCAAACCCTATCAAAATGATTCTTAACCTTGGTATTGTGGTTGTAGCAGGGTGGGTACATTCCATTTATTCTACCACATGTTTATTACATCCAGTAAGCACCATAATCCTTGGGTTTCCACAGAAGTCCTCGATGAATGTGCATTGATAGGCTTGGTTCATCCAAGGAAATATTCTTAGTCGTGAAGCACCCATTAATGTATTTTTGTCTAAGTATTGGCATGCTTGTCATCTTATTTGCAGCCTTAGCATATCCTAAACTTCATCTCGGGAGGAATTAGGAAAAGTCTATTATTGTTTGAAATTTTTTTCATGAGTACTAGTCAAACTGGCTAGTTTTAGTGCCTACACTATCTACTGTTGTGTTTAAATTTTGCAAGTTTTGAATTAATGTGCCTTTGATCAAAATTGGTACATTAGAGTGGTATCAGAGCATGGTCCTCTGCGCCTGTGAGAAGAAAGACCAAGCTCCATAGACTCTCAATGAAGAAATATTGGAGATCACATATTCAAGTTGCATCTATGAGGCTCATATCAGTGGTTGAAGAAGACTTTGAGCAGTATGAAGAAGAGGGGGTAATCTACAAAGATGGGGGTTTGCATATGTCATGAAAGGAGGATGAATTCTTTTGTGAACCAAAAAAAATATGCAATGAGAATTAAACTACCCTTGACGATAATTATTTTTTTCAACCTCTTGTAAACATTTAGAGCATTGCATTTGATAAGAGTATATGTTTTTTATAATGCACTATTGTATAAGCATAATATCTATCATTTTTATATTCTTTTTACTGAATCTAAAGAAAATCAAAGAAATATGCATCATCCCTAGCATTTGATAGTATTGTTTATTGTCATCATTTTCAAAATCTCACATATACTTGGTTTTATATCAACAGTGGCTAGTCAAATTCAATAAGAAAAATTCAAATTCTTCTCAACATCAGGTTAATAACATATACAATTATGGTGTGTTTGTGGTAGTCATGATTTTGTTTGTTGTTCTTGAAAAATATTCTAACTTTTTATCTATTTTCAAATACTATCAAAGAATTTGACTTGCATATTGATACCAATGCTTATGATGAATATAGTTGTGAATTGAAAAGGTGACTTGAAGAGAGTTTGAGTCAATTATCATATTTTTATGTGTTTGAGAGTTGTGCATTGTACTACAAATTAAATTTTATCTTGAAATTATGCGCTCAACACCTCATATGCTGATAGTAATCCAACAAAATGTGGAAAGGTCAACTACTCCATTGCCACTTCATACATGATCAATTCTCTTAGCATTGGCTCCATACCCCTTTGTAAGTTAGTGATGAGTTATTTAATTAATTTAATATCATATGATGGATTTGAAATATATTCTTTCAACTTTGAATTAGTCACGCTTGAAGTTGTTTCTATAACTACTTTTTTAAGCTTTATATTATTCTTGAAGTCCTCCATACACTATTCTATTGTTTTGGGTGCACTTGACTCACTAAGAGAAGGAAGGTGGCATCTATGAATTACCCTTTCAGCTATTTCAAACAGGTGATGGATTTTTTTGAAGGAATCTTCAATGTTATTATACAACTTCATGGAAGTTGATTTCCAGTTTGCAAGTTCCATAAGGTTAGTTCCCAAGTAGAATCTTTTGGCATCATATCTTTCAACTAGATCAAAACTTCTTTGATGGTACGAATGTGCAATTGTCATTCCCTAGAAGCCATGACTACTGGAAGATGGAATTAGAGCAAATTTGAGGTCTAAAATGGGCCTCCTAAGGAAAATAATAAAATAATAGTTAAAATAATAAAATAATATTTATGAATTTTGGAGGAAAAAATAAAAACTACTTTTTTAATTCATATTTTCAACATATCTCCCTGTCATTTTACTCAAATTTCGAGCAGGAGCACTTGTTGGATGTGGAATTAAATTATGCATTCAATGAGTACCGACACTACATACTTTTGAGGGACTCAACCCCACAAAAAAATGAGAAATACATTAAAAAAAAAGTGTTACTTTCATAATAGGTTTCTAAGAATTTAATGACTACTTTCGATTTGGGGTGATAAGTTGTGTTGAGATTCAACTATATGCTCTGAAGTTTAAATAGTTCTTGCCAAAAATTGTTGGTAAAGGTAGGGTTGCGATCATATACAATAGAATTTGGCATGCCATGGACTTAAAAATATGATCCATAAAGACTTGTGCCACCAAGGAGGGAGTAAAATGTTGTGGTAAGGCACAAAAGGGGTCATATTCAGGGACACGATTTACTATCACCATAATGATTGTTTTATTGCATGTCTTAGGGAACCCCACAACGTAGTCGATAGAGATGTATTTCCATGTCTAGTTGGGAGGGGGAACTAGTTGCAAAGCACCCAGGGACTTCATTTTTTCACCCTTACATCATTGGCAAGTGTCACAGCCTACAAGAAATTTGTGGATATATGTTTTCATGCCTTCCCAAAAGAAGGAGTGCTTAATTATTTCATAGGTTTTATGAAATCCTGAGTGGCTCGCTATGGGTGATGAATTCAATTCCTCTAAGATTCATGGTTTCAAGGAAAAATCAAATGTGAGAAAGATGCGCTCCTTATACCACAAGATATTTTGGTTCCATTTATACCCAAGAGGTGGGTTTGGGTCTTCTTATAGCCGTTTGATGAGGTGTTGAACTGTTTCCTTGGCCATCCATTCCTATCGTGCTTCGTCAAGCCATCCTATAACTAGTAAGGATAAGGAGAATATAGAACCGTCCTCTTCAAATTTCCTAGATAAAGCATCTACTAACACATTGTTGCAACCCTTCTTATATATGATCTCATAGTTATAAACTAGCTTCTTAGTGACCCATTTATGTTGTTCTAGGGAGAACAATCATTGTTCCAAGAAATACTTGAGGCTATGATGGTTAGTCTTGATCTAGAAATGAATCCCTATTAAATATGATCACTATATCTCAATTGCATGAAGAATAAAGATCATTTATTTCTCATGGATGGATTTTCCCAAGTTCCTATCATAAAGCTACTTATTAGCGAAGGCCAATGGGAGTCTGTCTTGCAGTAAGATTGCCCCTAGGCCATGGCCAAAGGAAACACATTCTAAGATGAATGTCGTAGTTAAATTTTCCATGGATAACATCAGCATAGTGCACATAGCTTCCTTTAGGGTCGATAAGTCCTACGCCACTGCCTCATTCCAATAGAAAACATTATGTTTTATCAATGTTGTAAGAGGAGTTGCAATCTTCCCATATTTTGGCACAAACATACATAATAGCCAGTAATTCTGAGGAACCCTCTCGATCTATTCAACATTTTGGGCCAAGGCCAATGCTGAATAGCTTTCACTTTCTTGGGATCCACCTTGACAGTGTCCTGACTCACAATATGGCTCAAGTATCCAACCCGTGTTTCAAGAAAAGTGCACTTGGATCATTTCACAAATAAATTGTGATCCTGTAATACTTGAAATGTATGATCAACATGCTGGAGGTGGCTTTCCCAAGTGGGGTTGTAGACCAAGATATCATCAAAGAAAAATAGTACAAAATGGTGGATGAAGGGGCATAAGATGTTATTCATGAGTCTTTGAAAAGTGGAGGGGGTATTGCAAAGGTCAAAGGGCATGACTAAAAACTCGTAATGACCCTCATGAGCACGAAAGGTTGTCTTGGGAATATCCAACTCTTTCATCCGAATTTGATGGTATCCCAAGTGAAAGTCAATTTTGGTGAAGAATTTGACACCATGCAATTGATCTAGGAGATCATCAATGACAGGAATGGGGAATTTATCTTTGATGGTTAATTTCTTGAGGGATCCATAATTAGGACATATGCACCAATTACCTTCCTTTTTTGGGACCATAACCACTAATGAAGAATAAGGGCTTGTGTTAGGACAAATAACACTTGTCACTAATAAGTTCAAAAAAAAATTCTCGATTTCATTCTTAAGTGCAATAGGGTGGCAATAAGGGAGGACATTGGAGGGTTGATTGAATGTGATTAAAGGAATACCATGGTCATGTTCCCCATGACATGGATTTAAACCCTTGGGGGCCTCAAAAACCTGTTGATACTGGGATAGAACCTGTTGCAATTCGGGGTGAATATATGGTTTGGGTGTTTCTAGGACTTTGGTTACATGGAACTGAGTAATGACACTTGAGTGGCCTTTATTCGATAATTTCTCCATACGGTGGGATGATATCATCTCAAGAGAAACGGGTGTAATTCCTTGGAGGTGATTTATGTTCCCATCCCGAATAAAGTTGAAAGAGAGCACTTTAAAATCCATAATGACAGGTCCAAAAGTCTGAATTTATTCAAACCCCAAAAATACATCACAACCACCCATGTCGATGGAAAACATATGTGTTTTAAGAGGGGAGTCACCGATTTGGATTTTTAAATTCTAACAACTACAACCACATTTCATTGTACCCCCATTGGCTATCATAATTTGGAAATTAGAGATGTGGATATAACAATGGATTTCTTCAACCACTCATCGATGAATGACATTATGGGTGTCGCCAGTCAATTACCATGATGACTTTTTTGTGCTTGATATAGCTAATAGCACCGAGTGAAACGAGGTGCTCTACAGCCCAGTATGGGGGAGATGTTGTAAGGTGATATAACATGATATAATGTTTGTAACAAAATAATTAAAAAAATTCATGTCGGCTCATAAAATAAAAAATTATGGAAAGTACTTAAAAAAAATCCATGTTGGTTCATAAAATAAAATATTATGAAAAGTAATTAAAAAATAGATGTTCGTTTATAAAATAAAAACTTAAAACTTAAACACGGATCTATCAATCACCGAGAGGGATCGAATTTCTTGAGTTTAAATTTAAAAAAAGAAATACACCTCAAGAAATTGGATCCCTCTCGGTGCTTGATAGATATGGGTTTAAGATGGATCTATGCTGGTAAATTTCAATGTATGAGGTGTGGAAAATATTGATAGATCATGGAATGAAATTTTGTGTTGCTTCTTAGTAACTAGCATATTAGGAGCATCTTCGAGGGGGCGCATAGTATCATCCACTTCTAATTAAGGTGAAGTGTAATGTCCCCAGTTTTGACCCCTTGGCATATGATATGTAAATGATGTAATATCATTTATTACTGTAAGGAACTGGTGAGGATCTCAAGGCCAAGGCCATACCATGGATATCCCAAATATTTATCATCGATTAAATATGGTTTAGTGGACTATGTGTTGGTCAAGCATAATATATAGAATTGTAAATGTGATGTAAATACACATGATATTAGTAAAGAAAACCCAATGCTAATTGTGCAAGGAAACAAGAGAATGGGGTATGATTTTCCTAAGGTTAGGTAGGGACGTATTAAAACCCATGAAGCCAATAGATGAAAACCAAGTGTCCAAGAGAAAACTTATCAGCCATCAGCTACCAAGTTTACTCATGCACCCCAATCATTTAATTCTTCCAAGAGGGAAGTAGCTGAGGGAGTTATGATATTGGGAAAGGGAAGGCGTGGGTCTAAGATTTCATGTGTCTATCACCCTACAACTTTGAGAAATGGGGATTGTTTATTGGTTAAGTTATTAGTAACGAATTGTAGTCAATCCATTAAATTTTCTATTAGTTGGGAGTTGGCACAAACAGTTCCTTGTCCTAAATAACTTGACCTCACATGTCTACGGTGCCTAGATTTTTATTTTGGGATATGAGAGTTTTGGTTCTGGTTTGAGACTCATGGTCATGGTTGGAAGGTGAGGATGGATTCTGTGAACACATCCATTGTGTATTTTCCCTTGCTATTCCATTTGTAGAAAGCATGAAGACTATCCTAGTTGTCGAATTTGTGCCTTTACACCCAGAATTCGTGGTTGTATGCCAGTTATTGCAAGACTAATTCCAAAACTACCTGAGTGTTCCTAACAATGGTGAATTTTTCATGTGAACCCTCTATAGCTCTCCCAGTTTTCATAAGCATGCCATGTACATGTTGAATCCTCCACCAATATCATTTACATGCTAGACGTCCCTTTTACCCATTGTTTTGATGTTATGTTGTGCGTGGTTGATTATTAGTCTTGTTTTAAATCGAATGGTTAGTTGGATAGCTGCTGGAGTGAATCCCTAGAAGGTAATTAGGTGTGCATAGCTGAGATTTGTAATCCTAGTGAAGGTTGTAACCTCCTAGCAAATGATCTAGGTTTGGGTGATTTTCTATGCAAATACTTAATAGCACCTAGAGGAAGGTGACACCTGAAGGACTGCTCCGCAATGAAGGGGCAACTTCTAAGTGTTGTGTGGAGTGGATAATGTGGACCCTAAGCGGCTGAGTCTAAGTAAGGTTCCTGTAATTCTGATTTTAAATCATATTTGACTGTTTCTTCCTTTCCTGAGTTGTCTAAATCTATGTGGTGTTGATTGAGTGGTATTGAATCCAAGGGTAGATAGGAGCGTGGAATTGACTAAAGAACCTAGTGAAGGTTGTGACCTCTTGGTAGATGTAATGGTTTGGGTGATATTTCTACGAACACGTTGAATAACACCTAAAGGAAGGTTACACCCGAATAATTGTTGAGCAGTGAATGGGTAGATTCTTGGTGTTGTGTGGGGTGGGTAATGTGGACCCTAAGCTGGTTGAGTCTAAATAAGGTGCCTGTAAATATGTGGTGAATTCACTAGCTTAGCATTTCCCCCTTTGCTACCTTAGGATCTTGTTAACCCAACTGTGAGTTGGCTTGGCTTGAGACTAAGTCTATGTGATTGTGGACATCCGTTTATCTAATTGTGTGTTGGATTGGCTATGGACTTGTGCCTATTTGACTATGAGTGAGCCCTAAATAGTTCCCTTTCCTTAAGGAAATCATGCCCAACACAGGGGTGGCCTCTCAGAAAAAATACTATATGCTTGATAGAGCGCCTACGGTTGCATGGAACGTTGCTCTTGTGCAGTGAGCTGCTTAGAGAAGATACCTTCAAGATAAGTGTCTACTTGATGTTTCATTGTTTTTATTTCAATGTCATTATATGAATGTTATTGGAATGATGAAGATGCATGTTGTGATTATTATTTGTGAATAAGAATTATATTAGCTAATAGTAATCATGATTCTTGGTATCTTGGTGTTGGATATCTACCTTCATGGTTGCTTGTATATAGATGAATTCCCTGCATATGAAGTCCCATTATGCATACGGTGCTAACCTTGCATGAAGTCAGTGACTTGTCCTCAGAAGTTAAAGTTTCCCATGCAGTGGTTAAATTTTTTTCGCATGGTGGATCATGTGAAAATCCTCACAACAGATCTAAGAGATGATGTATACCTCACAAGAAATAATTTAGGAATAAGATTAAGAGTGGTCAATGCAGTAAGATGAGAAACAGAATAATAATACAATAGAACTCGGATAGAAGCAAAAATACTTCACACACACTAATTAATTAATCTCAATATGGACAAATAAGTAGTACAATGCATGAGGATTCGAATGCCAAGGTGGCAATTCGAATTAGCCTTCATGGAGTGATCAAAAGATCACTGGAGTGTCATCGGAGCACAACTAGAAGTCTATCTCATCATCAGTGGAGTCATCAATGCTTAAATAATTGTCAACCATCAGTCAAACTGAGTCTAACTGAGTGTGGTAGGTGTAACTGAGTGTAACTGGAACTAACTGAATGAAGGAGGCTCAGTGGAGGGCACATGAGGAGCTAACTGAAGTCAGAATGAGCAGTCTAGTCACACTAGAGGTCCATCGGAGTGGTAAGGTCAGTTAAGAGTGAGTCAAGCCTAAAATCAAGGAGAGAACTCAGTTAATTGAAGACAACTAGACTGGTAGGTGAAGAAGGGAGCCTTTGTCAAGTGGATGGTGAGATGTGGGTGCGTCACTAGCTAGGAGGGCTCAATCTGAGTGGAAATAAGCTCCTGAGTGCTGGAAGACTAGGGATTAGGCGGTGGAGGTATCAACCTAATGACTGGGCAGCATGCGGATTCATGCAATGCATGCAGAATGCATGCAAGACTGAAAATGCAAAGGATGAAAATGTTGGTAGGACTAGGATGGAGTATAGGAATATCCTAACACCCCCCCTTAATCCATCCTGGGCCCTGGTAACTAAGACCAAAGGTCACCCAATACAATGAATAATAACAATCAATAAACCGAGGAAATGGGGAAAACCTCATGGGAAAAATACCCCCTGCTATGAATATTAAATATGTATTAAATTAATCATTAAATTATTAATTGAAGGGACATAACCCTTCTTAAGAAATGCTCAAACCTTATAAAAGGCGAGCTGTTGTAAAGCATTAAGCATCTTATCAATTCAATAATATATATCTTATTCAATATGGATTTCGTGTCCTAGTTTTTCTACCGCATTTGGTATCAGAGCGGAACGCTCCTCCACTTGAGCTCGGATTCGGCTCACACTCAAAGCGTACTTGCTCCTCCTCAAGTGAGCTCGGACTCCGCTCATCCTTCCATTCCGCTGCATCACTCGCTCCAATCCGCGGCTGCAACACCTACACACTCGCCACTTTCCCTGCTCGTCTCACTCGCCCTTCTGCGCGCCTCCCCCTTCTCCTCTTTCCACGCGCTCACCTTCATCGCCTGTCCACACCCATATCCCTTCGCTCGCTTCACGCCACACCCATCTCCCTTACTCCCTCTCCCTCTCGGCTCTCCTCTGTGCATCTCGCTCTTCCAACGCCACCTTCCAGCGCATCCCGCCCTCATCCACACCCCCAATCCTCTGCTATGTGCCTCCCCCACGCCCTTAAACTCCTCCACGCTCTTTTCACGCCCTAAACTCCTCCACGCTCTTTTCCCTGCACCATACGCCCTTCGTCTCCCTCTTCCTTCCCACACCTCCTCGGCCATCCTCCTGCGTTCCTCCACTTCCCTTCCGACCCACGCACTCCTCACCAACGCCACTCCCTCACCATCGCACCATCGCTGTTACCCAGCGCCCTGCACCCATCGCTTCTGCACTCTTCGCGTCCTCTCCCCTCCGCACCTTGCAACCTCCTACCCCTACCACCAGTGCTGCTCAAACGCAGCTCCCCCTTCCACCCAACTCCACCATTCCACTTCTCCTCTTCCGGCCGCTACATCTCGCACTCTCCATCTCCACCCACGCTCCTTCAACGTCAAACGTAAACCCTAATTTTTAATAAAAAATAAATATTATATAAAAATTGTTATATTAATATTTAATTTTATTAAAAAATTACAATCCACAAATTATAAAAAAATATTTAAATATAATCATTATTATATTTATTTATTTTATTCATATAACAATTATTGTCTCTACAATAATTTTTTTTATTAAATTTAGTCCTACAAAATTGATTCCAATTATTCACCACCACACTTAAGAAGCATGACGACAGAGTTAAAAGCTCAAATTGCGAAAATAGAGAAGGATTTCCAAACTTTCAAGGAAATGACCACCAAGAGCCAAGAAGCACTTAAAAAAGAAATCAAAGATGAAGTTGTTCTGGTACTAGAAAGAAGGCTGAGTGAAAAATTTGACACTCTAAACGAAAAACAAAAAGACTGGGATGACAAAATGAGTGTTATGACTCAAAACATAAACACCATAACCCAGAACTTGAGCACCTTGACGCAGAACCATAATATATTAATGGAGATGTTACAAAGACTAACGCCTAAGACAGACCAAGTCAGTAGTCCAGATGTGCTAGATGCCTCATCTCATATTGTCACACAGGAAGCACTTGCCAAGAATCAAGAAGAATTGCAAAAAGAAATAAAGATTAACAATGCGACGCTTAATCAAGAGATAGAAACAAAAGTACTGCCAGAGATGGAGGCACGATTAAACAGCCAAATAGAAGCTATCAGTAAGATAGTAGAGAATAAAAAAGATAAAAATCACCGCCAACAACGAAGCAGTTCAAATATGTCACTTACGTCATCCAGTAGTTCCGATCCACCATCAAAACATAAAGCAAGAGGGAATCAATATCACCCTTACATAGTGTACCCACCTAAGGCAAAAATAGAGTTGTTGAAATACAATGGAAGTGAAGACCAATGTGTTGCTTGGTTAAACAAGGCAGAAGAATACTTCGACATTTACAATATTCAATCTGATGAGGAGAAGGTGAAATATGCATCAATGCATATGGAAGGGTATGCCTATAATTGGTACCTTTGGTGGAAGAGAGACAATTTTGCCTACACCTGGAACTTGTTCAAAAATGATTTTTTTAATAGGTTTCAAGGAATCAAGGAAGATGAGTTTTTTCAGTAAACTTACAAGATTACAACAAGTTGGAAGTGTTGAGGAATTCACACATCAGTGGGAATCCTTGTCGACACGAGTATTTGGGTTGTCTGACAAGCAAAGACTCGAAACCTATTAAGGAGGTCTTAAACCGTACCTCCAAAAAGAGTTAAAGTTACACGACATACCTAACGTAGAGGTAGCAAGACATAAAGCAAAAGCCGCAAAACGCAAACTGGAAGGAATAAAAACAAGAGGCGACAACCATTATCGACAGGAAAAAGAGACACAATGTAGGTACTGTGAAGATACGTAGTCACCCGGCCATCAATGCCACAAAGCTCAATCATATGCCTATGAAATGGAAAATAGATCAAAGCCATCTAACAGTTACTTGGATAATAGAAAGAAGAAGAAAAACATATGTCGTCGATGCGGTGATGATTGGATCCCAGGCCATAAATGTAGGAACAATCAGACAATACAGTGCAAAATCATCAATGGAAAGGAAGTGCAAGTCTCTACACAAGAAATTGCGTCCGATTCTAATACCGACACTGAATCTGAATGAATGATGACATTAGGAGAATACTCAATCTTTGAGGGCAAAGCTTTCCAAAAGGGGAAGGCAATGCTATGAATATTAAATATGTATTAAATTAATCATTAAATTATTAATTGAAGGGACGTAACCCTTCTTAAGAAATGCTCAAACCTTATAAAAGGCGAGCTGTTGTAAAGCATTAAGCATCTTATCAATTCAATAATATATATCTTATTCAATATGGATTTCGTGTCCTAGTTTTTCTACCGCACCCCCCTTCAAAATAGACTGTAAGGAACACACAAAAATAAATGCTCCAAACTCAAGTAGGTGTGATGCTTGGTCATATGTCTGGAGGTATCTTCTTCTTGGGAAGAAGTGGATCATGCTCAAAAAGCACGTGCTTGTACTTGCTCTTCAGATCGAATGTGATGAGAACAAATCCAAAAGTATGAGGATGATCCTTGAACCTGTGATTCGAATCAGTTGAGGTAGGATCAAATCTATGAATGTGCAGATAGTCTTTTGTATTCTCCTTCGAACCATCATGGGTGAGATTATGTCAAAAAGAACCATCACATGATTGCTTGAAATCCAAATCAGATTTAAGACTTGAAGAATAGTTTCTTGAGATCTCCTTTGAACCAGCAGGGGTGAGATCAAAACCATCATATGCATGAGAAATTATCCCAAGTAGTGATTGCTTAGAATCCAAATTAGATCCAAGACTTGAATCATGGTTTCTTGAGATATCCTTTGAACCATTAGAGGTGAGATCAAGACCAGTAAATGCATGAGAAATTATCCCAAGCGAATGAAAATGGTTTCTTGAGATCTCCTTTGAACCAGTAGAGGTGAGATCAAAACCATGATATGCATGAGAAATTATCCCAAGCAAATGGCAATGGCCATAGTCTTCAATAACCTTCTGAAAGCATGAAATAATGATCATATAGTAGTAAATAAGAGGTGATTGATCAGGGAGAGCAAATGCATTACCTCCAATGGCTGATTTTACCTTCGAAACATTCATGTGATCTTGATGCAAACCAACAAACTCTGGTGCAAGAGAGTATTTAGGACCTTCTGCAATTTCTAGAGTGTGAGATGGCACAAAATTCGAAATAGAAGAAATTTGGAGCGTGAGTGTAGAATCTGCAAGTTCTTCTCTTTGTGGCTAACTTCAATATGAGATGTGTTTGATACTGATTCATGATCAATGTTGGTGCCCACTTTGTTACTGTTTTTGGTCACTAAATATACTCTGAATGGCGGCTCTATCATCATTTTTGATATCATAAATTTCTCTTTTTGCCATTTGGATCACCGAATGGGACAGGTATGCATCTATTTATGCATCTTGTGAATATTGGGCAAGATTCGCCATATTTTGGTTTATTTAAGATTATCTGGCTTGTTTACTGATGTTACTCTTATTTTGTAGATGATGGCTCTCAACGGAACCTTCAATTAGGAGCTTACTAGGGTCATGTTCATTCAGCCCACTGTTCGGACGTGCATTCGACCACAGATTCATTGGTTGAGATATGCTCGGGTTATTAAAACATGAACCGGCGCGTGGAGTCTGTTGGGGACGTGGCCCTAGTGGTTGGTGACTGGAGTTCTGGAAGACTCTTCCTCTCATATGTCCAACTTGACACCGCATCCATTTCTACCCACGTCAAAGAGGAATTAACTCTCCAGTTATTGCATGGAAGAATGACGCCATGGACCCTGGGGGATCTTCCGTGTGTTGTCCCGAGTCATCAAGAAGCCGTTCCTTGGCATATGAGTTGTCATGAGATGTTGAGCAGAACCGTTTTTGGTTATGCGTTGTCAAGGGATGTTGGACAGAGTTGTTTTCCTATGTTAAAGACTGTCTATTATTAGAGGCAGTTGACCACTGAAAGGGTCGACTTGCTCTTCAGATTGTAATAGTATATATAGGCGTCCCTACCTCTGAAATTGCTAGGTCTTGTCAAGTTGTGTTATGTATTGCTAAGTCTTGTTTTCTGTTTGACATGACTGAGACGGAGTCAGTCTTATTGATCTTTCTCTGATTGCAAATGAACACAGGGATGTTGTAATGCTCTGTTAATTCAATTTATATATATATATATATTCTAGTTTAATGAAGATCTTGCAACATGTATGGTGATTAATTAATAAAGACTCATCCTCTGCTTGCTGAGACGGCCCCCTCAATGATCAGTGGTCTCCAGTCTGCGTATATATTTTGTATTTGCTCTTCAGATAACGTTTTGTTGTGTATTTCATCTCTGCATCTACCTTACGCATGATATCTATATTCTGAAATCTCAATTATTGACTCTGTTATTTACATAGATGAAATTTATGTTATGTGGTTTATTGTCACTCATGTTTTATTGTTTATATGAATGAAGAGCTCTATGTTATGTGATATGCATCTTGTGAAGTACTTATGTTAACAATGTTTGCAGCATACAATTAAGTGACCAGTTACACTTAGGTTCAGTTAAGTTTTCTTCATAGGATAGTTTGCATTTCTTTCATCTCCTTTGCTTGATAGGTTAGGTTGCATTCATCTCTCCCAGCTTGCTTTTGCAATCCTTCTTAAGGAATTGAGCTTACTTGAGCCCCTTGGAATCAAGTTAGCTGAGTTTTCTGAGCTTTCCCATAATTAGCTCCTCTCTTAAACTATGTAGTTCTTCCTCTGTAGCATCAGAATTCCTCCAATCTCAAACTAAAATTGCTTTAGGATGAAGTAGAAATAGCTAGTTTCCCTCTCACATAGAACACTTCTTCCCTCATTCTATCTTCTAAACAATCTACTCATTGCTTCTTTTTGCATCATAAGGTCATGTGCATTCACCAGCTGGTAATTAAGTCATCTAAAATTCTTCCTTCCCTTAGCTTAAATCTTCTTCCTTCGTCCAGATTGGCATTCGGACTGCCATTCAGACCCTTATACTCTCTACGTCATTTTAGCATTTTTAGAATCTAGCTTCTTCTGTCTATCTGAGTATAATGCTTCTTGGTTCTGATTTAACAATTTAGACATACTTTAACTTTGTTTTATGTTTATAAGTTCTTAAATGAAGTTCTTCTCCTTTCTCTTAAATCTCCCTCTACAGTAAAATTCTTCACATCTGATTTATTAAGTAGTTGTTGTTTCAGTTTTGTTTTAGATAGTTAATCTCTTCTAAGGTTGTTAGAATCTCTTCTATTATCATATTAGTATTTCATTCATATGAACACGTTCATGATATAAAAGTTGGATTATACTTATGAAATTTTCCTGCTTACTTTGTACTAATCAAGTTTTTCACTTGTTATCATGAAGAAAGTCATGTTGTAGTTCTACGCTTTGTCACACTTTCTTTGTTCAGTTCTTCTTCCATCATTTAATTCTTACATAGGATGGTGTAATTGTGTATTGTTTTAATATGTTGATTAAGTTAGCTTAGTAATTATGTTGTTTAGATTTTTATCTCTGATCTTTCCTTGAATATCTCTGAGGTCTGACAAACCGAAATTTGAGATCCCTTTCTACCTAGGCATATATTTTGTCTCAACTCTAAGTCTACTGATCCTGGTTGATAATTAATATTAGGTGTTTCTTTGAGATAGCTCACACACCCAACAATCAATGAGATCATCAAGGAGTGCAAATGCATCACTTTGCTTGCTCTTAAAAGGGTTTGGACCAATCCCTTCATTCTGTCTGCCAAATCTTTCATCCAGGTGGGCCCATAGCTCTTTTGGAGATTTAACATATTCAACATCAAGGGAGTAGAATACCATGCTTAGAGACGTAGCATACATCATGGCTGCAATAGCTCTTCCACCTTCATCTAACCAGTCATTCTCTTCTTCAGAGGATTCGAATTCTCTTTCAAAACAATAATCAAAGAGATCATGTCTCTTCAAATATGCTATCATTTTTGGTTTCCATTCAACATAGTTGAATAGATAAAGAGGAGGATCTTCTGAAAACATGGAAGCTGTAGAAGACCTTCAAAAACAATAGAAAATATCTGCAATTGCTACTGCTGCAAAAATGCAGAAACTGTTGCACTCGAAATCTTGATAATAAGCTACAAAAAACTCTCAGGAATGGAGATAAACAATACTCTCAACATGCTCTGATACCATGTGAAAATCCTCACAGCAGATCTAAGAGATGATGTATACCTCACAAGAAATAATTTAGGAATAAGATTAAGAGTGGTGAATGCAGTACGATGAGCAACAGAATAATAATACAATAGAACTCGGATAGAAGCAAAAATACTTCACACACACTAATTAATTAATCACAATATGGACAAATAAGTAGTGCAATGCATGAGGATTCGAATGCCAAGGTGGCAATTCGAATTAGCCTTCATGGAGTGATCAAAAGATCACTAGAGTGTCATCGGAGCACAACTAGAAGTCTATCTCATCATCAGTGGAGTCATCAATGCTCAAGTAACTGTCAACCATCAATCAAACTGAGTCAAACTGAGTGTGGTAGGTGTAACTGAGTGTAACTGGAACTAACTGAATGAAGGAGGCTCAGTGGAGGGCGCATGAGGAGCTAACTGAAGTCAAAATGAGCAGTCTAGTCACACTGGAGGTCCATCGGAGTGGTAAGGTCAGTTAAGAGTGAGTCAAGCCTAAAATCAAGGAGAGAACTCAGTTAACTGAAGACAACTGGACTGGTAGGTGAAGAAGGGTACCTTTGTCAAGTGGATGGTAAGATGTGGGCACATCACTGGCTAGGAGGGCTCAATCTGAGTGGAAATAAGCTCCCGAGTGCTGGAAGACTAGGGACTAGGTGCTGGAGGTATCAACCTAATGAGAGGGCAGCATGCGGATGCATGCAATGCATGCAAGACTGAAAATGCAAAGGATGAAAATGTTGGTAGGACTAGAATGGATTATAGGAATATCCTAACAGATCGTGCGACGATCAAATTTAACTCATGTAGTGTATCTGTGCGATAGAGAAACTAATATGTGCAGAATTTATGTAAGGGTTAAAATTAGTGCACGTAGTACTGTGCATCGAGCAAATTATGATGCGCACGATGCACCACTAAGTAATTAAAATTGTATGATGTAGCCTATTGTGCATTAATAAACTTATTAATATAGACATAGACATGTCCTGGAATCAAAATAAAGCATCCATGTGGCCACGATGGGCCACTAAGGCCCCCTGGGACATGACATAGTGGTATCAGAGAAGTGGTTTCAACAATAGGTCTCTGAGTACAGGAGGAATCTAGCAGGGTAATGTTAAAGCAACTACCAAGATTTATTAATGTGTATCTAATAAAAACTTCTCTTTTTGCACAACTCTAGCAACAACATTAAGACAATTATAGCATAGGAAAAAGGGCAGCAAGCAGAAAACCAGAAAATCAGTTAGTGGAATGATCATCATGGATGATGTGAAAGATCCCTATGAGCCTGAGGAAGATGTCATGGGAGAATATGTGCGAGGTGGTAATGCAAAAAAAAAAATCCAATAGAAGGAGGGCGCAAATCACACCTCCGGAAATGGTCGAGACAATATGAGGATTTTTATTGGAAGGTTGCCTAAGGTGTAAGAAGAGCAGTATTAGATCAACATTGCCATATTGTAGAGACTAATAGACCTTCAGCAGAAATCTAATATAGGATCAAATCAAAACAATGGTAGCAAGGATGGTGTTAATGCTTGAAAATCACATACATGCGACATTTAGGTTAATATTGCATAAATGTGTCATCAACATACATAATGCAACTCACCGAAGACATCCTCATCGTATCTAGAAGAAAAACTAAGTCCCAAAATGCCAAAATAATTCAGCATGGAAAATCACGCAATTAAAAGCACTGGAACCCATGCTACTAGCATGACTAATCTGTACAGTCATGACTAATCTGTACAGTCACCTATGCGTACTCGCACGGTATTTCTCTCGAAACTCACTCTATTGTTAAAATGGTGGGACCAAATATTTATGCGGTGCATGGAAGGCTTAGAACGACTCTCTTGGATCCAAAATTCAAATAGGGACTCCTCACATTCTTGGGAGCATTGAATAGCCCCTCTCGTGTACTTTGGAAACCAGTTCAAAGGATGGAGTGTTCACATATGGATCTAGATGTTTCTTGGCCTCCATTTGGCCTATAAAAGGTATAAAAGGAAGCCATGGGCATGCATTCCATAGGAGAAAATCAAAGAAAATTTATTATGTTGGAATTATATTGAGATATCTTTTTTCGATCTACTTCCTCCCTCATGTTGGCATACACAAAGCTCCCTTGCTCTCTTCCTCTAAGAAGAAAGTGTTTCTCCATTGTTTCCTCCTTCCTCAAGGAGCAATATTCTCCCTTCATTCTTTTAGTTTATTTTAGTTTTATTGAAGTTTCTTTAGCTTGCGAGTGCTTGGTCTACCTAACCCATATCTAACACTGTTTCCTTGGTTGCAAGTTGCAAGGATAACAGGGAATATTTCTCACCCTTGTGTCATTTTTCCCTTAACAATATTTTATGCCGACTCCACTTTTATTTTTTTTCATTGCATGTTAGATAGGTTGTATTTATCTAGATAACTCATTTTGGCTATTGTGCAAGTGCAAGAGCTTAGTGTCCAGCCTCTCAGCAACCAGAATTTTGTGGCCCTCTACCTAAGAGAAATTTTGTATCATTAATGTGGATCTCGATGTCCCATACACACTACATAGCATGGGAATCACCTCCACAAACATATGAGTCATGCAATTGAATTGCTCTGTGATCTGTGTGGTATATCCACGCAAATTTCTCTACACTGCGCAACTGTGGGTCCAAAACCTGCATGATTGTGCATTTACTTTGCTTTTTATCTATGTTTCCACAATCATCTGTAGTTTCAATGACTTCCTAATGAACCAAAAAATATAACTCACATGTAGTTTGTTTTTCTTTAGTAATTAGATAACTTAGATTAAAGATAGGTAGTAAAGAAGTGACTTATTGAAATCTTTTTAGGCTAAAAGACTTTGAGGATTTTATGGGCCTCTTAGTACTCACTAGTGACTATGCTTTCCATATCATTAGAATTGTTAGTCTAGGAAATTAGATTTGACTACCTCCACTTATAAATATTTTGCTTCTCGCTTATTTATGTGTTTTATGTAAGATAGTTTAGTTCACTTTCCTCACACAAGCAAAGGACCTAAAGACTCCTTTACCTGAATTATGATCTTTTCCTTGCACTCTTAGTGATATTGGTGAATTAGAAAAGGGTAATAGTTTTGAAATACCCCCTTTGCACACATTTATTCCTTAATCATATTGAGTAGTTGTTATTTGCTTATAGTTGAAATAGAGTGGATTCCCATGTATCTCTACTTTATGCTCTTTTAGTTAGTTGAAAATTTCAATTACATTTTCTTTCCAAACATATGTGTTATTTCCACTTAAGCAAACACTAAGAGACCTAAATATTCTTTCACATCTATTATGCTCTCCATCTTGCACTATTAGTGATCTGGATGGATCAAAATTATATGAAGGTTTGAAATACCTCTCTCACACTCCTTAATCAAATTTGAACCTCTTAAAATCAACGGTGAACTTGTAATTCTCAAATTAACTAAAATCCTCCACAGAAAGTCACAAAATAACATTTTAATTAGTTTAGGATTGGTTCGGATAGGAATCCAAATAATGTCCACCAATCTTCTATGTCATTGAAACATAGCATTGTTGACTTATAGGGTACTTTAAATCCTTCTATCAGCAAGTATCAAAAGACAACTCGGGTAAGAAGGCGTGGTTCCCAATGATGTGAAAGCTGAGATATAGTTGTATTTTATCGACACAAAGAGCCACTCAACTTTTTATGGAGACAACACTTTACCACCTAGGAAGAACCACTTATCCACACTTGACACAAGTATCTTAGTGGCCAAAACCTAGGATATCACCAACGAGACATTGTGAGTGCAATTGACTCCTGATTCCAATCTCGTTAGTTATTGAAAATGTTGCTAGCCCTTTCAAAACATATCCCCAACATCATCACTTGATAACTAAATCTTTCATACCTTCACTAGACAACGTCGGGGAATTACATCTTCGTCAACAGGTGAGCTATTGGAAGGCCCGGTTACTTTTGAGAGGAAAGGACATTACATATTCTAGGGAAGTCACATTTATTTTATTTTTATTTACAAGATTAACTAACTCATAATTAAAAAGAACCATCTTATGGACTACTTGCACAAAGACTCAAGCACCTATCACTCACTTTGCACCATATTGCATCTATTGTGGTTGGCATATTTTTTCATTTGTTAAATTCTATTTATACCTCTTTATCATCACTCACACTTTATCACATAGACCACCACCATAGCGGAACAAAAAAATTTGAGGCAATCTCTTAGACTGCAAGGACTTTCATCTCTCCAAAGAGGTGTTTTCCCACTTTATCCCCATGGTACACGAGGGATATAATCTATCCAGGAACATTCCTAGGCCTCATTATTAGGTTCAACTTAGAGAATACGCACCTTTCTTGACTCTCCCACTTCTCCACATCTTGGATATCATACAACTCCCTTTACCTCTCCACCTCGTGGAAGAGGCAATACTTCATATCCAACTTTTGGAGGGAATACTCTCCCATCACCTCCTCCTTCAAGAAAGAGGATACTTCCATTATCACCACCCTCAAATCCTAAAGGGAGCAACACACATAACACTATGTCGAGGCCAACCCCTAATACAAACCTTCCTTTCATGGCAAGCTTAAATCTACCTGAATTAGCTAAGCTGATTAAAGACCCCATTCATCATGATTGAACTTGGCCAGATATGGATCCTAAATTTCCCTAAGATATTCCAAAGTTTGAAGAGAAGCAAGGATAAGACCCAACAAACCATGTTATGTCATTTCACTTTTGGTTCTCTTCTAATAGCATCATCGTTGACCTTGTTCGTCTTCGACTCTTCTAGAGAACACTTACAGGAGAAACAACCAAATGGTATGTCAATTTTCCATTGCAACTTATACCACCTTTGAGTCTATAGCCACTATTTTCCTCACATATTTTATGTTACCCATACGTCACAACCTAGGGCTTGAAATCCTCACAGAATTTCGACAAAAGACCTCCACCCATATCGCGGATCACATCCATGAATTGTGTCGACGTCAAACCTTATTCAAAATAGACATCTAGCCCTAATTTCTGTTGTATTGGTTCCTAAAATCACTCCGACCCATGATTGAAAAATATGTGGCAACCAGATTGCCAAAAACATAAGAGGAGGCCATCTTGAAGGCCCAACATTCCAATCTAATTTATGCACAATATGGGTATCTTTATACCATCCTTCCCAATGCCCCTCGGCATCATTGTCTAAACCCAACACCATTGGGAACATCACATTCAGCCGATGGGATTATTGGGACTATTTCTCACCAAGGAAATGTTCCCAAACCTACAACTCTATTACCATCCACTATGACACATCAATACCCATCAGCACCACTTGTATCAATGGTGCTTGCAACTGGACCAAATCCTGCATTTGGTAAGCTATCTTATGGACCCTATAGTCCCACATACCCAAATGATATCCAAGCACCTCTGGTACCACCACTTCAAATGGAACCTCCCTCTCCTACCTCCACATCATATGGAGCACCTAAGACATATCTTCCCATAACCATATATAATATGTATTTCCCATTTATTTTTCGTCATGGTCTTGTCCCCGTGCCTCAAATGGGGGTAAACTCAGTACAACCTTCTCCTGTGAAAAAAAATCAGAGATTTGAGTAGTTAAACATGACTAATCCCCCAAATCCTTAGAATTAGGGGAAGAAGAAAGGAAATAATAGGCAAAACCAGTAGCGTGGAGATGGGAGCGATCCCCCTCCCGGAGAAAACTAGAACAAGGGGGGAAATAATCCCTCCAAACAAGGCAATAATTCCAACTTTAGGACCAATTATCCTTTCTCCATGTGTGGAGAGTATGGGTACTACACACACTAGAGTGTCAAGAAATGCTTGAGGAAAAGAAGAAGGCCGCAACTAACCCCCCTCAAGCACCTAATGCACCACAACCCTAGCAAGTTGTGTTGGAACAACCCTTTTCCAATCAAGGGGTGGTTACTCAAAAACCATATCCATGCCCTCCAGGTGACAACACCTTTTAGAATATTTACATGAACAGGGTAGAGGTCAACCTCCATAGCCACATAAAATGATATGGCATGCCTAAATCCCTGCAAGGGGAAGACGTACCCACTATATCTATTGGGACTTTGCAAATACCTCACCTAAACAATGATCGGATCCCTCTAGTCCCAAAACCATGCTTATTCAAACTACCCATAATCCTCACATCAAAGCGGCCCATAACTACAGTAGCATAGATGATCTGGATCAATCTTCTACAACATGTCGATGTTAGGAGTTCTTCAGTCTTGCACTTTCCAAAAGAAGGTATTGCTTAACGCATTAGTCACTAACGATCCTTCTAATTTGTGTCTTATGACCTTCGATCTCGACAAAGGAGAACTGCGAATACCCTTGTCAGTCTTTTCAGATCCCTGTCACAATCAAGAACATTATCATTCATCAATGCAATGCCGGTGAAGGAGTGTCAACTTATGTGATGTCCACTCATGTCTAGAAATGTCTAGGTTCACCAAACCTGGTACCCTCATCCATCACTTTTTGTGCTTATGATGAGAGTCCATCGAAACCTCTAGGTTTGTACCAGAATGTCACCATCAAGATAGGGGGGAAAATGGTACTTTTGGATATTGAGGTAGTTGATGCACAGCTCGACCACAAAATTTTGTTGGGTTGTAGTTATATGTATGCCATGAAGGTGGTATCTTCCTCAGTTTTTCACATCATGATGTTCCCTCATAATGGGAATATTGTCACCCTTGACCAACTCCACTACTATAACCCTCACACCAACAAAAACCTAGATAATGTCTTATGCACCATAGGATCAGCTAATTCCCCTCAGTATGTTGATATTGGTCCTAGCATTTACAAAGATTCTAACTTATTAGGGGCTTACTTGGGTCCTCCTCCCGAGATACCAATATCTGCAAACAATATCATATGCACTATTTTCGCCTTTGAATATAAGTCACAAACCCCCTCAACAAAAGCATCAGTACCTCCTACTAGTTGTGGCATTGACCGGACCTTGAACCCATTGGTGCCACCTATTTTTCTAATCCCTTTCTTGTATCCCCCATATGATTATAAGGAATTCTAGTAATGGATCAGATCACATTGCTCGGGCTCATTTTGGAAATACTTGTGTGGTACCTTACACCACCTTAACCATAGATGGATTCCAAGCCATTAGCCCATTATGATTTTATCCTGATAGCACCCGCAGGTGCATCATCTAAACCTCTTACGGTAAGAACACCACCTGTGACTAAACCACCACCAATTGTTACTAAGACTAATTTGGGGGCATAAAGAAACCCAAGTTGAAAGCTCATGTAGTACTAGGTACTACACCTACACCTTGCATCCTCCCACCATGTGCCCTATGCTGGAAAAAAATACATACCACTAACATGTGCCCCACCATGATGAAGCTCAAGAATTTGATTAACAACCCAGTTAGCACAACCCATGCCCCAAACACTTCAGCAAGGAGTACACCAACCGCGTCAGCTACCCCCAATAATAAGATGAAGTCCAAGGCATTGTGCACCAACCATGCATGCACAATATGTTCTTATTTTGGGAATTACACACATCATTTTCCTACATTATGTCGGTTAAGGGACACATTAAAGACCATTTGTCTCTCAAACTCGCTCGACCAGCTGAAAATTGAATGGTCGGTCATACGGCCAAATAGACCCCCTAGGCTAAAAATTGATGGGACATTAATGACGAGGATGATTTTTAGGCTTACCTAGATCTTACGGAAGAAAAAACCGATGGATGAATCTCTCGAAATCAACAAACCGCTCTAGGAAATTCACATGAGAGACGGTATAAATATTTCAAAAAGTGGGCCCCAACCCTATTTATAGGAGGTTAGCCCAATTTTCAAACGACCTATATGGGAAAAACCTAGATCTGTTTGATGAATTGTTCACACCACCACGATCATCTTCTCGAGTTCTTCAACATGGTACTATCTACTCCATCATACAAGAAACTTCATTCACAACCATTTTTACAGCCTTTCCACAGGTGCGTTTGTTTCTTGTCAGATTCTACATTGTCAATATTCTTGTCATAATCTATAATTACACTTAGGTATTTGCGTCATGTGTGCAAAAATATCATTGAGAAACAACCTCCCATTTTACAACACCAGTTCATGGACTCCAATCGAAGGTATATCATCTCAACCTGGCATATAGGCAACGTTCTCCCTCTGTTTGCATTTCATTTACCTAGTACTCCTACTGATAACCATAGGGTCCTACTTATCAATCATATCATGCCATCAATTTCATCCTTGAGAATAGCATGTTCCCCCATGGGTGTGTGCACCATTACAACCCAACTCGCACTTTTGGCACCAATGATTTCGAACCCCCACAAGTCTGAGGATTATGATCACTCACCTAGTTTGTCAAGTTGAAACCACATAACATTGCCTTTCATTCTGCTCTCATTGGCCCTTTATATTCCTTAGCACATGTTACGATCATGAATCACATATAACCTCTCAAACCCCTCATGATCAATATACCATATGTGTTTCTCTTCGTATCATTAGCCCTTGAGAATTCACCAACGGGGCCCCCCACCCTCTCAGACAACAATTCCACTCAATTATCTCCACGAGAGAATTTTGCATGGCATTGATTCAAGGGGCACCCATATTCTCATCTACACAAAACCATTACATCATCATTAAAATGACTCCTTCTCTCACTCAAAACCATGGGAGCCCCACCCATATCATTTGGTTCCCCAACCCACCAAAAAACATGGGAACCATACCAATCATTCTTTATGTACAAGAGTCTGTCGATCCACACAAAACCATTGGGACCCCCGTCACCTTATTCTTTTGGCAGGATCCCTTGGTCACCCTTGATCAATGTATTTGAGTCCACCTAACTCCATCACTATCAATTTTTCCACTCACCTTACCTCATTAATATTGTGTCTCCAATAAAAACCTTCATCTATAGTATGTTTCCCTCTGTTACACCCTGCATCAACATTTGAAGAACGTTGTCATTAGTTACTCACCCCTATTTACATCGATCAAGGGAATTCATCATCCCCACACTTATCAACCAATATTATGTCAGGTCTATCAATGTCTCAATTGGCTACAAAATGATCTTGGTTCTTGAGATAAGACTCTCATCTTATTATATGCTTCAGCTCTCATTGACATCAACACATCATATTTTGAGAGTTGCAGTAGTTGCAGCTGTACCTTGGGGTCCCTTCTCATCAATATAAGGCATCACCTCGATCTAAGTAGGGAGAGCCATTATTGCTCCCTAACATATTGGTCTCCCCTATGCTCGACGTCAACAAGTCCATCACCTCAGGGAGATTCATACATTTTGGTGGTAGCAATGTTCAAATTTATTATTCATGAAAGTAGCACAACCAATATAGTGAAGTTATCCCAACAAGTTCACCATCAGTTGGGTCCCCCACCCCATTGGGATGTCCATGATCATCATCATTTCCTCTTCTTCGACACCAATAACATCATTTCCAGGATTCATTTACACATATAAGGATCAAATCCACCTTCATCATTGCAGCAGCAGTATCAAGAGTCGACCCCTCGGTCCCCTCTTATTTGTAATTTATTTTGATAAATTTTCACTATCATAGGTATGCATGTCTTGTTTGTATAAAAAACCACTATTCTTTACAATTTCAACGGTCATCACCAACAACCTTCCCCCATGGGCAAGTTTTTTTCACCCACAAATTCTTGATAACTTATTAGAACATGGAGAGAAAAGAAATGATGATGCATTATCGGCCCTACGGTACCCTATGAACCTCATACATCAAGGGGAATCTATTAATGCTTAAACCTCGCATACATGTGACATTTAGGCTAATATTGCATAAAGGAATTCTCAACATACATAATGCAGCTCATTGAAGACATCCTTGTCATATCCAGAAGACAAATTGAGTCCCAAAATTCCAAAATCAATCAAAATGGAAAAAAGTTTGACTAAAAGCACTTGAAAGACGCGCTACTAGCATGACAAATCTGTATAATCACCCACACATACCCACACGGGATATCTCTACAAAATCATGTGACTATTAAAACAATGGGACCACATATTTCCATGATGTATTGAAGGCTCAGAAGGGCTCTCTTGGATCCAAAATTCGAACAGGGACTCCTCACATGCTTGGGAGCATTGAATAGCCCCTCTCATGTACTTGGGAAACCAATTCAAAGAATGGAGTGTTCACATATGGATCCGTTGGAATATTCTCACCATAATTTATGTATTTACATGCATACTGCATGCATCTAGTCATCAGTATGGTAGTCTCCCAGCACCTAGTCCCTAGTTTTTAGCCCACAGGAGCCTGCTTCTGCTCAGTGTTATCCCTCCTAGCCAAAGATGCGCCCTTGTTTCCAACACTGGAGTAAAATTGCATCCTCTTCCACCTATTTAGGATTACTATCAGTCAGTTCCATGATTAGTGGATTAGTTCCTTGATTTGAGGACCGATTGCTCAGTTAATTGACTGTAGCTCTAAGATTGACTGCCACAGAGACTAGTTAAACTCTACTGACCACTGGAAGCTTCTCATGCGCCCTCCTTGTAGTCTCCTTCCCTATATTAGTGCCACATGCATCAGTTAGAATCAATTAGACTCACATTGATTGATCTTTGACTATCGATGGTCACTACCACTAATTGGGTGATGGTTCCAATGCAGTCCAAGCCATGCCATTAAGGAGAATTCGAATGACCTTTGGGGTAATCAAATTCATTCTATTGTACTCTCATATTTTTTCCAGCTTACAGTTGATGAATGTAATTACAACAATTTTCCACATTCTTTGAGTTTCATGTGTGAATATTGATTCAATTCTATCTCTTCTTCTCTACATTTCTTGAGTGAATTTGTGAGGTTTGTTCAAGCTGAGTGATCTACACCTATAGAATTTCACAGGATCTAGATGTTTCTTGGCCTCCATTTGGCCTATAAAAGGAATCCATGGGCATGCATTCCATAGGATAAAATCATAGTAAAGTTATGTTGTTAGAATTACATTGAGAGCTCATCTTTCAATCTATTTCCTCCCTCATATTGACATACACAAAGCTCCCTTGCTCTCTTCCCCTAAGAGGCAAGTGTTTCTCCATTGTTCGATCCAAGTTATCTTGCAATTGTGTGGACAAAAAGAACCTCCCTAAGGGAGATTATTGGCTTCCCTTGAAGCTTTCACCTCATAGGTGACACTATTGTATTTAGTTGGACCATTGGGAAATAAAAACTTGGTTTGGCACACTCTTGTTCCATCTTGTTTGGTTTATCTCTTACCCACCTTTTTATTTCAATTTATTTCTTGTTATTTTGTTTGTGTTTCTAACCAAGAGTTTGCTTAGACATTTCAGGTTTTTAGTTATTGAATTCTCAAACTAAAATATTGGGTCCTTGTTGCAAACTCTAGGATACTATCACTGTGGGAAGGTTGTTCACCCTTGTGTCTATTTTTCCCACAACAGACAGGGAGAGTGCGAGCAGTCACTCTAGAGGAAGATATCAATGCCAAGGAAGAGGTTCACACAGGAGGACAATAAGCACATCTCCATCAAACACCTCAGGAGAAAAATTAAGTAGATCAGAAAAATCGTCAGACAATTCATAGTACTCATCCTGGATATCTAAGAGAATAAATCCTTTTAAAGAGAGTTCCTTGGGAGAATTAAAGAAAGTAAATATGCCTACATTTGATAGATAAGGTAAGACCATATAGGAGGATGAAGCATGATTTATTGGAATGAAGAAATACTTCAGGATCCATGAATACTATAGCAATGAGAAGTCCAATATTTTCATTTTTAACTTGAATGGCGGAGCTTCAATTTGGTGGGGGCACCTCTAGCAAGTGAAGGGCCTCAAAGAATGGAAGATTGATTGGAATAAGTTTGAAAATTATTTCAAACATAAATTCCTTTTTGAAAGATACTACGACAATTAGAGCAAGGAGTTTCATGAGCTAAAGCTAGGATAGATGACAATGGAGGAATATGTGAACAAGTCCTAGAGTTATTAAGGTATGTGGATTACTTCCGTAATGAGAAGGGAAAGATTCAAATATTCTTAAGTGGACTACCCCATAATTACAGAGACGGAATTGAATTCGTGGATCCCAAGACTTTAGATGATGCTATCTATAAGGATTTACATTGATATGAACAAAACAAGGGAAGATTTGAGGAACATCAAGTAGGAAGAGGAATAAGTTTGAAAATTATTTCAAACATAAATTCCTTTTTGAAAGATACTGCGACATTCAAAGCAAGGAGTTTCATGAGCTAAAGCTAGGATAGATGACAATGGAGGAATATGTGAACAAGTCCTAGAGTTATTAAGGTATGTGGATTACTTCCATAATGAGAAGGTAAAGATTCAAATATTCTTAAGTGGACTACCCCATAATTACAGAGACAGAATTGAATTCGTGGATCCCAAGACTTTAGATGATGCTATCTATAAGGATTTACATTGATATGAACAAAACAAGGGAAGATTTGAGGAACATCAAGTAGGAAGAGGAAATCCCAAAGGAATGTTTGATCCAAGGAAGAAGGAATTCAAACCTATACCTTATAGGAATAAACCAAGGAATGTCCGGAAAGAACAACAATCTCAAAGCAGGTTCAAGTGATTTGTGTCAATCGAAAGAAGACCTGGGGAACCAATTAAATGTTCCAAATGTGGAGGGAATCATAAGCTATATTATTTCCCCCACGGGAAGTAGCAACCTCGAAGGTTACATAACAGTGAAGAAGTTTTTTTTGCGAAGTACATGGCCAAATCAACTCCTAGAATCTATGTAGCTTTGGATGATCATCAGGAAAACCACCAAGCAACAGCGATTGATGTTAGAGGTAAGATTGTTGTGCATTATGTTTCTATTCGATTAACCCATGGTCCAGTCATAGCTATAATCATTCTAATATCGTTGAAGTTTGCGCTCTTAAGAAAAGTAAACATGGAAAATGCTCTTAAGAAAAGTAAACATGGAAAATAACGATTAGTTCATCTAGCCACTGGGGCAAAGAGGAAGGCGGGTGAAGTAGTGGAAAGATTCATGTTAATGTTGGATGGTATTTCCAACACAACAAACCTGAATATCATACTGTTGGGATCATACAATGTTTTTATTGGCATGGATTGGCTAGTAAAGCATTGCGCCAAGCTTGACTTTTATAATAAGTTTCTTGAATTCCTTGATGATGAAGGAAGGCCTCAAGTAGTAAAAGGTGTGTTGAAGAAGGTGTCAATAAGGCAAGTTACAGTGCTGCAATTGGGAAGGTACTTCAAAAGGAACTGTCGAATATATGTAGTTCATGTATCAGATTCCTCAAAAGATAGAATACCAGCATTAGAGGATTATCTTGTGCTACAAAACTATAGGGATTTATTCCCAAAAGAGGTGTCAGGGATTCCACCTAAAAGAAATATAGACTTTCCAGTGCCAGGCACAACACCAGTGTCCAATGCCCCTTATAAAATGAGCACTCCGGAGCTGGTAGAGTTGAAAATGCAACTTCGGGAATTGATGGATAAGAACTACATTATACCGATTGTGTCCATGTGGGGTTCTCCAATGCTTTTCATTAAGAATAAGGATGGAACATTAAGACTATGTATTGAGTATAGGCATCTCAATAAGGTCACATTCAAGAACATGTATCCATTTCCTAGGATAGATGATCTCTTTGATCAGATAAAGGAAGCCAAAATATTTTCCAAGATTGACTTAAGTTCAGGATACCATTAGGTTAGAATCAAACAAGAGGGAATCCATGAGACAACTTTTAGAAATTGGTATGGCCACTACAAATTCACAGTTGTGACATTTGGCCTCACCAACATTCCAACTACGTTCATGTGCCTCATGAACAATGTGTTTAGCTAGTATTTGGATAATTTTGTGTTGGTATTCCTATATGACATCCTCATTTATTCCAAGAATGAGGAAGAGCATGCAAATCATCTAAGAATGGTACTACAAGTGCTCAAGTAAAATAAGTTGTACACCAAGCTAAGTAAATGCGAATTTTATCAAAGGAATATTCAGCATTTGGCTCACGTTATTTCAATACATGAAATTTCAATGGATCTCGAGAAAATTGAGGCTATAGTGATTTGGTCTATGCCCAAGAATGTGTCAAATGTCTGATCTTGTATGGGTTTAGCGAGATATTACAGGAGGTTCATCAAAGGTTTATCCAAAACGGTGCATCTTATCACATCGTTTCAAAGAAAGAATGTAAAGTTCATATGGTCTAAAAATGTGAGAAGAGTTTACAACTACCAAATAAATTACTCACTAGTGCTCCTATTTTAAAGATTGCAGATCCAAATAAGGATTTTGTGGTATGCATCAACGCCTGCATTGAAGGGTTGGGAGGATTAATTATGAAGGAAGGACACATTATATGTTATGAGTCCATAAAGTTAAAGGAACACGAAAATAATTATGCAACTCATGATTTGGAACTAGCCACCATTGTGTATGCCTTGAATATGTGGAGACATTACCTGCTTGGATGAAGATTTGAGTTACGGACCGATCATATGAGTTTGAAATATTTCTTTGATCAGCCGAATGTAAATGCCCAGCATGCTAGGTGGTTAGAATTTCTAAGTGAATTCGACCTTGAAATCAAGCATGTCGACGGTAAAGAAAATAAATTTGTTAACGCTCTCAGTAGAAATTTTCATGTTGCAGCCATGAGCTTATGCAAAGCTGACCTCGGAGAATGAGTCAGCAAGGTCTTAGCTGGAGATGAGAAGCACACTTAAGTGACCACGAGACTTAGACAACAAGAACCAGATAAGAAGTATGAGGGATATCAGTTGGAAGAAGATAGAATTCTTGTTTTCCAAGGATGCATGTGCATTCAAGACAATGTTGAATTAAAGAAGCTAGTAATGGATGAAATACACCAGACACACTACTCTGGTCACCCAGGTTATCAGAAGACTATTACCGTAGCAAGAAAACAGTGTTTTTCGCCACTAATGAAGAAGGATATAGCGCAATACATAGCGTGAAAGAATCAAGTTCACTTGGCGATATTTTCCTATTCAGGGAGTCTAAAAAGATCTTAAAGAAGAACTCTGAGGGGGTTCCTTTTTCATAGGAGTTTTACGAGCCCGAAAATAAGATAAAATATAACTTGGTGACTTATTCTCATGGTTTTATGAGCACCAGAGGGAACAAATACTGAGCTCGAATACCTTTAATACTTAATTTTAATGAGCACGATGATGGTATAAAAAACACAAAAAGTCTACGATGGTCACCAACATAATCAAAACACCACTTTTCTCTATATGCAAGCTCCAAGAACCAAGTTAGGGTCCGTTATAAGGTTTTAAAACATAAATAAGATACAAACTATAGCAAATAACCCATAAAATAAATATTAAAAAAGGAGTATTTCGTTTTTTATATAAAAAGGGTGAATAGTAAAAAATTATTTACCAATTCATTTTACCAAGTTGGAATAGTGGAGAAAAAACCTATTTGGAGCTCAATTTTTTGACAATGATTGCGGAAGCCTCGGTCACCCTATCAACCTCCCGTCAGTTGCAAGTAATCCTTAATCTCATCCTTAAGCTTTTCAATGGTTTGAAATTTTATTTAAATGCAATTTTTTGGGTTTTTGGGCTCATATTGGAGGGGATAGTGCGCGCCCTGGGCGATGCACTTTCCCCTTTCGGGAAGTGCGTTGCTAGGGGTTTGATGCACCTTCCCTATGGGAAAAGTGCGTTACTGGTGCACTATCTGCACATGCAAGGTGCGTCCGCGCAGTTTGACATCCAAAATTAATAATGGGGCCCAAAAAACAAATTCTAAAGCATTGAAAAGGGTCTAATCTTTATCTTTTTGATCTTTATGCAGATCTTGGCCACCAAAATGGTCCAATGGAAGGAGCGTGAACACAAACTAGAATATGCACAAGAGGCAAATGACCCACACTCCATAAATGCTTTGCAGGGGTGTGGATTGCTTAAATTTTTCCATGTCCAAGGGATGAGGTCCCAAGTACAGTTACATCACTACTTATTCAGGTTATGGGACCTAGATCAACAGTTCTTCAGGGTAGGTACTCATATCCTTACCTTATATGTGGAGGACATCTATTTTTTGACAAGGTTGTTGAGACGTGGGGCCCCTGTATCACTATCCGGACCTCGGGGTAGTGACCAGTCTACTGAGAATCTCATTGCACAGTTTTGTACGTTGGGAACACAAATGTTAGGTGGGAAAATTCCCATCAAAAATGTACGGGACCGACCTTTAAGGACCGTGCTTTTTACTATTGAGTGGGTGGAGAGCAGCAGGGCTTCTCATCGGGCCACTAAGTCCCATATTTTATATGCCATTGAGTGCATGGCGCCGATCGTTTTAAACTAGTGTGAGGGTCTCCTTGTGAACATTAAAGATCAACTTACCAAGTACCGAAGGGGTGAGTTGAAACAATTTGGGTATGGTTCCATTGTAGTTTCTTTCTTCCTAGAAAGAGTTCCACTACTGCGTCTGCAAGTTGAGCTAGATGATCTCGATCCATGAGATCCACATATGGTGAGGTGGTCAGAAGTGACATCCCTCCATGGAGGTGGGGGACCTATGATTACCTATGGTCCAACCTTCTTCTAGTGGATACGTGGAAATCTCCTCATGGTTGAGGAATACGCTTATGCGGGTACTGATTTCAGAGGGGATCCATATATGGCTCTTCCAAAAGGAGATCAATGGGAAGACATTGGTAAGAAAGAAACTCTTTTTGCTTTTATGCGTTTTATAGTTTTTTATTGTTTTTATGTAGTATTGATACTTCAGACATGGTTTATGTAGATGTTGGCCCGTCCGGACCAGTGGGTTCCTCTCTGATCAAGAGGAGAGGATTCGTTTGAGAGATGGCAGCAGTCCATCAGGAGGCAGTGGAGGAACTAGATGAGTTTGAGGAGAACCTCCAGAGATATATTGAAGATATCCCGGACATATCTATTGACGACCTTCATCGGCACTACCAGCGCAGGACAGTTGGGGTTTCTAGATGATTTGGTCGGCTACTCCGTCGAGTGGCTAGGGCCATTATATGTTATCATGAGCATCCTCAAGGATAGGATACATGTATGATGATGTACTGAAATCCATACGATTTAGGTTTTGTAGATATTACCTATTGAAAGCTTATGACATTTAGGTTTTTGTATCAATACCACTTTTTGTATAACATTTTACCGGACATGATATATATAAAAACACTATCTAGCGGTTTTATACATTGTTTTAATTATGATGAATTTTGGATCTTATGCGTGTTGGCCTACACACTATGAATAGTTTACATGTTATGTCGATTTATGCATATTTGATAATAATAAAATTATGAATGTGCAATATACCAATCTAATATAAAATTAGATAGGGAATCAGCAATTGCGTTCATGCTTCTTGGAATATGTAGGTATTGAATGGACTCAAAACACCTTTCCAAGAGGCGTACTCACTGAAATAAGCAGATTAATATAGGGTCACAAATAGCGTAAACACGAATCAAATGAGAGACCACTAAATGTGAATCAAGGTAGATAACGATGTGCTCCACACCCACGGAAAAAGCATCGGTCAATAATCCAATCACCGCGTGATATTCGGCGGCATTATTGGTTGCATAACCTAGGCAATTTCCTCCTGAGCTTATCAGCTCGCCGACATGGGAATAGAGTACCCATACTGCCGAGGCGAGGCTATGGGTGTGTCAGCTAGCACCGTCTACGAATCCATAGCAAGTTTCCATCTGCACATCCAGGCAGAACATGGTATAAGTGCAAATCAAGATAAGATCCTAACACACTAAAAGAAAGTGTCACACCAAACAAAAAACACGCATCATGTATAGTATATACAAAGTACTAATGCAAAATGACTTAAGAATAGTACCACTTGACATAGAGCCCATTGCGAGGCTCACCTAGGGATATTCCTTCATAGTCGACTAATTCATAGGCTCCCTTTTCCAAAACACGTTTCACTACATATGGACCATGCCACATGGACTCAAGTTTTCCTACCCCCAGCTTATCGTGTTTTTGGTCGTAAGTAAGGACCAAATCACCCTCGTTGAAGATACGGGGTTTTACAAATTTATCGTAATGGGTCTTGATGCGTTTCTTATGTGCTTCGTTAGCTAGAGCTGCATCACGGCGGGTTTCGTCGATTTTTTCCAAGTATAAGGGTTTCGTCGATTTTGTCCAAGTATAAGAATCGTTCTTCCTCGGTGGTTTTGTTTGGTAAAAGTTTGACAACTATTTTTAGAGACGGATACTCGCACTCGATAGGCAATACTGCTTCGAGTCCATACACCAACTGGAAGGGTGTGAAACCAGTGGCATTTTTTACGGAAGTCCTGTATGCCCACAGGGATGAAAAAAGCATCACATGCCAATTTGACTTGTGTGTACCCACCATACGTTAAATCATGGTTTTCAAGACCTTGTTAATGGCCTCTACTTGTACATTTGATTGAGGATAGTAGGGGGTTGATTTTTCATGCCGAAAACCCAATTTGGCGCTTAGTTCATCCACCATCTTGTTTTGGAAATGTGATCTGTGATCGGTGACGATGGCTTGAGGGACTCTGAATCTCGCAATGATGTGGTTAAACATAAAGAGTGCAGCAGTTTCACCGTCTTCTTGGTATGTAGGCATAGCCTCGGCCCATTTGGTAAAGTAGTAAGCTACAATAAAGACATAATCATGCCCCCCGACCGAGGTAGGATTACAATGCATGAAGTCGATGCCCCATTTTGCAAAGGGACCAACAACGATAATCGGATGTAACGGCGATAACCGGATGTAGTGGGGTTGGGTGTGAGCGCATTTTATAATGAAAGAGCTGGCAAGGAGGACACTTCTTGACTGCCTCCATACAATCTTTGAAAATGGAAGGATAGTAGTATCTAGCACGTAAAATTTTCTGGGTTGTAGCCATCCCAGAAAGATGACCGCCACATGCCCCCGAGTGACAATCATTTAGAACATGCTCGGCCTCCTCATGAGTTAAACAACGTCAGAGAATGGAACCAATGCCACGACGGTATAGTGTATCACCAATGATTAGGTAATATTTTGCGTGGTGACGGATACGACAACGTTCATCACAAGATAAGTGAGGACCTAAGCGTTGCATTTGGAGATACAATATGATATCTCCATACCATGGGTCAGAAGTATTAATCAGAAACAAGGACTCATTGGGGAGAGAGTCAATGGGCTCATATTTTTTATCATTATGGGGAAGATCACAAATGAGCTCTGCAAATACCAAAGACTTTTTGGATTGGCCTTCTCAAACTGAAGATCGAATTCTTGGATAATCACGATCCAGCGTGAATATTTTCCCCCTAATACCTAACGCATGAGAACGTGGTACATAGGGTTAGAGTCGCAAATAATGGTAGTATTTCGAAGTAGAATATAGTGATAGAACTTCTGAACAGCAATGACTGCTGCCAGAGCTAACCTCTCTACATGTGAACGGGTTTTAGAGTCAATGAGACCCTTACTAAGGTAGTATATCACATGTTCATGCACGTGACTATCTTCCTGTACTAAAACCATAGTGATAGTTGAAGTAGAGGCATCAAGATAAAGGATATAATCATTGGTGTAATCTCGTGGTTGTAACACGGGCGCATGAGTAATTTCATGTTTGAGATTGTCAAAGGTGTTTTGGGTGTAGTCGTTGCAAATGAACGGGACATCCTTCTTTAACAACTGTATGTATCCCTGTGTTTTCTTCGCGAAATTACACACGAAATGACGCAGGTAATTTTCCTTCCCCTGCAAACATTGAAGTTTTGTAATATCCGTGGGTGGTGGTAGGGAAACGATGGCCTCCACTTTGAGGGGATCAATGTGGATCCCATATTTGGAAATGATGAATCCTAGGAGGCATTCAGACTCCACACAGAAAATGCACTCATGAGAATTTAAACAGATGTTATACCGTCGACATCTAAGAAACACGACTGCCAGATGATCGATGTGGAAGTCACGACGATTTGAATGAGTAGGTAGGTCGTCTAGGTAAGGTTCCACAAAATCCTTTACATCATGGAAGGCATATGACATGGCCCGTTGGAATGTGGCACCATCATTTTTTTGTCCAAATGGGAGTTTGCGATATGCGAACGTACCCCAAGGCAGATGAAAGTAGTTTTATGTTGGTCAACTGGGTGGATCTCAATCTGATTATAGTAGGAGAATCCATCCATTAACAAAAAGATGACACTCCCGACACAGTTGTCGATAATTTGGTCGATAAACGAGGTAGGGTGATTGTCCTTAGGACAGGTCTTATTCAGAACCCTTTAATCAACACAAACTCTGATGGTTCCCTATTTCTTAGTAACCATGACGACATTAGAGACCCAATCTGTTAAGCGAATAGGATAAATGAACCCAGCTTTTCTATCTCTGCTTTGATAGCCGCAGTCTTCTTAGGGTGCACGGGATGAAGTTTTTGCCGGACAATTTTTGCATTGGGATACGTTTGGATCTCATGCATGACAATAGCAGGATCAATCCCGGGCATTTCCTTGTAGTACCATGCAAATACATCGTGGAATTGTTTAAACAAGGCCGTAAAATTCTTGATTTCATTAGGAGAACAATTTTGGCCTATATGAATATGTTCCACGATGCCTGGTTTGATCAAGATGACTATAGTAATGGTAGGTGTGATGTTTTCCAAATTTCCCTCAGTTACCGTATCTTGGGTAAGAATAGGATATTGGGGGTAAGAAAATACATCTGGTGAAACAATAGTATCTATGGCGTTCTCTACCATATCTAAAGGCGGAAGGAAGGGTGATCTATGATGAAGGTCTTCCAATATCATAATATCCATGATTGATTCATCAGAGTGAAAAGTATGGAGTAGAGGATCAGGTAGGGATGAGTCCCGCTGGGGTGGAAGAGAACCTAGGGTAGATGCCACTAAAGAGTGGGAATCCAATAAATCGGGTTCTGATTAGATGTATTCATACGTGGCTTCAGCAGGGTTGAGAGGCATCACATCTCCAATCAAATCTAAATGATCAAGATCGGGCACAATCCATTGGTCGGTTGAGTTGCAAGAAGATGGGATCATAGATGAGATCATGTTCACCATGGCAACATGGGAAGGGGGATCTAGTGTTGGAAATACTACCATGAGGGATGAATCTTTAAGGATTCATACCCCCACATTCTCATATATCTACGAAGAGTTTCCTAAAAGACGGACATTATCTGTGCGATGAGTAGTGGTGTCAAGTGTGCAAAAATCTAACTGGTCAATAGTGACAATCCTCCCTTGATGGGGAAATTGTACAATGCTGAAGACAGATGATGTGACCGCAGTCATGGCATAAAAACAATTTCGACCAAGTAATAAGTTATAATCCAATGGGGCGGCGACTACTTACACGTTAATGGAAACAGTCTTACCTCCCAACTCTACTGCTAAGGATTGCAATAGTCGGTGGGGTTGAAATCCACATCTGTCAAATGATTTCAATGTAGTGGGGGAGCAGTTCAACTTGGGAGAGCTGATGGCTCACCAGTAGGATAACGACATAACCGAGGTAGAGGATCCTTCGTCTAGAATAGTACGATGGATACTTTTCCTAGAAACATTGGTAACAAATTGACATGCTAATTGGTGGGAAAGTCTCGGCTTGAAATACTCTAGTTTGAACATGATGGTGTTGGAGGAATCAGGATCTACAGCTCCTATAGCAGATAACAGGGTCTTACACTGGTTGGGACACTTTTGTGAGACTTCTAGCATCAACATAGCACAGGGGGCCTGGGCTAGATCTTCTACAATGTTGTAGTTTTGAGCGGCCCGAGCGTTAGGGTTGAAGATGGATTTTCAAATGGTGCTCTTTGGTCGACGTAATATTGTATCTGGTAAAGGTTTCTCTATGACGAGAGGAACTTGAGGTGAAGGAATACTGGATGTAGATGTAGAGGGTTTTTCAATATTACCTCCTTAAGATTCCTTATCAGAAATAGAGTCATATGTACGTGACCTGGTAGACAAGTTGACCATTTCGCTGCGCATCATGAGAACATGAGTGGTTGTGGATGGTTCTCCTTGAGAAGGAGGTGGTGGTTGTGCAACCATTTGCTCTTGTGTGGGGAATGGATCATTTAAAACTGCGGGTGTGGGGTTTCCCTTGAGAAATTTTGTTACTTCTTCACGATGTGGACATTCTTTCGTGAAGTGATCGTCACCACACAGTAAACAAGGATATTTGACCTTCCATTTTTGTTTGGTGTCGTCGATATTATTTTGGGCTCTTTCTAATTAGAAGACTTCTTGGATTTTCCTTTGTTCTTCTTTTTTCCACTGGATTTTTGAGGTGAAGCAGATTGAACTGAATTCACTTCCACAGTGGAAGCAGGGATGGGTGATCGATTCGTGTTGGTGCCATCATGTGGAAAGGATGGAGTCGAACTATGGTGGTTCTATGATCCACCTGATTGTGTAGCAGGTTGGGAATGAACGGAACTAATAATACCATCGGCATGTGATCCCGTAGGAGGTTTTGTTGGGTCATGTGTAGGGCATGGGGCATTAGGAATGATATCATATAATGTGCCATATTGAGCATAGAATAAGTCTAGATACTGAGCACATGATATAGCTTATTCTTCCGTAACGGCCCCTCCCATAGCCACGTCTTTAGCTATGATAGGTAGTAATGACTTCGTGAACGAATTGGCAAGTAGTTGATCCGGAATGGGAGCTTTAATAAGATAGCATCTCCTTCTCCACTCATGAATATGATCAGAAATGTGATAGGAGGTGGATTGTTGGAGGGATGTCAAAAGATCTGTGTCGGTTTCATAGCGTATCGATAGTTGAAAATGAGTCAAAAAGGCCATAGCTAAATATCTAAAATCATAAAAAGAGTGTGGTAGCAACTCGATGTACCACTTTGCAGCAGTACCGGTAAGGGTTCATTGAAAAGTCCTCAGACGGATAGAATCATCCATTAAGTAATTGGAGGAGCACCACAAATGATAAGTCATTATGTGGTTCTTAGGATCCTCACCGAGTTTTCCGTCAAACTTTGGGATGTCTGATGGTAAATTTCACAGGAATAGTTGGCCAATTTATACCATGTTGGATGGGATCATTAATCAAACGTGATAGATATGGTATATCAAGTGTGGCCAGAAATGGTAACTGTCGGTTTGGTTGTGGATACTACTAATATTGATAAGGCATATGGGTACCAGTAGGACCCTGGATAGAATTATCATAATGTCCTCCCATAGGGTGTTGGCCATATGGAGGTGGGCCTCCCGGGTTGGGAGGTGGACCTGAAGGGGGTCCTCCTCCAAAGTAAGGGGGTCCACCACTAGAGTACAGGGGTCCTCTAGGTGGAGGTGGTGGAGGTGGGACATGTGGCAGGGGAGGAGGCGGGACCACTGGTGGGGGTGGGGGGATGGTCCACCGACTGGAGGTCTAGTCGGTGGAACATTATGATGTCCCCATGGGGTGTTCATATTTCCAGGATAGGGTAATCCAGGAAAAATATCCCCTGGATAGTTTTGACCTAAGGCAACGTTATGGTTACCCGGGTATGTATGCCCTCATGGGGGTTGGGTCCAAGTGGATGGTCCCCCCATTTGATGTACCTACAAAGGTTGTCCGATGGCTGGGAGTGAAATTCCAACCATGTTATAGTTCATGTGTGAAGGATATCCTCCGCTCACGTTGTGTCCCCTAACTGGATGGTGCCCCCCAATTAGATTTGGTCTACTGACTAGGGGTTGCCCCCTAGTTGAAAATATTCCACCTATTGGAGAATGCCCAGTAAGCATATCTTGACCAATAATTGTTGGTTGACCCATACTCATCTATTGACTACTAACTCAAAGATAATTTCCACTTAAATTTTGAGGTGGAGGTGGTGTTCCAGTTATGAAGTTAATGGTAATTGAAGGTTGCCCTCCAGTTGTTGGGGTCAAGTAAGGTGTAGAACTGGTTGAACGAATTTGAGGTGTACTGGACGGGAAAGAGGGATGACCTGGTTCGTAAGTGGTCATGTTGGGTGTGGATATTCCTGGTGAATAAAAAGACAAATAATGTATAGGAGAATGTTGTTCAAGAAATGGTACTTCCAGATTGGATCTCGGAGGAAAACTCTAGCGCCTAATCTGATCACTGAATGTTCATAAACGTTCGACAGTCTCGTAAACTGGTGCAAGAAATACGTCGTTAGGAATCCAGGGAGAAAACCAATGTGGTGGATTTTCCACCATCGGAAGTGAACCAAAATAGGAAACATGCTGCCCTAAAGAGGTGTCCCAAAATGATGCGATTCGACCAAAAGCGGTCGCTATCGGGTCGTCCTAGGTTTGACTGAAAATCCAATCAGGGGCTCTGAGATTTCCTTCAAGTGAATGATGAAAGGATGGGTCATGCGAAGGATTTTGTTCCACCAACAAACGTACCGTAGGATCAATGATAGGTGGATTTACAGGAGGAGAGTAGTTCACTCTTGATTCAAAGGTAGAATCTCCTTCTTCGTGTGACACCGATGTTGTGGGTTGATCCATGTTTGCTCCTGATTTATCCTCCTGGTTAAGGGGATATTCAGGTGGAAAATTTAATATTCTATGGGATCTTCTTAAGGGTTGGTTATCCAGGGTGGTTGATATAAATCTTCTCCTAGAAGTATGCTAAAAAATAAAAATAAACTTCAAGACCTACCCAACCTAAATCCACATGCAAACTTATGTGATAGAAGGGATTCAAAAGTATAGAACCTCATGGGATTATCAAGGTGTCGCAACTCACGATATACTACAGGATCCAATAATTATACTTGACCCAATATTTCAGAGCACTAACCAGGGAGGATTAGGACCGTACCCCTAACCGTATAACCCGACTACCTGGTAGTACATGCATAGTATCTCCCCGGGTGTTGTTCTCGGTGTATTTCCATGCCAAGACGGCCAATGGTTAACTTGGATGGTTTCAGGAATCCTAGTGGGGTCTCCGATATACTCAAGGTACGTGGGAGCTCAAATCCACAGCAGTGTTGTCTAATGCACAACCATATGACAGGATCCTTCTGATATATTGTCGAGTACGTGAAGTACCTTTCTATATACCTGAAGGTACGTGAAAGGACATTTGATATACCGATTGGTATGTAGAAGAACTACAAGCCCCTGGTATGCAGTGCGGGAAAATAATTACAACTGCTACGTTTTAAGATGCTGCAACATGTCTCAAAAGCTAGAACACAAGTTTCTATACAATTTTAACCTAGGCTACCGCTTGATTTTATCTTGTACGGTTAGGTGAATGCATGAAGTGTAGACTTGGAATTTAAACAAGATGCAAAACTGATCTATATGAAATGCAAGCCATTGTTTTCTTTTCGATGAAAACTAATTAAGGCAAGGAGAAATATTTTGTTTTATGATGGTAAAAATGAACAAAGTACCTTTATTTTCTTTTCCAAATTGACCAAAAGACTAAAAGCACTCTTTTACGTAACCTAACAAAAATGAAAGCAACGCACCAAATCAAAGATATTTTTTCCTTTTTTCTTTTCAACTTAAGCAAACCTATGAGCGAAAATGAAAAGACAAATTTCTGTTTCAAATGCAATAACTCTAATTCTGAAATGAGAATCAAAAGAAGTGGAGAGAAAATAAAAAATACAAGAGCTTTCAATATTTTTTCAAATACTTTGAAAAGGTCTATATTTACTTAATGCTCTCAAGGAAAGGAAAATGGACTTTTCAAAACCAAGAGAATATAAGCAAATAACAATTTTTATCTTTTTCAAAGGTCTTTTAAACAATTATTTCAAAACATGAAAAACTCTTTACAACAATTCCAAGTAATGTGCTCGAAATGGAGATAATATAAAAAAATTCGATTTTCACACTAATGTACTCAATGAATCTGAGAATTATGCCACTCTTCTAACCTCAATTATGATAACTAGAGAATATTTGCTACTGCAATCTTCAATCAATTGGAAATTCTCAAGAAATTTAATCACCCAAGATCTCGAGACAACACACAAAACCACACTAAATCTTGCAAAAATATCAACAACTAACTGTTAGAGGGCTGAGAAGTTAGAGTGAACAGATCAGGTAAACTAATAGGGAGTCACAAGATTGAATGTACTCGTGGGGGATTGAAATTTCCCACCAAGTGAGTGACACTCGCTTGACTAACTAGGACCCAAATCAAACTCTTAAAATTCAAAAACAAGCCAAAGACAAAGCACGTTGTGTCTAGGAGATTATGTGACTGTCAAAGACAACATACAGAGCTCAACAAACCAAGTCAAAATCAATTTGGGATATTTTTCAACTTATGTACCAAGTTGTGAAGGGTAACGCGCCCTGCAGGTGTACACTAGAGCGTTGGAAGACCAACGATGCGCTTTGCACGCACGGGAAGTGCATCAGTGACGCAGGTTGTAAACTGGAAAAAGACATCAGTGACGTAGGTTACTTGAAGGTAAAGTGTGTCAAAGTTACAGTGAAGAAGGAAGCAAACTACCCAAGTGTGTCGGGCGGGATCCAAGTATGAAAAAAAAAATCTCAACAACAAAAACATAAATGGCTAAGTAAAAAGTCCCAATAAAATTATGGATCACCCAAAAGCCCTCTGATAATCAAATCCAACGAAGAAGAGGCAATTAAGAGGCTAATTGGAAAGAAATCAAGAAACCAATAATTACAAACAAATCAAAACCTTTGGGTTACCTATCCCCAATACAGTTGCCAATTTTGTTTGCGGACAATATGTAAGTGCGGACACAAACTGCTTCCTAGTCAAAATGGTTTGGATCTAGAACAAAAGAAGTACACAATGCATATAACTTTCCTAGATTGATCAAAATGCAAAGTAAGTTAAGAGACAAATCACCTTATGAACGCAATTCCTTTCTCCTTACTTGATTCAACTCCTTGATCTTCAGATCTTCATCTGCAAAACAAGATGAAACAAGTGGAAACAAACAAGTAGTAATAGCATGTAAACGTCAATCAATCTAGATTAGCGGTCAAAGAAGCCAATCTTAAAAATTATAATGACAATATATTTATGGAAATAATTTGCATTAATGTAATTATGGAGATATTTTTTATAAATGTATGTTTGAAAAGTACTAATTAGCAAGACATGTGGGCTATGTAATAGTCAGATACTTGATATGAAGTGTGGTGTAGTACATATTTTGCAGAGAGCCTTATTTACCAAATTAATGATACGATGACACATTCCAATAATCTCGATAACATCACAGTATGGTTTTGATAGGGTATAGACCTAGGATGTTGAGAGGGATGGATGTATGTTCCACCCTATGTTTCTATGATACCCAAGGTCATGGGAGGGCCATGCTAAGACATGTTCCCCAAGTTTTTGTGATGGCGAAGGTCATATGCATGCTAGGAGAGGCTAGGTGTGTTAGTTAGTCGATGCTACCTCTCTCAAGTTCTATGTGGTCAGGTCAGTATAGCTGGCATCCACTTTTGTACTAGCAGAGAAAGGATAGGGAAGATGCGGACGTAGGTTAGGATGGGAGGATATGTTAGTTAGTACTGTTGAGGGTTGTGTATTCCTTGATACCGAGTTAGTGGTAGTAGGTAGCCATCTTGTAATTGACTGGTTAAGTTAATAAGAGAACAAAGATAAGGATATGAAATCATGAAAAGGGATTAATTGTTAAATAACTAAAGATGTGTGTGTGTGCTTGTTGTGCATGCTTGGGGGAATTACTATTATTAGTTAGTAGGTATGCATAGGTGGGAAGCTGGTTGTTTATAGTACATATCCGATATGCGCATACATTAGCCACGCATGCACATTTTGTACATGTACGATAGTATCAGTTTACAATGTACTTATTATGATTGAATAGTGGTATGAGTTGTAGTAGATAACTCCGTTAAGAATATATTAATCAAATTTAGTAATGAATGCTTAAGTTGTTAATGAGTAACCAAGTCCATTAGTCATGGTATGTAAACATTGTAATAAGCAATTAAGATAAGTGTCGTCAATATGTAGTGTCATTGATAAACATTAACTTTGGGAAGTTGTACTATTTAACTGTTAATTGTGATTAATTAAACCATTAAACGTACATTGTTTATTGATAAAGGTGTACTAGATTAGTTCTAGGGTACTTAGCAATTAAACAAATAAATATTGATATTGTTATTTAGCATCAATTATCATTATTACTATTAATTATGATAATTATTAATTATTATTATTATTATTATTATTATTATTATTATTAACAACCAATAAACTCTACTACACACATCTAGCATGCAATGGCCATCATAATTATAATAGGCATCAATTTAAAGACATTGCATAATTAAAATACAAAAGAATACTTATCTTGAAATGAAGTTGTCCTGAGAAACTGGCTATGCAAGCGCAATGCTCCACCCAACCATAGGCCAGTTTTGTTCATTAATCTCTCAACACAGCTACCACCCCCGAGCTAGACATGATTTCCAAAAGGAAAAGGGAACAACAAACTCAGACATAGCCAAGTATATACCACATCTCATCCAATCCATTCCACAGCTAGGTTTATCAGGCTATCAAGGTAGTAGAAAATAAGGAATTGCTAAGCTAGTGAGCTCAACCACAGAGCTATTGGTACCTCTACAAGATTCACCTAGCTTAGCACCCATAATGCCTACACACCCAACACAAGGAAGTACCCCCTTCACTACTCCACAATCCCTCAGGACATATCTTCCCTTCTAGTGCTCTTCAGGGTGTGCATAGAACGATAGCCAATGCCTTATCATCTTCAGTGAGGTGACACCCTTCACTAGGTTTATCAAGCAAATTCCAAATCCTTGTTTACTCCTGGCTACTTACACACAATTTCAATCCAAACAAAGGATTCACATAACATGATTTCCATGAGTGTCAAAATCGTGGGCACACCAAAAACAAATTTTGAATGGAGAAAACGACCGTTGAAAGACACATATCAAAATCCCAATAGGTACACAAGCAACCGAGTAACATAAACGGATCTCACAAACCCCCAACTCGATTTTCCTTATTCCCCATTGTTCTACAACACCAAAAATGACTTTCCCAGCTAGAGAAGGAAGGAAAACGCAATAAGAACGAGGAGAAAAATGCCCATCAAGCCCGAACTGTGTTAGAAGCCAAACACATTTTTCCAAAATGATGGCTTTCCCATACACGAAATTTGGACAGCCATACCTTCCATTTCCCATAACAATAACTACTTCAACCACCTCTTGGAAGAAATAAATGATTGGGTGCAAAAGTCAATATGGGTAGTTGATGGTTCATGGGTTCTCTCATTGACACTTGGCTTACATTATTGGATTCAAGGGTTTGAATATTTCCCTCTCTATTCCTTGTAAAAATCATGTCCCTGTACTCTTGTTTCCTTGCATAGCTAGTTGTGGGTATTTTGTTTATTAAAATACATATTTACATCATATTTATAATTTCCATCGGGTCATGCTAGCATGTGATCCACATGCATCAATTTCTTTTAATTGTTGGTACATAAATGATAAATCGATGGCAAGGCCTTGTCCTTAAGCTCCTCACCGTGATTTTATAACAATATTAAATCATTTACATGTTTAATGCAACGGGGTCAAAATCGGGGTATTACACTAAGCCACATTTAACTCGTCTTGCATTTCATAACACATTCTTTGAATTCAATTAGTTTTTTATTTTTAAAAGATACAACTTATATATGCAGAAAATATTTACATAAGCAACAAAAAAAGGGAAAATGGAAGGTTATTTACAATAAATTTTATATCCTCTTCCTTAGAGCAACCAAAATAGCTATAAAATCAAAATAAGAGGAATGGTCTAACAATTTGGCGTCTTTTATCAACAACATTCCTTTTTCTAGGAGTTGTATATGCACCTCATCTTGGCACCATAATTGACAAAAGGTAGCCTAAGAATTGACCTCATTTTCAAAAACATATTTGTAAAAGAGTTTCTAGACATACAAAGAAGAAACTCTCAAACAGTGCCAAATACTAGCCCCGGAATTATGAATCACAACTTCATTTTCATCTTCACTCATTTCTACTTCAACAAGTACAATTTGAAGTGTTTATTGTACCTCCTTCCTTTTCATGGATTTTTCATTAAAATTAACATCCCAGACAACAATTACCTTGTGGTCAGTAGAATCCCATGGTCTATACCCCTTTATTGTATTATAATAACCAAGAAAAACACATTTTCTTGACTTCAAGTCGAGCCAAAGATATGCAAGTGAGAATAATAAACTCGCTTACAACACCAAACCTCATCTAGAATCTATCCATCAAATGCAATTGTAGGTGATTTATTTATAAGATAAGCAGCAATATTAACAGCCTCTGCCTAGAATCCATTATCCAACCCAAATGTGTCGTGCGTGCTTCTTGCGCATTCCATGATTGTGTGATTCACCTACTCAACCACACCATTTTGTTTTGGAGCATATGGATCAATATTCTGGTGCTTAATTCCTTCATGCATACAAAACTTATCAAATTCCTTCGAGCAATACTCTCCTCCATTATTCGATGTAAGACATAAAACAAACTTGCCCAAACCTTTCTCTACTTGTGCCTTGAAATCCTTTAATTTCTCAAAGGTTTACAACTTACTTTTCATAAAATACACCCACACTCTTCTCAAAAAATCATCTATTAAAGTTAAAAATTATCTAGCATCATTTATAGATAGACTAGATACTAGTCCAAATATATCATCTTGCATAAGTTGCCAAAGCTATGAAATTTTACCACAACTTGCAGTGAACCAAACTCTCTTCTATTTACCAAAAATACATTGTTCACATAAGTCTAAATTAAATACTTAATCCCAAAAATCATACCTCGATCATGTAGAATTTTTAAACTTTGTTCGCTTATATGTCCAATTCATTGATGTGACAACATCACTACATCCAAAACATTCCCTAAGTCTTATACTACTACATGATGTGATATTGTATCATCGCATAAACAGTACAGGGTCCCATAAGATTCTCCTTTTTTCTACCACTATGGAACCTTTGGTAACCTTGCAATGATTATCACCAAAGGTAGTAGAATATTCTAGTTTATTCATCATCTTGATTGAGAGCAAATTATTTTGTAAATCCGGTACATGCATTAGATCACATAGTTTCATTTCCCTTCCATCATCCAACTTGATCCTAATATCACCTCTTCCCACAATTTCTAGAGGGTGATCATCATCCAAGTATACTAACCCACCACTATAGGGATGATATTTGACAAACCAGTCTCTATGTGGAGACATGTGTAAAGTTACACTTGTGTCCAAAACCAAAGCACATAAAAGATATCTATTGTTACTTAGACAAAAAACCTCACATGTTGTTGTTTCTTCTAAATCTATTGTGTTAGCCTCAACTAATGGTTGATCTAGACTTTCATCCTTCTTTTCCTTCCTCAAATTCTAATAGCTCTTCCTCGAGTTCCCTACTTTCCCATAATTCCATCACTTCCCTTTCAGCATACATCCTTTGGACTTAGATCTGGAATGTGATCTACCTTGTTGACCCATTTTCCTACATCAACCTCTCATAGATGGGGCTTAATTGGTAGAGAGATCCAGAGATGATTGTCACCTCAAGTCTTCTCCTAGAAAAGCAGCTACAACATCATGAAATTTTAGATGTCCTGGTGATGAATTGGTGATGGTTGCCACCATATATTTCCAAGCATCTAGGATGGAATAGAGTAAAATGATCACTCTTCCCTCATCCTCCAACTTTACACCAATCAAGACCATTTTTTTATTAGGGTATTAAACTCATTCACATGATCTGACATAGTTGAACCCTCCATCCTCAGTTGATAAAGTTGTTTTTTGAATAAAACCTTATTTTTTGTCAATTTTGTCTCATATAGCTTCTTAAGTTTCTCCCAAAGGGCTTCTGCAGTTTTTTATTCAGCAACATTGAACAACAAATAGTTTGCTAGGAAAAGATGAATTGTAGAAATCTCCTTCATGTCCATCTTTATCCACTCCTCATTTGTCTTACCACTTGGTTTTTTCACAAACCCTTTCAAGGCTATGGCTTGGTCGTTTTAAACCAACAAATCCCCCACCTTTATCCTCCATAGGGAGAAATTATTGCATCAAAATTCTCAATCCCAAACTTAGTTGAACCTCCTACCATTGTTGTAACTCCCACTCGCAGAAAATCCTATACTTGTGAGTTTTCTAAGATCCAATACCATATGTTAGAAAAAAATATAAAAACAGAAGTAAAAAACAATCAAAATAGAACATGATATTTACGCAGAAATCTTGTTGTGCACAAGTAAAACCATGGGGAAATGGAAAATTCTATATTTTATTATTACTCAATAAAAAAATTACAATGATTTCTTTTCTTATGATACAATGGTAGGTGTCACTCCCATTTTATACAATACAAACGAGGGTTCCAGAAGGAACCAAAATATGATAGAAGGGTCCAGAAAAAAATTCCTTGGGGACTCCATCCCCAAAGCCCCAAAAAGAAAGGACCACACCCCTATGCACCTGATGCATATGCACCGCACAATGGGATAGTCATGTACCACTAGGCAAGAAAATGTCAAAGATCTCGATATCGACTTCAAATTTCGGCAAAGACCCATTTGAGATGATAAAAGAATATTTCAGATGAGTTATGATAGACCCTATAAAATTATCTATAGAGGTCACATATACTATTTAAAGTTTGCATAAGAGATTTATCTTCCATTCCATGTTTAAACCTCCACACTGTATACTACTCCCTTATATTCCCCATAGCTTTGATACCATGTGAGATTTTGAACTAGTGGATCTAGATGCTAATTAGAGAAATAATACAGAAAGTAAATCATAGAAGAAGAGATGAAACAATTAGAGTAACATAATCTTCATTAACCTATAAAATAATGATCATCAAAGATGAGAGTTACAATACAAAATGCATTAGAATGCAAGAGAGAATGCTAGGCCAAAGCAAATTAGCCTTAGGTAGGCTTAATTAAGTGCAAGACTTGAGTGAATGCACCCTTGCATGCAAGTGGGCCCTCATGAAGTAGATAACTAAGCTTAGACAAACCAAGTGGTGTCAACTACCTCACAACTACTAAGTGAGACTAGTTAACTTGACATGCATGAGCCAAGTGGTGTTAACTAACTCACAATTGTTGAGTGAGGCTTATTTAACTTAGCATGCATGAGCCACATCAGTTAACTAATCCATAACATGCAAGAGAGATGCACTTATGGATTCAACTAGATGTCCACTACCAAGGAAGGCACATTAATCCCTAGAAAAGAGGAGGAGGGAACCCTCCTCCCTAAAACAGTGGAGGATGGAACATTTACTCCTACAATAAAGGAAAAGAGGCTCAAGTGAGCCCACAGAAGTGCATGTACACCAACACCCCCCCCTTAATCATAACCTAGGAGAGTATGATGCAAAAAAATGGGTCCCTGCAATATGTATCCATGTTAGGTACCCAAGTACATAAAAATATGCTCTAGAAATGAGGAAAGAGGGAACCCCCCTAAAAAAAGTATAGTGCTGAGTATACTAGGCAACCTAATCTGATCCACAATACTTGCCTTTTAATAAATAAGATCCAAGCAATTGGTTATGTAATAGTGATTTTCCACCCAACCGTAGGTATCAACTGCAGATATCACCCCCAATCCAAGCTATCAGGCCACCGTAGTGAAGGAATCACCTACATGCTTCTCTCTCTCTATTGAAAATCCACTTGCTTTCATGCTTAGCAAAACTACTCCCCTATGAGAAATTTTACGAATCTCACTCAACCATCCTAGCCATGACACTCTCTTCTACTACCCCACACAACACAAGGAAGGCATTTACCTTCACTACTCCACAGTTACCTCAGGAAATCCAACCCTTATAGTGCTTACTAGTATGTGCAGAAAGAGGCCAACCTATTGTATGTTGTTGGAGAACCTCATGTAACATTAATTAATGGCATCACAAGCATTCAAGAGTAGCAAATATACAATGGGTACATGTTCCTATTGGAACCTAATTCATTAGGGTTAGGTGAACATGAATAGTCATCTCAAAAGTACAAGAGACATCATGGGAATGTGAAACCAAGATTCTCCATATTGTATAGATATATGTATATAACATCTTGACGGAAATTGAGCTTTAACACCTATTTTATGGTGTCTTTGATTAACTTTGTTTAGCATTTGCTTTTATACCCCACTTGGGCATCCTAACAGTGGTATCAGATCATTTTGACCCTGTGGCCTGTGGCAGTGCCATAACTGTCCTTATTGACACATTATGCGCCCTCCTTCCAGCTCTATCTCTGTTGTCCTCAAACCTGCTCTCCTCCTCCATCCTTCTCTACATGGGTGTTTTGCTTCCTCTTTGCATGAGAGTTGTTGCACCTAGATTATCCTCTGTGTGCCCTCATCATCTCTCCATCTCCCATGCTCCATCTTCATTTTCATTCTCTTCTTAAACTGTTGTTTCCCTATGCATGCTTTATCTATATTCGCAAACCCTAAATTCAAGCTCAAACCCTAAAATTCCTCTACATCTACAGACTCTCCATTCACGTAGGCCTCCTCCAAATTGTGGATGCTACTACCCATTCTCCAAACTCTTAACCATCTCCATCAGTGGATAACAAAATCACAAGACGAGACCTCTACCTCTCTCTCTCCTACACAATGATACCACTCTCACATATGGATATACTTCTCTTACACTAGTGAACTATATATCTTCATGATTTATGAAACTAAAAATCACCAGAAAACACCATTTTGTGCTCTAGCAAGTGATCGATTGCTTCTGCAATTCATTACTATCAAATTTTGGCAATACAGAACGTTATGGTTTGAGGTGCCCAATTCCTATCTCCATGAAGTGTTGGCATTTTCATCCAACACTCCCATGAGTTTTGTGACATGGGTTAACCCCCTCTTGTGGATCCTAACTTCGGCAATTGTATTGAATATTAACACGTGTGGGTTTTGGTCTAACAGCAATTGTGATTCAACAAATGGTATCAGAGTGACAATTCTCGAGTTCGAAACTCACCCAAGTAATGTTGGGGGGATATTGTTGGCATTTTCATCCAGCGCTCCCCATGAGTTTTGCAACATGGGTTACCCCCCTCTTGTGGATCCTAACTTTGGTGATTGTATCAAAGATTGATGCCTACAGCTTTTGGTCTAACGGAAATCGTGCTCCAACATGAAGCTCAATAGAAAGAGTGGTAAAACACATGTAGCAGATGTGGGAACACTAATGGAAATATCAAGGTTAGCCTGCAATAAGCAGCATATACCCGTGAGATCTGGTGCTATTGCTTCTTTTTTACAGTAGTGTGTAGAGTTATTGATATTCTCTACATGTTGAAGTGTGTGAAAGAATTGTTGTTGTGTTGAAGATTGACTGACTATGTTTGTTGAGTTGTTATTTTTGTGTGTTGATATCGTTAAAGACAATGGTATGGTTAGCATGGCGTAGAACAACAACTACAAAGCTCACTAGAATTGATCACCATCAACCGCAATTACAAAATGACAATAACATGGTATGCCTATCCATGAACTATTGTTGATGCATAGCCTAATTGTTCTCATAATAGATTCCCTAGTGTTTCCTGAATCCAATTTGACCGCTTGTGTATCATTGCTGAGAGGATACCTTATAAGGATTATTTTACCCTCATAAGTTGTCGAGCATGACACCATTGAAACTCTTCTGCAACTACTCAAATCGTTTCTTCAAAAATGTTGTTACTGGTGAATAGCTTATGACAAAACATTGGATTTTTTATCATTCATGGCTAATAGTTTTTAATAGTGTACTTTATAGTTCCATGTGGTCGGTTCAGACTGAGAAATTTTTTGAATGCTTCAATCAATGGCATGCGAGTTAAGATGAGACTGGAAGTTAGCATAATGAACCTTCAAGAATAGAGAAGGAATCTGATGGATTAGATGACTTGGACAATACTGATTCCAAACTCCACATTGTAGACTATTCTGAGGTAAATTCAAGCCCAGCGAAAGAATTGTCAAGAATTAATCATGCACCATATTTATCATGCACAAAAAGAATGGAGCATATTTATTCATTCGTGTAAATCAAACCGATTGGATTAGGTCAGATGCCATCTCCGAAGGAAATCCAGTTGTGAGTAATAGCCTTTGTATTGATTGGAATTTGGTTGTTCATTTTTGTCTAAATTTCAGTGACCCTTGTAGATTATTCATATTCATGTACTGCCATTTTATTATCAAGCTCAGAAGCTCCATAAAATATGTTGCTATTATTTTCTATTGATTCTTTGAGGTAGCGGATAAGTTGACCAAAGAATCTGAAAATTTGAGTTTTGAAAGCAGCTTTCTAGTTCTCTACATGGAGGAAAGAGCTCGGCATCCATGCATCTGTTTGGGCTGCAATCTCAATGTGTGTGGTGCATGACCCATTTGCTTGTGACTGATATCCACAAGAGGAAGGGTCTCAAGGAGAATATGACTCCTGTGTAAAAGCATGAAGACAAGTTATGTGATGTTTTCCTACTCGATGGTGTCAAGACTAAGGGACCTCATGGGTGTACTATCATATGTGTGTAAAAAGTGCACGAGAGTTGTGTGAGCATTGCAAGTTGTCTAGAAATGCATGCAATGAACCTCAATCTCCTTTTCATTGCTATCGGTTGGTGATACCTCTATATATCCTCATGTCCACATGCCTATGAATATATCACTTCCACATATTTCTTGCAACATATTTATTAAGAAGATGTTTCCTCTATTTCAAGACTCTTTGATAGAAAGTCATTTAAATTTGTTTATTTCTGTTAGAACATTTTTTCACCTATGCCCATTAATCATTTATTAATTGATGGTTAATTAGTGCCCAAGTGATTAATTATTACATCCCTAAGTTGGTTAGCTACTAAATGGTCAATTATCATGAACTAGTTAGCAAATGTGAACAAGTGCTGAGTCAAACCAGCTGTTTGGAGTGCTCCCCAGGGCAATTAATGCATTCAGCATGCCTAGAGCGCCCTCCCCAGGTTAATTAATGCATTCAGCATGCTTCTCTTCTACCTAGGGCGCACTTGCTCAGATTGTGGACAATCTTGCCAACTTTGTCATATTTTTGGCCAATTTTAGCTACCAAACCTCTAACCAACTAGTTTCTTCACATGTGTGAGGTCACATGGGCCTGTCCAGTCATTCCCAGCATTCACACAGCAGATTCGAACCAGTTTGGGATGGTTTGGGATATTTTGGTCAACCTAGGGGGGTTTGAGCTATTTCTAAGCTAGATCAGTGTGAACACTCCAGATGGATTCGAATTCTTCCAGATTTGTATATATGGGTGTTCTTAACCTATTTTGAGGTTGGACAGTTAATAATATTGACATTATTCACCCATTTCATGTGTATTGTTCTTCATTCATTTACAGATTTATGCTATTCTTGCAAATGTTGTGCAATCTTTCACTAGTGAGGAATCCATAGTAGCTAGGTTCTGCTGTGATTGAGATTTTACATGGTATCAGAGCTCTTGGAGCTACCATTCCAACCAGCAAGACTGTTTTAGTGGATTGCCAGAAGCAGTGGAGAAACCACATAATTCCTGAGGCCATTGCCTTGAGCTTACTGGAGAAATCTAGTGGCTCCTCTCAGGTGTGATGCTCTCCCGAATGCACCCACTATCCAAACAGGGTTCGAATCTGTTAGTGTAGATCCCTCCTGAGTGATTTGAGAGTTGTTTGCAGGTATTGAAGATCAGCATTGTCAGCAAGTGCGAATTGCAGCAGAGAAGAATGGAGCCATCTCATCCAAACGTGCTCACACCCTTCAACTATTTCGATTGGAAGGCAGAAATGGTGATTTTGCTGAGATCTAAGGGTCTCTACAGAATTACGATGGGCACTGAGGTGGAGCCAAACTCAGCTGTGGAGAAATCCAAGTTTTTTAACAGAATGGATGAGGCATTTGGCCTCCTTTGTCTCAGCATTTCGAGAGACCTCCTGTTTCATGTAGAAAGTCTAGCAACTCCAAATGAAGTGTGGCTCAAGCTTGAGACCCTGTTTGGAAAGACTGATGAGATGAGAGGCCATCAGCTCGAAAATGAGCTTGTCTCACTGAGCCCAGGGAATTTCGATTCCATCCAGGACTTCTTCACCAAGTTCAAGAACTTGGTCTTGCAGATCAGACAATGTGGCATAGAGAAGAAAGAAGAACAGTTGGTGTTGTCCATTCTCTCCAAATTGGGTTCTGAATACTCAGTTTTTGTGTCTTCCTTCAACTCCACAAGGCTCACAGTTAGAGGTTGGAAGATGCCATCTTTGGCTGACTTCATGGAGATGCTAACTCAAGAGCAAGACAAGCTGGTCTTGATGGGCTCCATCAAGCAAAAAGACCAAGTTCTTGCAGCTGGATATTCGAAATGTGGAAGAGGCAAGCAAAAACCCAGGGGGTCGAAACCTCAAGAGAAGAAGAGGAAGGATGAGAGGCCCAAATCCTTTGAGGGGGTTTCGAATCCTGTCAAGAACACGGGAAAGAAGGCTGAGAAAACAAAATGTAGCTACTGTCAAAGAGGTTTTCATCCAGAGAGCTCATGCATGAAGAAAACCATAGACATCATGACCCATCTCCTACAGAAAAATAATATTCCTCTTCCTGAAAGTTCCAAGAAGAAGGAGTGCGTTTCTGAAGACAAGGAGAGCTGCCATGATTTGGTGGCTAGTTCATCACATTCACCCTTGTTCATCATTGATTCAGGTGCCTCAAGGCACATGGCTTCCTCAAGAGATTCGTTTTCTGAACTTGCACCCTACAGTGGCCTCTCCATTCGAATGGGAGATGACTCAGAAATCCCTGCTCATGGCATTGGGAAAATCTCTATGGAGAATGGCTTCTTCTCTAATGTGTTGTATGTGCCAAATCTTGCAGCAAATTTGCTCTCTGTATATCAAATGACACATACTGGAGCAGCAAAGAAGGTGGTCTTCACTCAGGACGATGTGGAGATATCAGAAGTTTCCACCGGGAAAATTGTTGCAATGGGTGTTGCAGACCATGACATGAAGATGTACAAGTTCTCCCACTTCCTCGAGTTCTCTTCACCAAGTGTGCTTCTGTCACATGGGAATGAGACCAGCAAGCTATGGCATCAAAGGTATGGTCACCTAAACTACAGATATCTTCAAGTTTTAAGCAAAGAAAAGATGGTAGAAGGGCTGCCACAAATCAGTTTTTCAAGTGGAACATGCAAGGGTTGCATGATTGGGAAGCATCCTGAAAAGAAGTATGACAAAGGGAAGGCAAGGAGGGCTGATCAACCACTTGGGATAGTGCATTCTGATCTGATAGGGCCACTCCCCACACCCTCCTATGGCTGCAGCAAATATGTGCTCACCTTCATCGATGACTACTCAAGGTACTGCTGGTTATTTTTCCTTAAGCAAAAATCTGAAGTCTTTGAATGTTTCAAAATTTTTAAGAGCATGGTTGAGAACTTCAGTGGGAAGGCCATGAAGGTTTTGAGGACTGATAATGGCAGAGAGTATGTCAATAACAATTTGCAGCAGCTCTGTCAAGAGCATGGCATTTAGATGCAACACTCAATGCCTTACACACCACAGCAAAATGGTGTTGCAGAGCGCAAAAATAGAGCACTGAAAGAGATGGCAACTTGCATGTTGCAAGCAAGGGATTTGTCTCCCAAATTATGGGCTGAAGCTATGAATTGTGCAGCATATGTTCAAAACAGAGCACCACACAAAGCATTGCAAGGAATCACTCCATTTGAAGCATGGATGGGCCACAAGCCCAATGTCTCACATTTCAGAATTTTTGGCTCAAGGGCTTGGGCCAGAATTCCACCGGAGAAGAGAAAGGCCTTACAGCCCCAAAGCAAGGAGTCAATCATGGTTGGGTATGCAGAGGATTCCAAGGGCTACAAGCTCTTTGATCCATCCACTCACAAAACTTTCATCGAAAGAAGTGTCAAATTCGAAGAAGAAGAGTTTTTGCAAGCTAGTGAACAAGGTGATGGGGAATGCTCATTTCCTCGTCTTGATGATGAAGTAAGTAGTGATTCTTTCTCTGATATTTCTGATTCTGATATTGCTGAAGATGATGTTGATATGGATTCTGAACATATCCCTCCCTCAAGGCCCAAGTGGGTAGAGAAAACAATTCAAAGTGCCGGAGAGCTTGTGGGAGATCCCCAAGATGCTAGGAAAACTAGATCTCAATTTCACAATTCCTTTGCATGTGATAATTCTGATCTGAGTGAGGCATTTTATTTGATGGTTGGATCTGATCCAATGTCATATTTAGAAGCATGTACAGACCCAATATGGCAATCAGCCATGCAAGAGGAGATGAACTCACTCCATGAGAACAAAACTTGGGATTTGGTCCCTCTTCCTCCCAAGAGGAAACTAGTGCAATGCAAGTGGATTTATAGAACCAAAATTGGATCTGATTGCTCTAATCTGAAGTATAAGGCCAGGTTGGTGGCTAAGGGTTACTCTCAGGTCCAAGGAGTGGACTATACAGAGACATTTGCACCGGTGGCAAAGATGGACTCCATAAGACTAGTTTTGGCCATTGGGGCTTCCAAGCGATGGGAGATTCATCACATGGATGTAAAAAGTGCCTTTCTTCGTGGGGATCTGAATGAGGAGATATATATGCAGCAGCCTGAAGGTTTTATTTCTGATCATACACTTGTTTGCAGGTTGAACAAGTCACTCTATGGGCTCAAGCAAGCTCCTAGAGCATGGTATGCAAAAATGGACAATTTTCTGCTATCTTTGGGGTTTGATAGGTGTAAGTCTGATCCAAATGTGTATATGCAGCATGTTAGTGATCTGATATTGATTATTGTACTGTATTTTGATAATCTTTTGATCACTGGTAGCTGCACCAAAGAACTTGACTCAGTTAAGAGAGCATTGCACAGTGCATTCTCCATGACCGATCTAGGATTGCTAAAACAATTTCTGGGTTTGGAGATAGATCAATCTATGAATGGAATTTCTGTATGTCAGTCAAGGTATGCTTCAGATTTGCTGCAGAAATTTAAGATGGCTGAATGTAAGTCTGCAAAATTTCCATTTCTTTCAGGAGTTAAGCTTACAGAATGGGGTTCTTCACCACTAGTTGACAGTTCACTGTATAGACAACTAGTTGGGAGTTTGTTGTATCTTACACACTCTCGACCAGATTTGTCTTATGCTGTTGGGGCTGTTGCAAGGCACATGCAAGAGCCTCATGAGATCCATTGGAAGGCAGCCAAGAGGATCCTTCATTATGTTCAGGGTACTAAGTCCTTTGGTATCCATTATGCTGCTGGTTCATCCCTTGAACTAGTAGGATTTACAGATTCTGATTGGGCCGGTGATTGTATCGATCGGAAGTCAACTTCCGGTTATGTATTTATGCTTGCACATGGACCTATATGCTGGTCAAGCAAGAAACAAAGCACTATTTCCTTATCTTCAGCTGAGGCCGAGTACAGGGGAGCAGTTAATGCAGCCACACAATGTGTTTGGTTGCAAGGTATTCTTGCAGAGTTCGAGATTGTCTTTGATTCACCCACTATTCTTTGGTGTGATAATCAAAGTACAATCAAGATTTATACCGATCCAGTACAGAGATAGAGGACCAAGCACATAGAGATACACATGCATTACATTCGGGGTTTGGTGCATGACCGGACCATAGCATTGCAGTATTGCCCATCTAGTGAGCAAACTGCTGATATCTTCACCAAGTGTTTTACCGAGAAGACCTTCACTCACCTTAGATCTTTGCTTGGGGTGAGTGATGCATGGTGATGATTGGTGTATTCTGATATATGCCACATGTCCATTTTAGAGGGGAGGTTTTATTTCCCATGTGGTTTTCCTCCTTACCTTGGTTACATGGACAAATAAATTTTTATGATGTAAAAGGTGACTTGAGCCTAGTTGCCAAGGCCTTAATTTTTGATATTTCACTAAGTCTAGCTTAAGGGGGGGTGTTAGAACATTTTTTCACCTATGTCCATTAATCATTTATTAATTGATGGTTAATTAGTGCCCAAGTGATTAATTATTACATCCCTAAGTTGGTTAGCTACTAAATGGTCAATTATCATGAACTAGTTAGCAAATGTGAACAAGTGCTGAGTCAAACCAGCTGTTTGGAGCACTCCCCAGGGCAATTAATGCATTCAGCATGCCTAGAGCGCCCTCCCTAGGTTAATTAATGCATTCAGCATGCTTCTCTTCTACCTAGGGCGCACTTGCTCAGATTGTGGACAATCTTGCCAACTTTGTCATATTTTTGGCCAATTTTAGCTACCAAACCTCTAACCAACTAGTTTCTTCACATTTGTGAGGTCACATGGGCCTGTCCAGTCATTCCCAGCATTCACACAGCAGATTCGAACCAGTTTGGGATGGTTTGGGATATTTTGGTCAACCTAGGGGGGTTTGAGCTATTTCTAAGCTAGATCAGTGTGAACACTCCAGATGGATTCGAATTCTTCCAGATTTGTATATATGGGTGTTCTTAACCTATTTTGAGGTTGGACAGTTAATAATATTGACATTATTCACCCATTTCATGTGTATTGTTCTTCATTCATTTACATATTTATGCTATTCTTGCAAATGTTGTGCAATCTTTCACTAGTGAGGAATCCATAGTAGCTAGGTTCTGCTGTGATTGAGATTTTACAATTTCGAAATAAGATGTTGTTCAAAAACTATGAATAAGGTTTTTAGGATTGACTCCATCTTCAATAAAAGGTTTTGCCTCTTTCAGAAATTCAAAGAACAAGCCAAAAGTCTAGCATCTTTGTGGAAATAAGATTTTATTGAAGAGCATGCAGATTGTATTGCAAATCTTGTTGCATGTATTAAGATTGCATTGGCTTGTGGTGCCAATTTTTGAAAATTGTATTACAATAAGCTATAGTATAGCTTGTATTGCAAGACTTGTTGGAGAGATTATTATTGCAAAGAAAAGAATTGTTGTGCAAGGAGAAGATGGTAGCAAAAAAATATTTTCATTTTTGTTTTGTGTACAGACTCTTGTATATTTCAGTGGCCTTGACTCCACATCAAAGCATCAATGATCAAAGAACTCTAAGGTAAAACATTCATTTTCATAGGCAACATTCTGTGTAATATGCAAACAACCATTTTCTACAAGTTTACTAGTTGACTTGCATTGTACTTGGGTTTGTTTTCAATAGAAGATGAAACCCTCTAGTTGTTGAGTTTGAGACTTCAATTCTTGATTCTATTTGTAAAAGGTTGGAGTTGCAAGAATCCCTTATTTATTTGAGTGAGTCTTCAATCACAGTTTATCAATGGCTAGAATCAATGGTTTAGTAGAGTTACTTAAAATTGTACTTCTCTCTTTTGTCAACAACACTATCATGGTTGACAAGACAACTCTCACGCATATTCAAGATTGTGTACAATATTCACAAGATACACTTGATTTTCTACAACTCGAGTCACAGATCTAACAAGAAGAAATACATTATGAACTTGTTCATGCTCAGAACAATATTCTTTATGATTCCTTTCAGCAACCTACACATAATTATGCCACTTCATAATTATATAATCAAATCAGTGGCTCCACTCCAAAAGAAAAATAAATAGAAGATGGTGTTTCCATACACATGTTCAACTTTTTCTTTCCAATCCCGTCAACAAACCTTGGGAAGATATTGTACATGACAAGCACAGAATCGATCTTGCATACGACAAGGAAATGACATTTCACATTCCTGAATACTCCAAAACAATCCAGTTTCAGAGCATTGGGTTCTTAAAGAAATTTAATCTTCATCTACTCCAATTTAAAGTATGAAATGCCAACATTATGATCAAGTTGTCCATATGAAAGATTGGTGTTTAGATCTTCACCCTTGTAAGCATACCCATCATCAAACCTTGGGAAGAGATTGTACATAACAATCACAAAACCGATCTTGCATACGACAAGGAAGTGGCATTTCACATTCCTAATTACTCCAAAATAATCCGGTTTTAGAGCATTGGGTTCTTAAATAAATTTCATCTTCATCTAATCCAATTTAGAGTTCAAAATGCCAACATTGTGGTTGAGTTGTCCATATGAAAGATCGGTGTTTTGATCTTCACCCTTGTAAGCATTGTTAAAAGCATACCCATTCTTCAGGTGGATGCTTTATTTTGAAGAAACCTACAAGAGAGAAGATTCACTATGGTGGATCGCTTCTTGGCAATGGTCATCAACAACCAAGAAAATATATATGTCATATAGAAGAGTTCTTTCTCAAGTAATGACACATCCTGCAGTTGATATATTTTCCTCTCCTCAACTTGTTCTTGATAGGTGGGATTGATGACAATAAGAAACAAGTGAGCAAGAACAAGTGAGTGGGAATGAGCGAACTTGAACCAGTTCCAGATCCATAGCCATAACCTTGTTCTAGTTTCCATAGTCTCGAGCCAAATCCACCTATCCATAGTTAGTCTTGAATCCAAATCCAAAGTCAAATCCATGTTCCATCTAAGCTGATTTGGTTTGTGGTCTTCCTTAAACCACCTTTTTCCGAAGAGAATCGTTGAGCCAAAACCTAGGTTAGAACCAAGTTCTACAGGGAACCGTTGAGCCAGTACTAGAGTGAGCGCCAAGTTCCAAAGTTTTTGGTCATCCAAAACCACCCAATTAGTATAAGATGTCAGCTTCTACTAGCTTTTGATTTATAGAGCACCTTCAACCATTTGCAGATGTCCTTCTCCAGATTTCAACTCTCTACTTGGATTCCTATACACCCCTTCGGATTAAGGGAGAGAGTATTGGAACCACATATGTTAGGGTTAGGTGAAGATGAATAGTCATCTGAGAAGTCCAAGAGATATCTTGGGAATGTGAAACCAAGAGTCTCGATATTGTATAAATATGTATAACTTCTTAATAAAAATTGTGCTTTAACGCCTATTCTATGGTGTCTTTTATTGGATTTGTTTAGCATCTACTTGTATGTGCTACCCGGGTATCCTAATAGTTCATATCTTTCCTAGCCTCTATGCTCAGCTACAACCATCATCTTTCCTCTAATGTCTAAAATTTCCCCTTTACAATTATAATTTTGGTTATTTTCACAATTTGTAATTGGTAATGGAGAGAACAACATTAAAAATTCTTCCTAGTGTAAAAATATGCATGAGAAACAGGTGATAGAATCCAAACAAGATGAGAGGATGTTGAAAAGACAATTGGCATAACTTTTGACCATAGAAGGAAGGACTCTTACATTTGTCATAGAAGTTTTTATCCCATGCTTTCATAATTACATGTGGGAGACTTTTCATACCAACCTCACACATGCATTCAATGATTGTATATAATAAGTCAAAAGGAAGTAATTGTCTAATTTAAGGCACGTGGCAGCAAGTGGATGAGTTCTAAGGTTGACACTTGGCAATAAGGGATTTAATCTCCTATAGGCCCCCTTTCCTCTTCCTCGCTAGTTGAATCATAGCCCCTCTAGTGCTCTTTACACAGACATCTTGGACCATTTAATTAATTTTTCAACATAATAATTACATAGCTTTTGAGTCATCATGACAAGCTGACCACGTGGCCCATATAGAAATATTTACATTATACATTCATATCCGTTCACTAGTTGTGCCTTGGCCTTGACCTCCACACTAGGAATCCATACTAGCATATTTACATCATTTACATAATTTGATTTAATACATTCCAAGGGTCAAAATTTAGGGTATTACATATAAATGAGGTCTTCTTCCCACTATTCTTGACCCAAGTACATCTCTTTCACTCCTTAGTGGAAGACAATGCCAAAGCTTGGATGCTTTCATACCCTTGGAAACAGGTACATTACCCTCACTGGCACACACATAAGGGCTCTCTATATATAATTTTTTAATTATGGACAAATTTGAAATAATTTTTCATAAGCGTTACATATTATGGACATACACATCTCCCTCACTTGGCCCATAAAATATGCCTCTTGGCACAATAATCAAGCATGGAATCAAGTGAGAAATATTTGAATAAACTCTTACTACTTTGTATCATCAAAACACTTTGAGGACTAAGTTCTTAGGGAGATATGAAACATTGTGCCCTCTAACACAATATACTAAATGTATGGCATAGGAGATGTCCCCTCCATTGTGTCTTATAGGTCCATAAGGGCTAGTTGAGACATACAAGTCAGTGGAATTGACCATTAGGGGCATTTGATGTGGCTAACAAAGTTGTTAAATGTCCTTAATACCGCTTTATGTCTTTGGGTACATCAGCCATGATCTCCAAGGTTAAGACTCGTGTTTACTATAAATAAATGAGTCATGTTTCTTATACTTTGTGGGTTTTCAATTTAAAGGTGTGTCACAACTATTTGGGTCGCAGGTTATCACTAGTTACCATTCTAAATAAAATAGTATGTGGCCCAATTTAAAGGTGTGATATAAATATTTGGGTCAAGTTATCACTAGTTACCTTTCTAAAGAAAATAGTATGTGGATCACCATCTTTTTGAAAGCAGTGCTTCTCACTATTTTTACATCGTAAGGCATTTTTAGTACAATAAAGTCTTTCTTGGCATTTTGTTTACCAAACCAAATATAGAATCCCATTTTTCATAGGTTTTTTGGTTCTTGGGGCGGTTATCATTGGATAATCGTAAAGTGTAATCAACATTTGTTTACACTACACTTGATGTTGCCAAACATGCCTTATGCCTCACACATTGTTCACATATTGTTTTCACGTGTTATGTGTTGCTTTTACAAATTTGGTGTGGAAATGAAGCAATTATTATCGCATAAATATCTTGGAATTGAGTAAGCAAATTCAGTTGTTATTGTCAACTACCACAAAGACAACTCTTGCAATGAAACCACAAACCTACTAAAATTTAGTGAAAATTATTGAATCCTCGAAAGCCCATTTTCTATAGGCTAACACAAAATCAACAAATAAAAAATTTACCTTCAATCCCTACAAGTGTCTTCATGGTTCTCTCTGTCCATTTTTCTAATTTTAATTCCACTTTCAACACAATTTTATGCACAATCATGTGCACAACCTAAAAAATAAAATGAGAGATGAATAATCGCTAGCTTACCTGGGACATGTTTTATAGTTATCGGAATGTAATAACCTTAGCGACCTTGTGGATGAAGCATCTCTTCTCTTTATATAGCTAGGAGGACTCTATGAATTAATCATGTAGACAATGATACGAGAACTCATGTCAATGATGCTTGCAATTGTTGTATTTTCTCTTCCTTGGAAACGCAAGCATAATTGTATTTTCTATTTCTTGGAAAGGCACTTCCATGTGAACACAACATTGATAGATAGCGAGAACGAAACCAAGGTTTTTGGATAGTAAAATACATCCCACAAGTTCTTAGATGAAATTTTGATAGTGAGGATGTTCACATCTAGAAGACTTGCACTCTAAGTTTATTTTTTTAATAGTTTAACGTTATAAACCACTTTTTTCCTCTTTCGTAGTTTTTATGAAATATTATTGTGCTTGTAGGAACAACACAATTCAATGTTAGTAGAATTTTTTTTTCCTCGGGAAAAAAAATTACTTATATTTCCATAAAGAAAAATAGGTACAATCCTCAAAAAATCACAAAAGCAAATGTTCTTCTTTGGAACAACTAGACTAAGGTTGCCTCCTCAAATGTACAGATTTCTCACAAATGACTCAACAACTTGTAATTCCAACATACATTTCTTCTTAACAGTATACCAAAAACTTTAAGTTGTGAACTCAACTTACATAGGATCTAGATAAAACATTATGACTAAAAATAAATAACTAGATGGTCTTTGTCTAACAACGGAATAAAAAATTAATCTTTCTTTCACCTTAACAAGTTCAAAATGTTGCTTGCCTTAAAATTCATAGATAGAAATAGTTATGGAGGAGATAATGGTCCCATTTCTAAATTCATCTTCCTGAAGTTGAGAGAGGGCAATTTAAATGTCTTCCTTTGACAAGGAATTTGCTTTGTCATTAAATTGTCTATAAATGTGGGAAAAACAAATAAACTAAAAGGACCTTGCACATCCCTTAATTGGAAAGCCAAATTGAAGAGGCCATTCCTTTAAACAAGATTCTCACCTCTCATCCACCTAATGGTGAACTCATAATCACCATAAACATGGAGAGTAGTCTAATCTTATTCAGGGTCGATTTCATCAACATAAGGAGAGCCTCAAATTCACCATAATTATTTGAACCATGACACAATAAATCCTTTCATGTATAATAATGAGTAGCTGAATCAAATAAAATATATCCAACTCTACATAAAGAGCCATTGTTTTGAGTAACCCATCAAAAAACCCTCAGGGGGTTGACATATCAATCTCAGGTGGGTTTATGATTCGGACCTTTGGCACTATTTCCGAGGACTGAAAAAATGGGAGCAGGGAAAGAGATTGAGAAGAGACATGAAAGCCAGACACAAAATTGTCTTCGAAAATACGTTCATTTTGATATATCCAGATTCTCCACAGGATCGGGAAAGGAACTGCCTTATATTTTTTAAGATCATCTCTTTTGAACAATTCTTTGAAGTTGTCCAAGAACAATCCTTTTGACCACATACTTTGTAATCCTAAAGAGGTTCCCACATCCTTGTATAAATGAACAATGAAATAGCAATCACAAAATATATGCTAGGAGGATTCAATATTATTCCTACAGAGACAATACCAACCTGGACCTTCCGACTTCTTTTTTTTGTAGCCTGTCCCAAGTGAGGTCTCTATTCTTCAAAATTAACCAAACGAGAAAAATACTTTTGACAGTGGCTCTTACCTTCCATAGCTTCTTCCACCACCACTCCTTAGCCAAATCTCTAGGACCTTGTTGAGCCTCATAACCCAAAGAATCCTTGTAGGCACTACCTTCCCCCTTCCAAGACCAAGCCAAATCATCAATCTCCCTTGATATTCTAATGTGGGCCCTCTTCAATTCATCAAGGAACTTGTTCCAAGCTTGTGCATTTATACCTTCCAAGCCAACCTCTTGAGTTGATAACCATCCTTGAGACTAGATTGAAGTTTTTTTTGATTTGCCAATTTTATTCAGGGTATAGAGACCCCTCAACTTTAGATGTTCAATAACTTCTGGGGTAAGAAAAACATGTAGATTACATCCTAGTATTGCATCAACGTCTATACTTACCTGGGTGTCTGCTCCCACTTTCCATGCCAGGTGATCACCAAGTACTAAAAAAGCAAATATGAGGGCCTAGTGATTAGAGGCATGTTTAGAGGACTTTCTCAAGCTTCTTATTTAGTCCACCAAAATTAGTAGATCTATATATTTTTGTTGAATGATCCTACACCATAAATTGTCTTTAGACAATATTTCCAGAGGGATTTAGCGGCAAGAGATTTACCAAACAAGAATAAGTCTTTTATGCTCTAGCCTCTCAATTTTTTGGGTCTAGAAATTCAATCCCAGCAAGCCAAATGAGATACTTTGTACTATGGGATTCCTTTCCAAAGATCATTTGCATATATTCTTTTGATTGTTCCCAAGATTCCTTTTGGAATAGAAGCTAGGGTATGTCAATATACTAGGAATGCTTCAATAACAAACTTTAATAAGACCAATCTACCACCCCTAGAAAACCATCAGTTGCACCAATAATTAATTCTTCCTTCAATTTGGGATATAAGCTAGTGCCAATCAATTGTCTTATAGTTATTTGGTTTAAGGTTGAAACCAAGGTATTTGAGGCCTCCCTCATAATCTTGCACTGGAATTTGAAAAAGTCTAGCTAAACTTTCCAAGAGAGAGTCCTACAGACCATATGATAGAAAGACATAGTTTTGCAAGTTTATGACCATCCTTGTAGCAAAGGAAAAAAATTGAATAAAGCATTCAATACTTGTCCTTCTCTCTCCAAATCATGACCAAAAAGAAGAATATCATCAACAAAAAAGAGATGAGAGATAGCTATATTTCTTGCAACTTTAACCCCTTATAGTTGTCCTTGAGATATGGCATGATGAATATCCCTACTAAGGCTTTCAGCAACAAGTAAGAAGAAGTAGGGAAGGAGAGGGAAATCCCACCTCATCCCTCTAGATGATTGAAAAAATGAGGAAGCAGACCCATTGAAGACAGACTAGCTAGCAGAACAAACACAACTCATAAACCATTTAACAACTTCAAGAGAAAAGCCTAAGTGCAACAATAAAAGTTTAACAAAAACCATGAGACTATATCATAAGATTTAGAAAGATAAAGTTTAAGGATAAAAAGTAGGGGTGGAGGACACCTTAATGGAGTGAAGAGTCTCCTGAGCAGACCAATAGCTTCATGAATAAGTCTACCTTCAAGAAACCCAAATTGCTCAGGAGCAATAAACTTGGACAAAAAAGGCTTGAGTCATAATGCAATAACTTTAGAAATGATCTTGTAAGCACAATTGCATAGATGAATTTCCCTAAATACATCAAAGTTGTCTGGGCGATCCTTTTTAGGAATTAGAGATAAAAAAGTTGAATTAAGGCATCTCGAAATATTTCCATGAATTCTACCTTCTTCAACCAGTATGAGGAGGTTGTCACCTACCAAGTAAAAAAATCTAGATAGAATTTGATAGGCTATCCATCTAGTCTAGGGCTCTTTCTTTCTAGAAGGAAGTCATTACCTTTGGAAGTTCATCCTTAGAACTTCTTGAACCAGAGCATCATCGTCTTCATTATCCACCATTCTAGGAAAGAAAGAAATAACCTTTAGGATATTTGCAATATTTGCATCCTCAATATCCTTAAGAAGGGTGGAGAAGTGACTAACACCTAAATATGCCTGAGCATGAAAACCTTATACAGTGTTCCCCTCCTCATCCTTCAAGTCCCATATGGAATTGATATTTTTCTTTAAATTTGCATCCTTGTGCTAATATCTAGTGTTTTGATCACTTGAGGAGAGTCAGGTAGCCCTACTTTTTATCCGCCAGTCCTTCTTAGATATTTGAGTTTACATTCCTTTAATTGTATCAAAATTTGCTTTTGAGAACATACCCTCATCATAACTATTGTAAAGTTGTCCCAAATGTTGCTCAATTTTTCTCAATGATCAATCCCTATAGATAATTTGATCATGAGCCCAAGGGATAACTCGTTCCTTGACCTATTTCAAATATTTCACAAATTGAATACAAATAGGCTCTGCAAGTTCCAGATTAAATTTCTTCCAAGAATCAATAACCATCTTTTTAAAATCCTCATCCTCGGACCAAGCTGGATTGAATTTGAAGGGATCATGTGGTTTATCTCCTTTAATACTCATCTCCAGAAGTATGGGAAAGTGGTCAGACACCCTAGATGTCTCAACCTAGAACTGATAATTGCACAAAGATTCTAAGAGAGAGTGATGAACCATGAATATCTCACATTGCTTCATAATACCCACATCCCCCGATCTTTTATTGGCCCAACTTCGCATGATTTCCAAGGTTTCGACATCGACCATACCCATAGATTCAAAAAGATCTGAGAAGAAAGCAATTGAATGATTGACCCAAGTCGAATGGCCCCATATCTCCCATCTATTCAAAGTAATATTAAGTAGTTGCAAAGATTTATCCAAGAAGGCTTATCCCTTATCTAGTCACAGGCTAAAAGAGATGGCTAGAAGTATTCATGGTGCTCATAAGGGCCATAAATATTAAGTAGTTGTAGAGATTTATCCAGTTTGAGGTTGTGAACCATTTTACAGAGACCTAAAATGGTTGCAAATTCATTAATTGGTGTCAAAGAGGAGTTCCACACTGTCTCTAGACCACCTGAGTTTCCAAAAGAACCCATGGAAGCAAAGTTGTAGTTTCCAAGCATGTTTTTTTAAATTTTATGTGCATTATCACCTCCACCCTCGTCTCTTGAAAAAAAATCACATCAAGTTTAGTTAAGTCCAAAATTCTTTTGAGGGTCACTTTTTTTGCTTAACCCCCTAAGTCCAACACATTGAAAGAAAGGATCTTCATGGGACACACCCACCCAGGGTGTTCGATGCTCTAAGAACCCCTAACAAAACACTTTGATTTCCTTAATTGACTTCCTGAATATCCTGAGCCTGGGCTTGTTTGATGGTCCATTTGCAACCTGCTTTAGAGACCCCGGGATCCTTCACAGTATCAATCACCAAACCTCTAGACTGTGAGTTAATATGAGAATATCGAGTGGATATGGGTCGAATATCATAGTGACCTCCTCTACTACTTCTACAGAGTGGCCCTTAATCCCTAGGGCCACCAGAGGATATCGAGAGAGTCCTCTTTAAGCTATCTCTTACCTCTGAATCATTTCAGAGATTGATCACCAAGGTACCTAGAGGAAAAGATCCCCCTATAATGGTTGGATCCATTGCGGATGACCCCATCAAATTTGTGCTTCCCTTTGGATCAAGAACCAAATTTGGATCCCCCAAAATACTGTTCAAGTTAATCAGTATTTTGTTAGAAATACTAATTGTATTAAAAGTGTCTTCCATGGGCTCCATTGATGCATTTCTCAATTTCCACAAGTCATTTAATTTATGCTTTTGAGAAGGATAAAGATCAATAAAATCATAGGATAAAGGTTTAGGGGAAACCTTACCCTCCATAGGAATGAAAAGGGAGTTGACATGCACCCCCTCTCTTGCGGAAGAGTCATCTTTTGAGATGAAATAGGGACCTACATCCACCTGATTTTCTTTGAGCTCAGTCGCAGAAGGAGAGAAGGATAGGGGAGCAGAAGAGGGACCCTTCCCACCAGGGTTGCAGGTAACCTTAGGAGACTTTTCTATCCAAACTTTTTTCACAAAGGGTTTGTCACAATCATGAACTATGTGACCATATTGATAGCAACGTACACATCAAAAAGAAAAATTAATATAGTCAAGGACCTGGAGGTGCTTCAAAGAACCGATCTCAATCTCCATAGACTAAAAAATGCCCAGACTCACATTGATTTCAACTAATATCTTTGTGACAAATCCAGCATTTGCAAACTTGTAGGAGACATTAGCGAGAATGAAATTACCTAATGCATCACTGATAGCCTTCAAGGAGTGGTTGTTCCAAAATTTCATTGGAAATCAAGGCAACTTGACCTAGACTGGTGTAGCAAGAACAAATTCCTAGTGTGCATCAAACACAAGATGCCATGGCTTGATCAACAAATAGGCCTTGTCACAAAACCAAAAACTTCGTAGAATTTCGTTTGCATCCTCCTAGGTCCAAAATATAAACCCTATCCCACATTTTTTGAGCAAGTGAAGAATAGGCCCATAATCTAATATAGGAATCCAAAAATGTTGAATCCATTGGTTAAGACTGTCCATATTCATCTTCTGCTGAGGAACATACCTACTAGGGTTTTTCCCAACAAAAGTCGAATTTGTTCCACCTGAACCTACTTTCCCACAACTAGATAAATCCTTCATCCTCGGGACTTTATCACCTTCTTTCTCTTCTAATTTCCCCCCTTTACCACTTTATGAGAACCCTCATTGCATAAATCAGTCGTCCTTGAATCAACTTCAAGTGAAATTGGGGCCTCCAAACCCTCCATGGGCATAACAGGGGGAGGGGGAATCACCACTTCAACGTCAGGAACCTCCTATAGAAATGAAAAATCCTTTGGATCAGGGGGGGGGGGGAAAACATCAAACTCAACGTTGCTAGAAAAAGGTACACTAGCCTCAACGTTTTTTTGACAAGTGTAGAAAAGCTCCAAAGGAACTAGACTCTAGCTGGAGCATTCGAAGAGAAGAGATATGACAAGAGCCTTCAAAACATTCACCTAAGAGATGTGTCTAAATGTGTCTTCTTTTGACTAAGAGTATTCACTATAGTCCACTAAGTGGTCGTATTTAGCTATTTCGCCAAATTCTGCAGTATAGAGGGTTAGGGGTTCGTAACCTCCATCCCCAATCTATAGTATTCAACCTTGCATTCAATGTTAGTAGAATGTTTATAATATAATATAATGTAATAATGAACTAAGAAAAAATTAAAATTAAAATATTAGTTTAGATTTATTTTAATCTTAGATCCCATAAGAGTTCATAGGGATCAAATCCCTTTTGATGCAAAGTAATCATCATCATCACACATAATTTTTTTCCAAAGCAAGAAAAACTTGCAATACTAAGGGATACTTGCCTAGTCCCTATTGATACAACCATAAGACCCTAATGTATACCAACATCATCATCTGTAGACAAAACCTAACACTTGAAATTTAGAAAGCAAATTTAGGTGTGTGGGAGAGGGAAATAAATCGACAAGATTTGCTTAATTTTATTGATCACCCACATTTATTTATGATTAGATATATTTGACATCATTATCACTTCCATGAGGCATGGCGAAGGAGCCACCTTTAGAATCAAACAACATGTCAAAGGAACCACCTTTATATCAAGCCTCAACTCTTTTAAATATTTATGCAACCTCTTGCTCTTGAATTCTCGCAACGCCCCTTTAGAAGCTCGTAATTTATTTCCTTCAATCTTGTTCTACATAAGGAGCACACATTAGCGTCCACAAAATCATAACCACATTTCATTTGTTTCTACTATTTTATCTCATAAAGGTGATTATATTGGTGTTGGAATGAATTCTTACCATGCTCTTTTGTTATTAAACTGAACTTCCACCTACCAGGATTGCAAATTCAACTTCTTAGCTGATATGGAATTCTATTATTTTTGTTAGACTCTAGATTAAGAATCGAACACTGTAACCATAATGTTCTAGGCATTCTTCTATTTCCGCTAGAATCTTGATTAAAAACCACACACTATAAGCAAATTTTGATTTATTAAGGTTCATGTTCAAGGGAGATTTGTGGGCATATTATGTTTACTGAATGTCAAAGAGAAATGCCTCTAGGGAATGGTGTACATGAGCAATTGCACACCAATATTGAGTATGTAGAACCCTCGTTTTTCCATTAAATTAATCTTATGTTTTCCTTTTCAATAAACAATTTGAAACCTTTTTTTCCTTTGTAAGTAATTTGTCTCTTCAAAATTAGATTTCCTCTCGTCAAAATCATTTTTGGGTATTCAATGTTTCAATAAACACCTTTATTTTCACTATTTAGGGTTTTTTTTAGCTTGTGATTTTAATTGGGCAACTGACGGTTTCTGGGGTTTTACAATGAGGGAGAAACACATGAGACATGGGAAGGGCATATAAATTTTCAAGTAACATGATAGGATAGTTCAGGCAGTGGGATTGCATGCTCTATGTGCCTTATTTGGATCAAACATTGAATATAGTCTCTAGAAAGAGGTCATTCTACAACTTTCTCTACCTTCTCCATGATTTGAACTCATGGCTCATTATAGGCTTGAATGTATATACTATTTATGTTGCTTTTAATTTTGTGTCAAGTTTGGTGACCATTGGGAACAAGGATATCTTTGGTTGTGAAAGTGCACATCCATTTCCCTTGAGATTTTTATAATTGATGTTCACTTTGCAAGGATAAATTGGAATGATTTTCACTTTTGTATCAGGTAGGAAATATACTAGCCTATAAAGTGCATTCTTTTAGAGTTGCAATGAATGAGGAGCCACTCACATAGAGTTTCTAAAAAGTCCTTCACCTAGATCAATATCTTGATAGCTTCTAATTAAATGCTTTTTAAGTGGTTTTGGCTTGTTTATCTACAATTAAATGTTTATGTTTGTTTCAAAATAATTTAGAATAGGGTTGTTGAAATGGGTTGAGCTTATCATGGAGTTATTTCCAAGGTATCATTTTAGCTATGTTTCCATTACTATATTTTATTGTATTTACATTTGCATGAGACTATTTTAGCCTTAACAAAAAATTTCTTTATTCAAGATTTCCTTTTTGTCTTGTTATCTATTCTTTTAGAAAAATGTGAGGCTATGTATTCCCACTTGCACAATAGCCATTCCATTAAAATATGTCTTACTGTCAAATTATGGTGTAGATAAAAGGCCAAATTACAAGGTCAAGCAGATGGTTGAGTTACCAAAACTATACATTACTATTGATGATTTTAGTTTATTATCCATTTGTAAAATGTGGAAGATATTGAATGTTTGCTGAGGAAACTTCAACACCAACGAATCATTCACTTTCACTTGAATGATCACTTTATCCATTCTTTTACACACCAATGACCAATGTTACACTTAAGTTAAAATGAGATTGAGTTGAAATACCTCTTCACATTGAGGTATGTTGTCCTACTATGTTCCATCACATACAACTTATATAGATCGATTACTAGATTTATGATTACTTTTTATATTAGTCAATAATAATGTCAAATTCAAACAAGGAATATTATACATCAAAATTGACACTAGGCAAGGAAAATTACAATTTTACTCAATTTTGTTGAAGTATTTATATTGTTTATGTTTGTTATGACCCAAGGGGGCTAGATATGGGTTAAATGTATACAATATGACCTCGAGGGGGGCATATATGGGGTTAAATATATATGTAATGAATTAAATGTATATGTAATAGTGGTTGGGCATACTTTCACACACCAATGACCAAAGTTAGACTTAAGTTAAAATGAGATTGAGTTGAAATACCTCTCCACATTGAGGTAGGATTTCATACTATGTTCCATCACAAACAATTTATATAGACCAATTATTATATTTATGGTTATTTTTTATATTTGCAAAGAATAATGTCAAATTAAAATGAGGAATACTATACATCAAATTGACACTGGGAAAGGAAAATTACAATTTTACTCAATTTTCTTAAGTATTTATATTGTTTATGTTTGTTATGACCCATGGGGAGAATATATGGCGTTAAATGTATATGATATGACCCCCAAGGGTTCTTGATTATTTAGAGCATGGAATGAAAGAAATAATATAAAATGGAAACATACATACAAATAATTTGCAGAAATCAAAGTTGTACAGTAAAACCCAAATTCCATTAATGAATGGAATGGAAAAACATTGTAAATTGCAAATCAATACAAACTAGTTTGGATGGTGGTAGCTTATCTCTGAATAGAGATGTGTCAACTATGCTCACTCACAAGAGATGAATACAAAGAGACCACAAAGGGAATTTTTAACATAACCATGAAGAGGCAAAAAACCTAACATCCAAAAACTAACCCTAGGAGATGAAGCGCCAACAGGATTCGTGGGCCCCGAGGTGACTAGTTGATACGTCAACTTCCTAAGGGCGCAACTTTTTCAAAAGATCTTCATTTAGGGAACTCGATAGATTGTTGGAAAGAACTAGCTAAGAATTACAACTTTTGACTAGGTCCACGGAATGCCATGGCAACCTCTGGCCCCCTAATTGGCCAAAAAATATCATTTAAGGCCTCAAATGACCCCAAAAGTTTGGGACCTGAAAAACCATAGAAAATTACCAAGAAATTAGAGAACAGTTGTAAATTGATGGAACAAGTGGGTGACCACCAATATCCACCTGGATCATTCCTCCCCTGTTAGGTATCAATGGTACCTATTGTGTCAAGTTCCTCCATCAGACGAGGAAGCTTTTGTTGAATATAACTCCTAGTGAGCCACTTTCTCTCGTGAAGAAGATGCCCTACTTTGATGACCCAATATAGTTGGATGTTCTGCCGAAAATTTCCCTTCATCTTAGTTTCCATGATCCAGTCAATTGTATCCTTATCAATGCAATCATGATTGAGTTTTGTAGGATCCAAGTGCTCAACTACCTCTAAGGTATCTAGGAGAGGTGGAAAACATGGTCAAAGTAGCTCCACATTAAAGACATGGTGCAAGCCAAGGAAAGGGGGAATATTTAACTCAAAAGTATTCTCACCCACAGCCTTGGTGATGGTATAAGGTCCATATCGAAGTGGGAAGAGCTTTCGATGGGGACCTATGAGTCACTCTTTCTATAAATGTAACCAAACCTTTTTGCCAACTTGAAAATTAAGTGGAACTCGATGTTGGTCATGTTGTTGCTTATACTTGGAATTGGATTTCTACAAGATATCATGAACTTATTGTTGGATGTGTTGGATCTTCTCAACAAATTTGGATGCCCTATCAGATTCAATTTGAGCATGGGAGGAATATTCCTATGTATATACAATGGGAAGTGCTACGTCAATTGGGGATAATGGATAGAACCCCAAGCATACCTCAAAAGGGTTGTGGCTAATAAAGTTGTGAAGGGATATGTTGTAGCTATGTTGAACATAAGGAAGGCTCTCATCCCAAGTGCATGGATGTTTGGAGTTGTACAGTCTCGGGATATGCACAATCATCCTATTGAACACCTATGTCTTCCCATTAGTTTGGGGGTGGAAGGAAATTGATTTGGTCAACTTGGTGTCCATTATCGACCATATGATAGAATAGAAGGTACCCGGGAACATGATGTATCAATATGAAATAATGGTTTGTGGGATTCCAAAATGAACCCAAATGTGCTTGAAGAAGAGATTAGTAGTGGCCTCTATTGTGATGCTCTTCTTATAGGGAGTTAAAATTGCCATCTTAGAGAATTGGTCAACAACCACAAATACACCATCATTGTCATACTTGGTTAAAGGAAATACGAACATGTAGTCCATTGAGATAGACTCCCTAGGCCTATCTAGGGTAGGGAATGAAGTGTACAATCCTTACTTCTTGATGGCAATTTTGGCAATGGCATAGACGATGCATGATCAAATGTACCTACCAATGTCTTGTCGAAGCTTTGGCCAGTAGAAGCACTTATGTAACACTACGACTATCTTCTCTATGCTGAAGTGCCCTACCATTCGACTGTAATGTGCCTTCCAAATTAGCTTTTAACACTCACTTGAAGGAACACAGAGGTGGCCAAGATGGCATAAAATTTCATCTTGGAGATGAAATTTTGAGACCAATCTTACTACTTGTAATGTCTAATAGGCAATAGAAAATTCAGGGTCATTATCGTACAATTTGGGGCACCCAGATGTGTCATGTCCAAAAGAGTTGAGCATGGTAGTTAGCATAGCAACTGAAGGTCAATTGAGGTTTCCTGTGACATGATTGGTGTTTCCCTTCTTATACTTGATATTTAGGTGGAACTATTGCATATATGTAGACCACTTCTGATGGTGTTCATTCTATAACTTTCCCTATGTTTGCATGAATTACAGGGGCTTATGATCAAGGTGGATGAAGAGGACAAATTTCTTAGTGTAAGAGATGACCTTTTGACATTGCTTTGTAGATATCAAGGAAACTGCAGTAGTCATGACTACCTTGGGTATCCTATAGAGTTGGCCTTCCAAATTATAATGACACTATAGGACTTGGACTTATATATAGCATGATGTTTCCACATATAGGGTTCTCCTAAAAGAACATCACAAACTTCAAGTGGGGAAACATCACACAGTACCTCATCTTTGAAGGGATTGATGCCATAGGATAGGCAGGATTGTTGACTATCACGGATGTCTCGTCCTTGGTTCAACAAACCCACTACAAGGAAATAACCTTGTAGCGGGGGTTATAATTGAGGTTTTTAGTCTTACAAGATTGGTAAAAAAATTTAAAAAACCCTCCGCTACAACTTTTGTTGTTGGTAGCAGAGGTTTTTGTGGACATTATAATGGATATTCACTATAACTAAAAAATATGGGCGTATGGAGGTTGTAGGGGATGTTTTTTAGCAGTGCTCTTTAATTATATAATGCGCACCGATGCATTTTTTATAATAAAAACGCACTGGTGTGTACCATCGATGTAAATGCATCGGTGCATATATTTTAAAGGAGACACACCACTACTAATATAATATTGTAACAACACCAGTGTGTTTTATATACACGCACTAGTGCCTACATTCATTGATAATGCACCGATGCATATTTTACATTGTGGCAGCATCGTTGTGTTTAGTTTCCATACACCCTAGTGCGCTTCAACATTTAAACTGTGGGTATAATTTAATCGAAACATACCTATGTATATAATATATTGTACCATCATTGGAGTGTTTAACATTCACAATTGCATCGGTGCCTCATATATTATATAAATGCACCGGTGCATTTTTATATTTAAACGCACCACTGTTGATGTTGTATTATATATTCACTATTATGTTTTTGTATTAAAATATAACCGATGCGATATACTACCAATGTGCAATGGTACATATATTATCCCAATGAGTACTAATGCGCATAGTTTGGAATAAAATCAATGGTGCTTATATTGCAAAAACAACACCGGTGCCTATAATATTTATAGAGCACGATTCCTTCATTATGTCAATGAACACCTGTGGCTAAATTTTGAGTAGACATTCATTCATGGAAACAAATAAAAGGCACTAGTTAGTGTGGATATGCAAATATAGCTTTTGTTTTTTATTATTACAAATTTTCAATTAATCATTTAAGAATCAAATATTTTTTATAATAATATTTATTTTATATTTTATTTATCGTGTTTCGATATTGAGTTGATTACACATATGTTCATTATAACTAGGTAAATCATTCATATATTTAGTATTTGAATTAATCATAAAAAATAAAATATTTTTTATATTTTAACTATTGAGTTTCAATAAGTGTGTTGATTACACCTTTGTTCATAGTCACAATGTAAATCATTCATATATTTAATCAATGATGTAACATTTTGTGACATTAGACAATCCAGTACAGAAGAAACCCATCTTATTATATACTAATAAGAATCCAAAATATGGGACAATATAAAGGTCGTCAATAATCAAAATTTCATTTTGGCATTGTTACAGTTATCGATTACTTACCATCATCCAATTGGGGTGATATGTCCACATTAAACATAATGTTTATTTTTCACAGGTAAATATTCCAAACTATACAACTTGCAGTAACAACATTCAAATGTTTTGGTCATCATTCATTGCTCGAACTGTTGTAGTCTCCTGAGCTGCTTCCATGCCCTATCTCTTCATCACCTTCATGGGATATTGTTCTTGAGCTATTTGAAATGTTTTCTTGATTGAATTCATTTCATTCCATATTTTTTATGTTCCATCTACAGGCATAAAAATAAATTGTGACGAGTGTATCTACATTTTTAAATAGTATAATATACATAACTATGTAAATGAAAAACCGTACAATTTCAACAAGTGAATAATAAACTCCACACATATTTTCAAAACCACTCCTCATGATGCTGGTCAATAAATCCTCTGTTGGATCCACTCTGTACTTTGTTTCTTGTGAGTATCAAATGCCATGATAACGCACATGTATAATTAATGTTTTATTATTGTTTCATCAATTATAAAATAAGGTACTTAAAACTATATAGCTACTTACAAATTATTCAATTAACCCTTGATACCCCAACATATACTCACAACCCTTACTTGATACAGTGTCAATTAAATGATAAGATGGCTTTTCACCATATGTTAGAACCTGTTAGAAAACATGCATGTACAATTTTAAATTAATTAATATATAAACATCACACCAAATATGAAATCTAAATCAAACCATAAGTACTCACAAACTTTGCTATCAACCCTTTTTTCCTTGTCATCCCTTCTTATGCGTTGAATTGGTGCCAAGTTTCTTTTTCTTTTCATTTTTGCTACAACAAAACAATTGAAAATTAGTATTTCATCTGATAATTAAACTCTATGCGCATTAAAAATAAAACTATTATTGCATGTGTTTGATGCACGTTGTTGTTGGGATGGCTCCCCCTATGATGTGGTTATGTTCATTTATTTGACCAACTCATGGTACACCTTCTTTGACATCCCTACCGACCTATTTTGGATATCACATAGTTCTTCCTTTGGAATTTTAGTGATCTTCCTAAGAAACAAAAAGCACAATGAAAAAATGATAAATATTTATATGAAAATAAGCATAGCAAAAATATTAACAAAGTAGTATGTTTTGGACTAGTCTATACATATTATAGAAAAATATTTTTAGCAATAATACATTTTAAACGATTATTTGTTGTATGTTTTTGCAATTGCAAGTCTCATTGGTCTTAGTGCCCATTGCTCTGGAAACGCTTCTTGTAATTTACTTATAACCTTATTCTTAGAGTCATTGGATTGATTTTTGTAATGTAAATGAAAAGTACGTCTATAAATTCTTTCCATTGTATCCCTCAAAGTTTTATAAAACTTTTTCCCCCTCATATTAACTTCTGGCACCACTCTAGTTGAATTGATTACCAAATCATCATCATTTACATTCTTCTTAAATTTTATGTTTTTATGTCATCCTATTTCCTTGCTCTCTGTCCCTACACAACATGCACCAAATTTGAAATCCAAATTTTGAAACAAGATAGCAATTATTGTTGAGAATCATTATTAGTAAGAATCCAAACAAAAACCTCATGTTAATCACCTTTTGATCCACATAATTCCCCAGTTGCAATATTTTCTTAAATCTTTTTTGCTCTTCTTCACTCAGATTATGAACAATCTTATATAGTTTCTTTAAATTTTTGCTCTGCATGACATGCATAAACCAATACACATATTTTAAACATACAGATAATCCAATATATTACTTTTATATCAAATGTACAACAAACTTGCCATGTTCTTTGTGTTGGATTTGTTTCCCTCGCTCATTTTGCTGTGATGTTTATTCCACAATATTTTATCAACCATTTTTTATCAATAAATGCCTTGCATAATAAAACACATCAATTTTAAAATATTTTTATACATAATAAGTAAAGAAATTAAGGTAAAAAGGTATCCAGGACAGTCGGTGCGCACGATACAAAAATTTAGCAGCGGTGTGCCTTATATGATATAATGCACCAATGCATATTTTCTATACAATACGCACTGCTAAAGGTGTTTACATTTTTTAAAATAAAACAAATCTATACAATATGCCGTCAAAATATAAATGCATCGGTGAGACATTTCTAAAAAATGCACAATGTGGACTGCGAAAGTGTTTTTAAAAACAAATTCTGACAAGGATAATCTAGACAAGATGGCTTTGAACTGAATCACATTATCATCTCAATCCGAGAGTGACCCAAATCCCCATATACTAGTGTATATAACCAAGAACATTGCTAAAAATCAAAACATTTTGTGAATAGAAAGAGAAGTAGAACACAAAAAGAAAGCAAGAAGAACCCTAGGGTTTGCAATAGTGAAGGTAACTTTGAAGGAATAAACACACAAGGGTTCACAACTTTGAAGGTAACTCTTATTCCAACTCTACTTTTTTCAAAAAACATATAAAATTTATGCCCTTTTTTATTCTATTGAAGGAAAACTTACTTGAAATGTCTCCTTTATAGAGTTGTATGTGTACACGGTGATCCCTTACAAAATTTCTCTTCAAATAAATCTTTCTTTCCAAACTCTTATGTCGTAAATATATCTTGCATAAGTCGCTCCTCAAAATTTTGGCCATAAAAGGTTTAGGGATTAAGGTTTTCTTTTTATTTCTAAGCACATTGTATTAAAATTAAATTCCCACTCTTTTTTTCATTTGAAATTTTGACCCATTGATGATAAACACATGCATCTCTTTTTTTAATTAGGAGTTCAATGCGCCACTATGATAGTGGCGCACCAGTGTACTATAATCATAAAAAGTGACACCGTGTAAATGGTAGGAAAAAATGAAAATAGAAACGTTCAAATTCTTTTTGATGAGATTACGGTGCACTAAGTAGATAATAGAGCATTTGTGCATATTACTAACATAAGTGTACCAGTGACACAGCAAGACAAAAAATGGAAGTGTGAACTTCCACAATTAATACTTTGTGGAGGTGCGGTTGCAGAGGTTTTAGTCCGTGCACATATTGAAATAGTGCACTGGTATGTTGTCTTATTAAGGTGCACTGATGTGCTAATACATTTTTTGGCGCACTAGTTACTTTATTAAAAAACAAAATGTTGCTTATTTCCATTTTTTTTAAGAATGAAGACATTTATTGATTTTCTTTTTAACTCAACTGTAGGAGCAAAAAGAGAAATAAATCAAATGGTCGATTCTTCAAATTTCAGCTCATTCCATATCGTTCCAAGTTCAAGTTCTCTATTTTTGTCACCAATAAGTCTATATTTATTCATATTTTGATTGTATATTTGAATTTATGTTGTCTTTTCATGTACATTTGAATAATTGTGCATTGACTTTTGCAGTATCTTGATTCCAGATCAAGTTCAGATGCGCATGATATTCCACTACTCCCAAAAATCTGTAAGGTCTTATCTGGAGCAACATACCATAGACATATGGTAGCTGAAAAATGGAAGGCCACTTTACCTCGCCAACTGTAACATGCCATCATCCAATAATCATCTGGAACCAATGGTACTTCAGCGTGAACTTGATCTCATTTATGACACCCCAATAGTATGAAGTTGTTCAAAATGTAAAGGGTTAAAGGTGAACCCTAGGCATGTCACATTGTCCCATTATATTAATGACCAACTACCCAAAGTTGGCATTCTAATACCCCCCATTGTGATTAATGCTCCAATAGGTGAAATAAAAAAACACGTAGGAACACTTCCATATGCACATTATTTGAAAAGTTGGAATCCAAATCAACCATGCTTTGTCCTAAAATTGACCAAACCATCTCCTTCTACTAAGGCAACCAAGAGTTCTAGTGAGCCAACATATGAAATCAATACTACCCAAAACATCTCTACAAGTAGATCCAAAAAGTTGTATGAGCTAAGAGCAGAAATGTCCAAGTATAGGCAAAGGTTGGTTCAATTGTTGGAGGGTAGCAATGACTTTTCTCTTCCCTTCCATTTGCAAAGTAAATACCAAATTGGTTACAATTGCGCTTTATATGGCGCTTGTCATCTTCCCTTCCTATGCCCAATGTTGGGACTGAATTCTCCTATTGTAGTAACAATCACATGATCGCAAAGTCTAAAATAGATGCTGCAAATATCAAGTTGTTTATCCTTTCACATGTGTTTGTTCCTCTGAAACAATCAATAGCACTTATGCCATATTGTGGTCCTCTATAGTCAATATGATTACTTGAATATTGTTAAATACAAATATAGTATTTCCATGTATAGCATGTGCATGAATGGTTGTGCTTTGGGAAACTTTAATAGGAAGAACATCTTATATATCGATGGTCATCCACACACTCATGGGAACATTGCAGGGTTCATAAATAGCTATAGTTACTCATTGTTTAGTGTAAATTGTTCATTTGAGGAACACTCCAATGACAAAGAGTTCTTTATGAAAAAGAGGTCATCCAGATTTGTTGTTGAGCATCCAATACATAGTTTGTCTCTTGGTGACAAGTTTTTAATAAACTATAACTTTCGTAGACCACCAAATGCTCATAAAAAATGGCTTGCATTGGGACTACCTTTAGATGTCAGCTTGGGCATAAGAAAAATATCATTGAGTAATTGTATTTTTGGATTTTCAATGGATTTAATGTTAATGTATTGCTTAATTCCACATTTGTTTTATAAGGCGGTGGATTGCATGTGTACTATTGGAAAATAAATTCCATGCTTCTAAAAAATGTTTGGTATAATGTTTCAACAAACTAAATGCATTGTGTTCACTAATATTATCGATTTAATGTTCAAAAATTTTGCAACCAAGATTCCAACGATGATCAACCTGTGTACCATCTACTATTGCACCCTCGTACAATTTCAAACCAAGAGAAGGTAGCTAAACGAGTAGATCTTGGAGAGGAAGCACACAAATCATGGTTGAATCAACCACCTATTCAATTCCCACTACGTCTTGAGTCACCAATTCAGAACAATATCTATAGTAACACTAGTTCTTCATGGGTTGGGGATGAAAACAATGATATAGAGGTTGGTATGGATGATTTATTATGGGATGCCCATGCCATGGAGGGAATGTTGTTAAATTCATTCCAACAAGATGGGCTCAAGAACGATGCTAATGTTGCCGATGCCTTCTTTGAAATCCTGAAATATGCTTCCACCACCGCTCTCTTTGGGCATGGATCAAGGTCTACCCAATTAGGGACAACAATGTTGTTGTACAACTTGAAAGCAATGTATGGTGTATCGGATGCGTGATTCTTAGAACTACTGAGGTAACTAACCATCAAGTCCCATTAAATTAGTGGTGAAAGGAGATTTGTTGCATGCTTAATGAAAGTGTACATTTATATTTCCCGCTAATTGCAAGTTACTTAAAGAAAATGTTGAGTGTTGAGTACATATCATATCACGCTTGTCTGAAAGATTGTATTTTATACAGAGGTAAATACGAAGACAAAGATATATGTCGTAAATGTGGGCATGATAGGTACCAGATATACAAAAAAGGGTAAGGCACATGGCCCTCCTCATAAGATATTAAGGAACATGCCTATAATCCATATGATTCAAAGGATTTTTCATTGCAAAGAATTAGCCATGTTGCAGGGGTGGCATGCCTCACACAAAAGTGAGCCAAGAGTTATGTGGATTCCTACAGATTCAATAGCCATGAAACATACAGAGGATACATGGCCTGATAAATTCAAAGATGAAGTACAACATCTTCGATTGAGAATAAGAAAAGATGGAGTTAACTCGTATTCCCTCCAAAACACCAATTATTATGTTTTGTCAGTAGTAGTGATCAATAACAATATCCCTGCATTGTTGTCCATGAAGAACGAACATCTTATGTTGCCTTTTATAATTCCTAGTAGAAGACAACTGAAGAATATAGATGTCTACCTCCAACCATTGATCAGCGAATTCAAGCAATTATGGGAAGGGATGCATGTATACAATGTATCAAGGCCCATTTTGGTGGAGAGGTCTTTTACATTGTATGGAATATGTGCATATACCATGCATGATTATCGAGGAACAAGAGTTTGCGTTGGTAATCATGTTGATTGATTTTCTTATATTTGTAATGTTATTTCACAAACTTAATTTGGTGCAACCACCTTCTTTGGTGTTAATGTGTTATTTACACAATAACATCACGGGTATGGTAACAAAAGGGTATCATGCATGGATGTAAGTGTTGTGGACCTTCAATAAAGGCTAGGTGGTCCAACCACCTACAAAGCCTGTGTATGATTGCTTAAGGGCGTTCCTCTTAGAAGACCACCCTTATAGAAGAGAATCATCTTCTTTTAATGGTAACCAAAGAGAACTTGGAGGCCTAACATAAAGACATTGACACACTAGCTTAAGGCATCTAACATAGATAAGGAGAAGGAAACTGTAGAAATGTTCGATTCAAATGGGGAACCTATGTGAGATGATCCTGAATTTTTTGACACTTACGTTGAGAAAATGCCTGTTGGGATGAAAAGGAAATCTATGTTTTATGATCTTGCATATTGGGAGCATCTTAAGATTGCCCACTTACTGGATCCCATGCATATATTAAAAAATGTTTCATCTTCTTTGTGGAGGCACATATCATTGAAAAAACTGACACATTGGTTGTTAGGAAAGATCTTATTTCTTCGAATACTAAAAGGAAACATTGGTCAAGAAATGGAAGTAGAGGAGAGGCCAAAACCACTTGGTATTTTAGAGTAGGTGATGTCCCATGGATTTTGAAGAAAGGTGATCTTTCTTTGGAAAAAGATGTTATAATTGAGTGTGAAGATGCCTTCATTGTATGGGTCGACTCTATAATTCTACTTCACAGTAGAAGAAGAATTGTCAGGGTTGAAATCACATGACCATTTGAACCTTCTAAGGGTATGTATGTTAATTACATGCTACTTTTTCTATAGTTTAGGTTATAATATGTTATACATTCATAGTTTTATGCCAATTAATTTCTCATATGTTTATTTTGTAGTGTCATTATCCTTTGCTCATGCGTGGTTGTGTGAACAATGACTCCCCCTAATATCTATGACGATCCATATATAATTTATCTGCATTTGTACGTTGGATTACATCCAAGGAAAATCACTTGGCTAGCACTCCATGTTGGCGTCTAGAAACTATTGAGATTGTTTTTATGTTTGAGAAGGAACTGTGCACAAGTTTCATGGACATGGAATTCCATCTTCTAATTCACCTACTTGATGAGGTTGAATTAGGTGGGGTGGTCTCATGTCGTTGGATGCTCTTCTTGGGGAGGTACATGGAAAAGTTGAAGAGGTTGTTAGATAGAGGGAAAAACTCGAGGGATATATGGCAAAGGGGTACATAGTATATGAGTCTTTCTACTATGTGAGTTAAATACATCAATCAAATCGATGACACACTAGTCGGAATGGTTTTGGACGGTCAACCAAATGAGGACAAAAGGGGAGGGGAGCTACTCCTGTCACCTACCCAAATTTTGAGAATAATTATTTTCTATTATTATCTTTTTTGCAAAATACTTTGTGTTAAATTATAATTACAAGTTTTGTAATTATGACCAAATTAGGTCAAAGATGAATGTAATGACTCATTATTATTATTTAATAAAGAAAAATGGGAGACAAACACTCAAGAAAGCTGTTACAAGAGTGTTCACTGGCCCACTAAGAGGAATGGAAGCTGCTGGAAGGCTTGGGACAGATGGCAGCATTTGTACTCTACCATTATCTGTTGGTTTGGGACAACTCCCCCTAATTTTGTGGCATTTTCCCCTCGAGGTGGAGGAAGGTGAGCAGGTAGCTCACTAATGACCAGTTAATTACAAAAAAGACCTAGGCAGCCTATAAAGGGCAATTCGAATTGAGCAGGGAGCCCTTACAATGTTTTCTGCAGAAACATTTCCTCATGTGCATCAGGTGATGACTGAGAGATTCGAATAGGGAGGCTGTGGAGAGTGTAGGTATAAGTCTGCAAAATGTTATGAGAAGGACAAACCAGAGGTGTTGGTGCAGGTCCCATTGACTAATAAGCCCGTAAGGCTAGATAAATTTATTGTTGCTGCAAGTAGAGATCCTAAGCTTCCGAACTTTCTTCCTCCTGGTGGATCAGTGGACAGGCTCAGGGGTCCTAAGGCAGGCATCTTGGCTGTTTAGGAGCAGGTTGGGTGGAACAGGCTTCTTGAGTGATTTGTTCCTCCTACCACACTCAGGTTCTACATTTTTTTTCTATGTTTCCAATCACATGAATCCTTTTAGTAATTGGCTTGGAAATGTTATTAATGATTAGTAGCAGTAAAATGTTAAGATCCTAATTTGATTTTAATTGCTTAACTGATAAAATGACTCCTCTACATTTTTCCCCATGCGTGAGGCTGCATCGTACTCCAGTACAGAGAGGTAGCATTAAATCTGTTCATTTCAAGTAGAACCTAACATGCATCTAATTTCATAACCCCGAGAGACACCCATGCACAGATTTATATTTCCCAGGCATCTCATTTTCTAGATATTTTAGTAGCTGCAAATTAAATCTCTGCATCCACCGAATATACTGTTCAACTCTGTATGTTGAACCAACATATCAGAAACTAGCTATAACAGTAATTTCCTTTCTGACTTCTGAAGGTGGACATGGTGTTAGCATCTAGGGTTTACTGATCATCCGTTATTTCTTCAAAAAGAAACCAATATCATGCATTATGTTTAACCACCTTCCCATACTTCTATTTTAATTGTTATTTGAATCTGACCGATCTTTATAGAAATTATTGTCATCACTGTATTATCATTGTTCAAAAAGAAAGGTACTGTATTATTCCATCCTTTCTCCCAAGATCCAAACTGGATGTGTACAGAGAGATAGAGTTTAAAGTAGATGAAATGTTAAAATGATAGGAAAATTAAATTAACTGACGAATACTCTTTAAATTTCTTTGATTTTGTATTATAAACTGTACATGGCAAAATTTAAATCACAGAATAGCATGTTCTTAAATAAAAAAGGGGTAGAAATTATTTTATCAACTGACAGAGTAAAATATTGCATCTCTACACCAAAACCAAGGTTTGATCTATTCTTGCCATATTAATATTTACAAACATTTAACAGCTACAAAATCAAGTGTGTTCATTTCATAAAATTATCATAGGTATTCTAACTATAGAAATAGAACTGTTGTTCTTGCATGTAAACGTCATTACAGCCCAGCACTTTTCATTTTAGAACTCTATTCTTGCATTATCATCGACAGGATAGGGTTTAACATCACACACAGTGGTATTCAAACTGAACCAACACCCTTTTATTAACTGCTAAACTCAAAATATGTACAGATGTATTGTAAGCTAGGTATTCCATTATCGGCTTACAATCATCCATTGGTTAAACACTTAAAACATGCATTTCATTCTATTAGACAGCCAATTTGAAAATCAGAGTTTAAGACACTATACGCAACGTTAAACCCTAGCACTGAGAGTTTCCATTTGATTAAAATCGGACCGTGGCATCTTACAGAAAACCCTTCTTTTTGTTTGTTGATTGTTTTATTCAAAATCCATTTTCACACTACACAGCTAATTGCCGAGACGAACCATAGTCAACATTTTCTTTTCCTTACAGTTCAACATTTGCTTCCATCATCGAATTAGAAGTGTAAAAACTATAAACATTAAATGTTTAAATACTGTAAAAATTCATTGCAAACATTGAAGGTTCAACCCTATCGAGTTCGTCGAGCCGAGGCATGGTTGGTCTTACATTTTAGAAAGGTTTACATCATCTACGCTAAACTAAAACCCCAGCAGTAATGATCTCCCAAAAGTTGCAGGCGAGGCAAAAGCCACTACCAAGAAAACACATTTCCAAACCCTGTCGACACTCACAACTATCGACTAAAGTCTGAATCCAGGAGAACCACGAGGTAGGGGTACCACCGACGCTTACCGATGGTTACAATGTAGTTTCCCCGTCAAACATTCCAGGCATACCACTATTCGCCGAGAGCTAACCTGACAAGCAAAACATGCTCAGGGTTAAACAATATTCACAAAATGCCGATGCATGCACAAGGAAAACTCTAAGTTATTCAAACAACACTGTACCTGCGTCGTTGACAGAAGAAGGATGAAGCCATCGATCCACCTTGAAGGAGAAAGACCCAACTCGGAGGGCATACTGTGTCAACACTTGCGAAACTTTCAAACCCAATTCTGAAACTCCAGACCTTTAAGTTACTAGAACGCCACCGAAGGGACACACTCATCCAATCCTGTGGTTGCTACACTATTCTTTTACGGACTCGACCCCTTATTGATCGTATTTACTTGCAAGTTGAAGATTGTTGCAGGTCTCAAGTTCGAGCCCGAGGGAGGCTAAAAAAACACCAAAACCTAAGAGCCTCTCGACCGGTTGGTCTTACCCCAAACCCTACCACCGAAACGAATGCCAAAGAAAACGTTACAACGCCCTGAAGGTTACGTTTAGGGTTCATGACAATCCCAACGCACCACAAATCGACGATGGAGATCTACCACCGATGAGCCACATTAGTGAATGGTAGCTGCAGCATTAATCACCCATCTACTTACTATTCCACGACTTCGCCAACTCAATCGACACCAAGGCAGGAGGCCTGTTACAACTCATCACTAGTGAATCTTTTCACATGCTAGTTATCCACTATAACATTCACGTAATAATTCCATTAATGCGGTATCCATAAACTTAATTGCAAAAACCAATTCATTTACGATGCCTTTAACTCGTACGCCAAACATTTATCATGCCATCATACCCACCTGCCAACCATAGGAGCGATGGCTATCACATTTACTTTACAACCATACCAAGGTCAAAGTATATATCGGTAGTATGCATAAAAGAATTCGTAGGTTCTACTGAAGTCAATATAAGTGCACTCATAGCATAACAAATCAACCTAGGTCGCATTTGATACCTAAGGTATGGATAGGTTCCACCCCACTTATTATTAAAGTTCATCAAGCTTGCTCATGTCATAAATTTAAACGGTTACACCCTTTAGGGTATAGTTGCCACATAAGAACCATCGCATAAATTGCATGGTAGGGCAATAATGTATATTACATTACCAATATAATTGCTTAGGTAATAAAAGACTTAGAATCACCTTGTCTCCCTCACTATTGTTGCATAGGACCATGTTTCTTGCAATAGTTATTTCACAAGTCGAAAATTATAAAAGATTATTTTAAAAGCCGCAAGTCATTCATGGAATGGTAACAAGGGAAGCCATAAACTATTAAATGCAGAAAACTAATAACGACCACACTCAGAAACTTACGACTTCTGCAGCTTTTGAGCTTGTCAAGTCACTTCTTACGAAAATTGAAAGGAAACCATACCTGTAGCATCGGAGCACTAGCAGTTTTCATTTTTGTAATGGTTATTAAACACTCTGAAATTATCGCTATCTCTTACCTGCGAATATGCGCATGAAGGACGGGTACAATGCTTTAGCTGAATAGCTAAGTAAGCCTTGGGGCACCTCGTGGGACCCCTTTCATCATCATCCAGAAATTTAAACTGTCAGTACCTTGTCGAGGAGAACTCTGTCTTCCAAATGTATCAAATTTCAATCATTCAAGCATATAAATAAATGTCGTAATCATTATTTGGATTCATGATGTGTCACTGACACAAAACACCATCAGTAAAAAAAAAAACACAGCAGTTAAGTTGTTTCTACAATATGACTTAATTATTAATTACTGCTTTACTAAACATTTATTATTTCCACATTTTGCAATTATTAACATTTAATGATGATTTAAAAATTTTAAATTTTTATGAAAATATCGGGATGTTACAACTCCAAACGAATGGAAAAAGGAACTTGATAAAGAGTAAGTCACTTATATTTTGTCAATTTTCTATAGAGTAATTGTTTGCAATGAAATTGATAATATATATTTGATCTCATACTAATAGTTTTCATTTCATGGATCAACAAATGCAGAAAATGATGCCATCAGAAACTTTGTTCTTTACAATGCAGAGGAAACGTAACCATGGGTCGTGTTTTATGAAGAGAAGAGAAGGAAATGGGATAGTGACGGGAAAGAATTCAGAAGGTTGAATGGTAGAAGCGTCCAATATCCTTACCATTTAAAAGAAAATATGCCAACGATATATCCCAATAGTTGGGTGGCTAACCAGATCAGAGATAAATATGGTGCATCCGCCCATTACCTGCATGGTGAAGAGGATGCACTAAACATAGTGATTGGGTGCAGCAACTCTGTAATAATCGCTCCATGTACATTGATCATTTTATAATGCACATTTGAATTATAACATGTATTATGTTTTTATTAATGCTTGGCTTACTAAACATATGATAATGTCCATTCTTTGCATTTTTTTAGGTGCATTTGTTCCCATCTATGTGGTCATATGGACACCATTTTCACTCTAAGGATACCGATGGTGGACGTGTCACATTTGATTGTAGAGTGGAGGTCGAGTTCGACCAATATAGTCATGCTAGCCATCATGATTAGAACAAAATAGAGGGGAATCTAGGTTACGTTGAAAAGATACAAGAGATCATGCAAGCGTAATTCTCACCTTTCCAATGTGTTTTTTTAGGTGCAAGTGGTGGGATACTTTCAACCAGAATAATGTAAAGGAAGATCATGATAATGGGATAATATGTATCAACTCTAAAAATATGTGGATGAAAAGAAGGAGCCTTATGTTTACTGTGTGTTTACCCAAAACACTACAACCAAGTGTTCTTTTACCTGGATCTGTTGGATAGGGATTGGTGGTTAGTACTTAGACACAATTTGAGATCAAAACATCTTTTTGAGAACAACAATGTTATCATGCCAAGTAAGGAAGAATATTTGGTTGATGGCAATGAATAGGGACATGTACATGTTTTATTTCGACATTTATGTTACGGCCATGGCATTTTATTATAGGCATCTATAATTGTAGAATTTTCTTTTTTCTTTTTTTTATGATGTTGGATATGAAAAGTTAACTATCATTTATTTGTGGTTGGATCCAATCTTAGGTGTTCACACATTTATTTTATGTATTAGATGTAAAATTATGATTAATGGTTTTTAATTGTGTAATGGAAGTAGAATGTATATTGAATGCATTTATTTTGAATTGAGTGTAGAACAACAAATTTTTAATGAGAAAAATAATGAGTATGAGTTACCTATCATGCTTTATAACATCACGATATTTACATATTATATGTTTCTACAACACATAAGTTGTATTCATTTGAAATTCAAAGTTGGAGGTATATGTGGCAAATTCATTTGAAATTCATGTGGTATATGTTATTTACCATTTTATGTAGCAATGCATAAACTCTACCAAATTCAACTGTATATTTTTAATCAAATGATGCAATAAATTATACATATTCATGAGTGATGAAATTGTAAACACATACGGACCTATTATACTACAAATATATTGTTTTAAAAATAAATATTATTGTTCTTCTTTTTATTTATTTATGTATTTTCTTGTGGCATTACTCATCAAGGTCATTAATGTTTTTCTTGTAACTATTTCAATATTCATCATCTATCTAAAAATATATATATATATATATTACACTCATAGTAACAAGATCTTGCATGGTGCCCGCATGGGTGTGGCTCATTGGCGGTTCAGTTTTATGAAGTCGCAGTTGTAAATGGAGGTCACAAGCTCAAATCACACCCGGCTTTACCCGTGTCCCATGCTTGCGGGGTGTGTGGGGCACCTAGGGGTATAGTGGTAGCGGGATTGGATCCCTGGACCCTATGTCACGCGAGTACCAGCCCAATCTCCAGTTGATGATTCCCCTAGTTACAAAAAAAAAACAAGATCTTGCACGATGATATTTGGCATAGTACTGATAGGGTAAAGTTAACTAAATGCTTGAATATATTTACACTATACAGTTTTAAATTTTTAAAGATTGATGAAATGTTACTATATTTATTCAAATATATTTAAAGGCGTTAATTTTGTATTATAGTTTTAATGTTATGCTAACAATTCAAGAGTATTCATCAAAATTCAATTGTTAAAATAAAAATGGAATGCTCGTGTTGTAGTGTAACATTTAATAGTTCAACTCTTCACTAATTGTTAATATAAGAGTGACATTAGAATAATAGCATCCAAAGATCACTCATACTATTTTTAACTTTACCATGACAAGGCAATGGCAGCATTATTGATTCTTCAATCCATGTGTTTTTTTATATAAAGAAAACATTTTTTTAGAGAAATACAAAAAAGGTAATGACACACAATTAACACATTGAAGTCATTTTAAACAATGTGTTCTTATTATTCTACATAATCTTTTGAATGAACATTAAATTCACACTTAATCAACCTTAAAAAATACATAAATTTAAGTCATGAACCCATAATAAGTTATGATTTAAAATTTATATAAATTTTAGTACTAGTGGATGTTGTAGTTATATATTTTACTATTCATTATTGTTTATATTTGTACGAATTTTAATATATTGATTATATCATATAGGTATTACTCAAACATATTAACATAGACATTTGCAAAATTTATTAAGTAGGTACCTCAGAATATATATGTGTAAATCAATAAATATTTGTTTTACAAATTAGTATTACTTCTTGTATGTGAAGAATTCATCGTTAATTCGCACTTATATTCATACTATTTCTTTTAAATAAAATTAATTTAGTATATAAATTGCATTAAATTGTTTTAAAAAAAAATTCTATCGAAATAAACTGTTAACATAGTAAAATCATGGAAAATGTGAAATCACTATAGGAAAATCGCGCTCCTGGAACCCTAGCTGCGACCTGTGCTCTGGTTCGCTTCGGCTGTCGTCTCCATGGATCCGTTACCGCCCTCCCTGGAGGAGCGCAGGCGTCTCCTTGATGCAGCCTTCCGGTCCTTGGTGGCCTCCACCCCCCCCCCCCCCTGCTCATGCTGATCCTGCGGATGCAAGTTTCATAAAGCGAGCTACGGCTCCTAAGATCCAGATCCTGTCGACAACTTCCAAACTGAAGGCTCTAGCTCTCAGTGAACGTGGATTAATTGGACAATTCACCGGTATTTGGCCTTCTCTGAAATCAATGGACGCCTGGGTTAATAAAAATTGGATGCCACTCATCACTAGAGGTCTGCAACACTGCTTCTGTGGTAAGGGATATTTTATTTTTCTCTTTGAAAATAAATCGGATAAAGATCTCATTTTTCGTAGTGGCCCATACTTCATGGGACCCCGTGGCCTCTACCTGAATAGGTGGAACCTCTCTTTCGACCCCGAAAAAGATGTTCCTTCAACGGTCCCTGTTTGGGTTCGGTTGCCTCACCTCCCCCTGCATTGTTGGGATGACGACACCTTGCAAGCCATTGGGAACTCTCTAGGGAAGTATATTGATAAGGCAGAACCAAATGGACCGCTCTTTGCTTGTGCCAGAATCTGCATTGAGATCAATCTCGAGAAAGGGCTACCAGAGGAAGTAAATCTATAGATGGATGGCTGGGAACACATTCAGAATGTGGACTATGAACAGCTACCCTTCAAATGCAAAAAATGCCACGAATACGACCACTTTGTCAAAAACTGCACAAAGAAAGCCCCAGAAACCACAAAAAGACCTCAAGAAGCAGGGTGGCAAATGGTGAAGAAGGGAAAGAAAACCTACCCTAATCCTCAATCTACCAAAAACCCCCAAACCTCCCCCAACATTGGGATGACAACAGAAACTCAAGAAGCCGCCAACACTAACAGCTTTCAAAGCTTGCAGGTTGAAGAGGGGGAAATAGATACTCAGGAGGAAACCCTTGCAGCACAAATCAGAGAAGAAACTATCCCCTCCTTCCCACCAAAAATAGAACTCATCGAAGAAAATATTGGAGGAATTACCACCCCAGGAGGAACTTGGACTAACAAAGTCAAGCACAAATTCATCTCTTCCTCCTCATCCCTCGACATCTCATCGGACTCTATTGGGGGAGAGGATCTGGTGCAACCCCCCAACACACGAGGCAAGAAATCCCTAAGGTACCACAGAGAACTTGAAGCTGAAAGGTAACTCGAAATGGGCAGACAAAAGAGCCTTGAGGATATGAAGATCATGCAGCAGTACAAACCCCAAAGTGGGGTGAAAGAAGGTTGGTCCCGAGCAGGACCCCCCCCTTCCAAGAAGTAATGCTAACAGTCTCTTGGAATTGCAGAGGCCTCGGAGGATCACACAAAACAGAAGCAATGAAAAATTTGATAAAAACGGAAAAACCGGACCTCGTGCTACTCCAAGAGACCAAGATGCAGAATGCGGAGGTCTTAGAGCTCACGCGTTTGATTTGGAAAGACAGTAAGGGCATAGCCATAAGCGCCCGTGGAGCTTCAGGGGGAATAGCAACCCTCGTCTCTAAAAATTTCTCCATCCTCTCCTCCATGGAGGGGAATCATTGGCTCCTCACGGAAATTAGAGCCAATGAAAGCAATATCTCTTTCTTCGTCTGCAATGTTTACAGGCCCATCCATCACAGGGATAAAAATACCTTCTGGCAAGAACTCAGCAACTTCAAAAACAGTATTCACGAGGAAAAGCTCATCATATCCGGTGACTTCAATGTCACCAAATCTCAGCAGGAGAAGCGAGGGGGAAACCCTGTCCGTGATCCTTTTGGAGAGAAACTTGAAGATCTTATCAATGAGCTGGACCTGATCGACATCCCTTTAAAAAATGCAAAGTTCACCTGGAGCAACAGGCGATGCGGAGCTGGGCATATCGCGGAAAAACTTGATCTCTTCCTGGTAAGTTCTTCTTATGTCAACCTTGATCTCATTATCCGTTCCTTTTCCATACCCTGTGCCTCCTCTGATCACAAACCAATCGCCCTCTCCATTTGCCCCCCAGCCAACCTTGGACCAATCCCCTTTAGGTTCAATCCCTTTTGGATTCAAGCTCCAGACTTCCATGACATTGTTAAATCTGCCTGGAACACCTTTTTCTCCGATTCCCCCAGCTTTATCTTTGAATCCAAGCTTAGAACCGTAAAGCACGCACTCAAACTTTGGGCCAAAACCTCCATTCCAAACCCCTGCACCTCTAAGCTCTCTCTCTAGACAAAACTTGCAGACCTTCAATTAGCAATGGAGACAAAGGAGGTCTCCCCTGATCTCATTTATCAAGAAAATTCCCTGAATTAAGAAATTCTCAAGGCAGCACGACAAGAAGAGGAACATTGGCGTCTAAAATCTAGACAACTCTAGCTCAAAGGAGGAGATAGCAACACTAGATATTTTCATAATCAAGCTAAAGCTCAAAGGAGTAAAAACACGATCAGAGGTCTTAAAAATAACAATGGGGATTGGATAAGCAGGGAAGAGGACCTAAAAGCTCTTGCCTACCAACACTATCAAGAACTCTTCATGGACAGCGGAGAAGCCAGCCCTGAAGCCCAAGCCGACCTCATTGCTGGAATTCTTTGCCTTATCTCAAACATGGTCAACAAGGACTTAGCTAAACCAATTCTAGAACATGAAATAGTAAATTCTATTTGGACTCTGCAGGTTGATAAAGCCCCAGGACCAGATGGCTTCTCCATCAACTTTTATAGAGCCACCTGGGAAATTATCAAGGACGATCTCAAAAACATGCTAAACTAGACCAGGAAAAAAGACAAGATCGGAGGAGCCACAAACTCCTCTTTACTTGCTCTCATCCCAAAAGAGAAAGCCTCCTCTTCCCTGAGCCACTTCAGACCCATTTCCCTCTGCAATACCTCCTAAAAAATCCTTACTAAAATCCTTGCCAACAGAATGAAAAAGATCATGGGAAAACTCATCTCCGACACTCAAGGGGGATTCATTGCCGGGAGAAAAATCTTAGATAACATTATAATGGTTCAAGAAGCCATTCACTCCAGTACTGAAAGAAAGCACCAAGGCATGGCCATTAAACTTGATATGGCAAACGCTTTCGACAGAGTCAATCACAACTTCTTATTTGCAATAATGGAAAAGTTTGGTTTCTCGAAAAGATTTGTCAGATGGATTAAAGCATACATCAACTCCCCCTGGATCTCTCCCCTTATCAATGGTAGACCCTCCGCTTTCTTCCCTGCCACCTGAGGTCTCCGTCAAGGTTGTCCCTTATCTCCCTATCTCTACCTTCTAGTTGATGAATCCCTCAGCAGGAAACTTCAATCCCTCCAAGACTCTGGAGAACTCAAAGGTATTAGAATAGTTAGAGGATTCAGACCTGTCAACCACTCCCAGTTCGCGGATGACACTATCCTCCTCGGTGGTGCCTCAATCAATATTGCAGCTAATTTCAACTTGGCACTCTCCTCTTTCCTCTCAGCTTCAGATGGCAAAGTAAACTTCAGCAAATCTAGGATCTATAGCTAGAACTGCCCCGCAGGGAATTTACTCAGGATTGACAGGATCCTTGGTTTCGAAGGAGTTGGAGATTGGAACTCCTTCAATTATCTCGGTGTCCCCATTCACAAGGGAAAAAAAAGCAGCGGACTGGCAAGGAATTATTAACAAACTCAAAAATAAAATCAACTCCTGGGGATCCCGATGGTTGAATACGGCTGGCAAAATGACTCTCATCAAGTCGATTCTCTCTACGTATCCCTTGTACACCTGTTCCATCTCTCTCGCTCCTAAATCCGTCATGATGGCAATCTCAAAGCTCCTCGGGAACTTCCTCTGGCAGGGTGGCAGGTCAAATGGGGGGGAAAAATTCCACCTCGTCAGTTGGGATATGGTTTGTAGGTCAAAAGAGCTTGGTGGAATAGGAATCAAAGATCTAGCATTAATGAATCTAGCTCTCGGGGCCAAGATCCTCTGGAGACTAGTCACAGGGAAGAAAGCGTGGTGGAAAGAGATTTTTTACAAAAAATACATGCACAGCAGCAGAAGCAAATACATTGAAAGCATCAGCCAGGACAAGAAAGGAACAAGCATCTGGAACCTTTGCAAGAAGGCGGGCTTCATCATCCAAAGCAAACTCTCTTGGGATTCTGGCAATGGAAAACAAATCAACATCTAGAAGGACAAATTCTATGAAAATCCTCCTGCTAACTCTCTCACATCCCTTCATGAGTTAAAAGAATGGATGGAGCGTGCAAACATCCACACTCTCTTTGACCTTTCATCTTAGTCCTCGGATGGGAAATGGCTGGGGTGGATAAAGCCAAATCTCCTAGAGCAACTTCAGCACAATTACTCCGATCTTCTCTCCAGGTTCCATGGAGCTATTCCCATTCACCATTCCATGAAAGACAAGCGCAGATGGGGGAAAAAAGGAGTCTACACGGTGAGGGATGGATATGAATTTCTTGACAATCAAGAGCACCAAAGCAATAAAGACACAAAATGGATCCGAGTCTGGGACAAAGATGGGGTTCCAAAAGTAAACTTTTTCACCTGGACCCTTGCTCACGGAAAATTTCTTATAGTAGAAAACTTAAAGAGAAGAGGGATCGAAGGGCCGGCAAGATGCGTTCTCTGTAAAAACGTTGAAGAAACCATTGACCACCTTTTCCTTGACTGCAATTTTTCCCAAGAAGTTTGGCACCAAGCCTTTCAAAGTATCCATCCAAACCTTATCTTACCCATGAACTGGAACGATCTTTTCTCCTCCTGGTACCATTACTAACCCAACTCCCTCTACAAAAAAACTGATTTCAAAAGGGCCTGGCTTGCCTTCCCCAAATACCTCTGCTGGAAAATCTGGACTACTAGAAACCATGAAATATTTGAAGGTTTTAGTACCACTCCTGCCAAGATTGCTTCTTCTGCAACAGCACTCTGGATAGAAGCCCTTAACTCCAGAGGAATGCATAACCTTTGCAAAGAACCCCTCATGGTTGAAGAAAGAGTCTGGACCTCTAACCTCCTGATCCCCTCTCGCCCTCTCCTCAACCCTCCCAAGCAAAAAATTCAGGATTGGCACATCAGAATGGAAGCCAAGGATCTTCAATCCTGGATCAGAACTCTAGGCAGCCACATCCTTTTTTTAGATGGAGCCTCCAAAGGAAATCCAGGGTTGGCAGGCGTGGGGGGGGTTCTCATTGACCCCGATGGAAACAAAATGAAAGACTACGCTTAGGGAGTTGTTCGGCGAATGAACAATGAAGCCGAGTGGCTCGCATTAATAAAAGGAATGGACATATCCAAAAAGAATGAAATTCAAAATTTGACAGTCTTTGGTGACTCCATGATAGTGATTCGGGAAGCCAGGGCAATGGCAAACCATCATCGGAAGCCTGCCACAACCTTGCATCATCACTTCGACCTCCTCGTCAAAGACTTTCACTCCATCTCTCTTCTTCATATCCTAAGACACAACAAAAAAAGTGCCGATGCCATGGCTAACATTGGAGCTGGTTTGAACTATGGTCTAGCGATCGTGCATGGCCAAGTCTATGATAATTTTTGGGTCCCTTAATTCTTGATCTCTTGCTTGGGGTTCCCGTCTAAGTCTTTTCTCTCCTAAGTCTAACCCCCCTCGAATCCCTTGCATTAACTACCAAATCTACCCCATCCTCCTAAGTAATCCCCTCAAGTCTCCTCACCTGATCTGGCGGCCACCCTCAATCCTCTCCATCGTGCATTTAAGATTTATGAGGCTCGAGGACTCCAAGCTCTATTTCAAACTCGAAGGTGGTAACCTCTCTGCAGTATTATCGTCTTTTCACTCTGTCTGCAGCCTGCAATTCCCCAAAAATGGTGGTGTGCACCACTGGTTTGGCCCCTCGTTCATTAACCTGCTATGTTTTCTCTGTCGATCTGCTTGGTCTAGGTGCTCTGCAAGTATGGATGAAGGAAAGCTCTGCCCCCCTACCCTGAATTTTCATAAGTTTCGTGGGCAAGAGCAGTCTGGGGGGGACAATACTAAACGGTGCTTGTCGGAAATTTTTCACAGTAATGGAAATGGTGGTGTGGAGCTCAGCCAACTAGGCCCGTCAAAGAAAACTCATCGCAAACAACCTGCTGCAGATGAGGTGGAAAAGTGCAGAAGATGGATTCCACTAGAGCCAAGTCTGGGACAAGGCTTCAGAGGTTCTAGGCTCATTGGTATTGATTCAAGCCTGTTTAATCCAGGGGTTCACGCAGCTCAAACTGATGTAGGACATGGGCCTCTCATGCAGCAACTCTGTGGGAGCCCCGTGGAGCCATGCAGCAAAAACTAGCAAAAAAATGTGGGTGACAATGGTGGCTGGTTGATGGATTCTCCTCGCGGTCAAAGCAGTCCCTCCCCCGACTTTTGTCTGCAAGTTTTGGACCTGGAAACTCAAGTTTCCTGGCTTAGAGGCGACCTCATGGATATGAAAAAATTGATTTCTCACCTAGCCACCTTCGTTCAAATCTCCATCTCTGAAGTCCGCAACAGCACGGGTAAGACCAAGGACCAATTTGAAAAATTACTTGGCAAATATGAGTCTCTCTATAGTTATCTTAGGATTGTGGAAGCTAAGGTCGACTGTGTTCACACCAACAGAGGAAACAGCCCTTCTATTATCCTAAACCTCGATGATGAGAATGCAGGAACCATTACTGGAAGCAAAGAAAAGAAGTCCTGCTCCCATCATGGAAATTGAGACACCCTACTCTGTTTTTTGTGTTATGATAGCCATTTATGGCCCTGTCAGTTATGTTATTTACTAGTTTTCAGCTATGTATGTATTTTGTTGGGTCGTCTTAGGACAGTTTGTTAAAGTTTACAGTTGTATCAGGCTTATAGTTTTGTTTGAAAAACAAAGACTGGACAGACAGAAGCAAGAACCTTCTGCTTCTATTTTGAGGGTTAGTCTCCCTACAACTATGTACCTCATTCTGTTTTTTTAATATAAAGCTCTTCAACCATTTGTGTAAAAAAAAAACATAGTAAAATCATGCCTTAACTAGTTAGCCATCTAAATAAATCAAATTAAAAATGCATTTCTAAAAAAAATAGTTAGATTGTTAAATTTATTATAATATAAATGTGACATTAAATAATTACTGAAGAAAAATGGCATTAAATGATCTTCACTATAGTCAAACATTATATTGCATCTCTAATTTAGATCATTGACACACGATACATTTTATAAATGAAACAACATCAACATAACATGACAAGACATAAATATACATGAACGACATCAACATCAACGTGATATGAAACATGCATAATATATATGAATAATATATATGAACAATAATATCAAAATCATAATACATGTGAAATATACAACTCAAGTCAAATATAAAAGTGAGTTATACGTGTGTGTGTGTGCGCGCGCGCTCAATAATTTCTATGAGCTAATGAGTCCACCACCACATCCAGAGGAATCAATACCTCCAACAGCAGAGCTAGAGGCATCAGTACCTCTGCCAAATAAAAATGTAGAAAAAAAAAGTTGAAACATCTCTCCATGAATATCTATGTGACCCGATGTAGATAGTGTATCTATCAAACTAACCAATGGTGTAGGGGGTGGTGGTGGGTCGACTAGGTGAGGAGGAGATGGTGGTCGGTCTACTTCGTGTAGAGGAGAGGGTGGTCAGACGACCCATGGAGGACATGGTGGTGGGTCAACTTGGTGAGAAGGAGAGGGTAGTCGATCGACCTATGGAGTAGGAGATGGTGGTGGTTCAGCTCGGTGAGGAGGATAGGGTGTTCGATCGACCTATCACCTATGGAGGAGATGGTGATGGGTCAACTCAATGAGAAGGAGAGGGTATTCGATCAACCTATGGAGTAGGAGATGGTGGTGGGTTGACTCGGTGAGGAGGATAGAGTGGTCGGTCACTGGGTGGAGGAGGAGAGGGTGGTCGGTTGGCTTTGCCAAGAGGAGGAAAAGATGGAGGAGGAGGAGGAGGTAGTGATGGGTTGGCTACGCCGGGAGGAGTAGGAGGTGGTGGAGGAGGAGGAGGTGGAGTACCACCAACCTCATCAGTGGAATCTGAAGAGATATGAGAAGGCCTGCACCTCTGTAGTAATTTGGCTGCAAAGAAAATATGATGAATCAATGATGACATATCATGTGGGAGGGTCCTCCATATCATTGAGAGGTTTGGGTCCCATAGGATCCAGTTAACCTGAGCATGGCCCACTCCTTATCTGGCCCACTCCTTATCAGGCCAACAATGTAGATAATCGATCTGCCACCTCTTGGTGGAATATACTATCTAGCTTGCGTCACAAGCTGGATCTCTATAACTAAGGCACCTCCTTAGCCTCATCCATGTTCTCATCTTGTTGGGGAGATGCCTCACCAACATAAATGCCAATATCTACAAAATAATACAAACAATAGTTAGACAATTTAATTAATGAATTTAAAGAAAATATTATAATAAATTACATATGCATTAAATTAGACAATAAAATGCAACTAGATTAACCAACACATCACGCTAATATTACCTTTGTCATCTGGTGGCTCATCCTAGGTAAATAGGATGTTGGGACATCCTATCCACAACTCTACGTATGGCTATGACATAAGATCCATGGTGTGATCATCCTCACTGGCAAGCAAATCCGGTGTCTCTGTAGTGATTCTACCTAGGAACTCTACCTGGCCCCTCTTGGGAAACATTTGCCCCCATGTGTGGATCCGCACCTCAATCATCGACCTAGGAGGGTGGCGTTCGAATGATGGCCAAGTTACCAGAAACCTCTCAAAAAATAAACAAAACAACTCATAAACAAATGGGAATCATGTCATCTTATCAAACATGACGTGAAAACGATCCATAACAAAGAAAAAATCTAAAAAAGCGGGCATACCACCTAATGCATCAGGGACTCTGCACTTAAAAATCAACATAATATAATAAGGGGAAACTAATGCATTTCCCATTAGTAGTGCAGTGGGACATTGTCATGGCCAAAATCAAGAGTGAGCTAACCTCCGCTGCACCAAAAGAAGTTATGCGCAATTGGCCACTAGCTACCTGGAAGTCATCAGGGGTAGTGGCATCCTCACTAACATATCTCTAAACATATGCTAGCTGACTAGATGCTACAATTCCAGGTAAAACATCGAGGAAATGTTGAAAATCCTCCCCTCTCTTGGATAGCCCAATAATGAAATAAATTTCCTCCTTTGTGGGATGGAACCATAGATCGGGACCAACCTTGAATGCTTGTCAACGGTGATACCAACAATAGATTAGCAACCTCAATAATCGTGAGTTCCCCCTTAGCGATGTGGCATCCTCATAATACTTGAGGAGGCTAACAATCCATAAGAGGACACACATCTATAGTGTAATAGGGCGATGGAGCAACTTCCTCTCCCTCTCCCTCTCCCAGGCCTCCCACTCTCATACAACATTGTACGAGTCGAGGCATTGCCGCGAATCCTACTGATGCTCTCATCGCTCATGTCTCTGATTCACATATAAGTTTTGTTAGAAACATAGACACATACACATATATACATACATAAAACATTAAAAAAATTGATTAAAGTACATTTTTATTTATCAAAACCAAAAAATATTTTTTTCTCAAAACAAATCACAAGCATAATCGGTGCGCCTAAAACATAGTAATGCACTGTGAGTGGTGCTTTTAAAACATAATCACACTACTAACGGTGCTTTATAAAAATATATGCAACTCTTGCGGTGCTCTAGAATAAGAGCACTGCTATCGATGCTCTAACATTAATATATGCTTTTTGGATTTGTATAGTGTATGTGTAGTGTATATAACCATATGCACCGTCACAGTGCATCAGGATATATAGTGCATCGATATCTTCAAAGACAATGTTTGTTATTTTGTTGGTGCACTGAATATATATAGAGGAACTGATCATGGTACACTAGTATATATATAAAGCACCGACATTGTTGAAAAATTAAAAAATCATTTTTTTGTTCACTATACAATATTCGTTATTTATACCAACTCATTGGCTCTGTGCGTCAATATATTTAAATAGCACTACTTTGTTAAACAAATAGTTTTATGGTTTCAATGGCAGTGCGTTTAGTTCACCAAAACACATCATAGACCTAAACCTTATGTTATGTATACGGTGCCCTTTATATATATAGGAGCACCGATGTCAGTGTGTTTATATATTTAGAGATAATCACATTTTAAAAAAATTGTTTTATGGTTCCAAGCCGATGCGTTTAGTTTACTAAAAGCCTAAAATGCACTATGGAACTTAAATTTTTTGTTTACTAAACAGTGCTCTTTTGTTAGGATATTCCTATACTCCATCCTAGTCCCACCAGTATTTTGATCATTTACATTTTCAGTCATGCATGCACTTTTAGGGTTTGCATGCATTCCAGTCATCAGTCCAGCACCTAGCCCTCAGTTAGCCAGCCCCCGAGAGCTTCTCACTGATCAGTTTTAGCCCTCCAGTTGCTTAATGCACCCTTCTTCCTTGATTTTAGGAAGCAACTCGCCCTTCTTCACCTACCAGTCCAGTTGTCTTCAGTTTACACTCAGTTACACCTACCAGACTCAGTTTGACTGATGGTTGACAGTTACTTGAGCACTAATGACTCCATTGATGATGATGAAGACTTCCAGTTGTGCTCCGATGACACTAGTTGTGCTCCGATGACACTCCAATGATCCTTTGATCACTCCATGAAGGATAATTCGAATTGCCACCTTAGGTATTCGAATCCTCATGCATTGTACTATTTATTTGTCCATATTGTGATTAATTAACTAGTGTGTGTGAAGTATTATTGCTTCTATCTGAGTTCTACCATACCATATTATTCTGTTGCTCATTATATTGTATTGACCACTCTTCTTCTATTTTCTTGCTTAATCATAATCATTCTCTAGTGAGGTATACATCATCTCTTAGATCTACTGTGAGGATTTTCACATGGTATCAGAGCATGTTGAGAGCATTGTTTATCTCCATTCTTGAGAGTTTTTTGCAGGCTATTACCAAGATTTCGAGTGCAGCAGTTGGAGCAGTTTCTGCATTCTTGCAACAGTAGCAGTTGCAAATATTCTCTATTGTTTTTGCAGGTCTTCTATAGTTTCAATGTTTTCAGAAGATCCTCCTCTTTATCTATTCGACTATGTTGAATGGAAACCAAAAATGATAGCATATTTGAAGAGACATGATCTCTTTGATTATTGTTTTGAAAGAGAGTTAGAATCCTATGAAGAAAAGATTGACTGGTTAAATGAAGGTGGAAGAGCTATTGCAGCCATCATGGTTGCTATGTCTCGAAGCTTGGCATTCTATTCCCTTGATGATGTTGAATCTCCAAAAGAGCTATGGGCCCACCTGGATGAAAGATGTGGCAGATAGAATGAAGGGATTGGTCCAAACCCATTCGAGAGGAAGAAAAGTGTTGCATTCACCCTCCTTGATGATATCTCAGATCATGAACCTGTATCATCTCATATTGAAGTTGTCCACAAAGAACTTACAGATTCTACACTCATGCTCCAACTTTCTTCTCTTTCTGTGCCAACTCACACTCTAGATATTGCAGAAGGTCCTAAATCCTCTCTTGCACCAGAGTCTGTTGGTTTGCATCATGATCACATGATTATTTCGGAGGAAAAACCAGCTATTGGAGGTAATGTATTCACTCTCCTCAAGCAATCACCTCTTATTTACTACTATATGATCATTATCTCATACTTTCAGAAGGTTATTGAAGGCTATGGCCATTGCCATTCGCTTGGGATAATTTCTCATGCATCTACTGGTTTTGATCTCACCTCTCATGGTTCAAAGGAGATCTCAAGAAACCATGATTCAAGTTTTGGATCTAATTTGGATTCTAAGCAATTACTACTTGGGATAATTTCTCATGCATATGATAGTTTTGATCTCACCCCTGCTGGTTCAAAGGAGATCTCAAGAAACTATTCATCAAGTCTTAAATCTGATTTGGATTTCAAGCAATCATTATTATTTGATGGTTCCTTTTGGCATAATCTCACCCATGATGGTTCGAAGGAGAAGACAAAAGACTATCTGCATATTCATGTTTTTGATCCTACCTCAACTGATTCGAATCACAGGTTCAAGGATCATCCTCATACTTTTGGATTTGTTCTCATCACATTCGATCTAAAGAGCAAGTACAAGCACATGCTTTTTGAGCATGTTCCACTTCTTCCCAAGAAGAAGATACCTCCAAACATATGACCAAGCATCACCCCTGCTTGAGTTTGGAGCATTTATTTTTTTATGTGTGCCTTACAGTCTGTTTTGAGGGGGGGGGGGGGTATTTTTCCCATGAAATTTTCCCCACTTCCTTGGTTTATTGACTGTTATTATTCATTGTATTGGGTGACCTTTGGTCTTAGTTACTAGGGCCCAGGATGGATTAAGGGGGGGTGTTAGGATATTCCTATACTCCATCCTAGTCCCACCAGTATTTTGATCATTTACATTTTCAGTCATGCATGCACTTTTAGGGTTTGCATGCATCATTTAGGGTTTGCATGCATTCCAGTCATCAGTCTAGCACCTAGCCCTCAGTTAGGCAGCCCCCGAGAGCTTCTCACTGATCAGTTTTATCCCTCCAGTTGCTTAATGCGCCCTTCTTCCTTGATTTTAGGAAGCAACTCGCCCTTCTTCACCTACCGGTCCAGTTGTCTTCAGTTTACACTCAGTTACACCTACCAGACTCAGTTTGACTGATGGTTGACATTTATTTGAGCATTGATGACTCCACTGATGATGATGAAGACTTCCAGTTGTGCTCCGATGACACTCCAGTGATCCTTTTATCACTCCATGAAGGCTAATTCGAATTGCCACCTTAGGCATTCGAATCCTCATGCATTGTACTATTTATTTGTCGATATTGTGATTAATTAACTAGTGTGTGTGAAGTATTATTGCTTCTATCCGAGTTCTACTGTACCATATTATATTGTTGCTCATTATACTATATTGACCACTCTTCTTCTATTTTCTTGCTTAATCATAATCATTCTCTAGTGAGGTATACATCATCTCTTAGATCTGCTGTGAGGATTTTCACATCTTTATATATCCTAACGCACAGTTAGCGGTGAGTCAATATATTTACAGAGCATCGCTTTGTTTAAAAAACTAATTTTACGGTTTCAATGGTCATGCGTTTTGTTTCCTCCAATGCATCATGGCCTTAAATTTTTGTGTTAACTAAACAGTGCTCTTTATATATACCAACACGCCAATAGCAGTGCTTCATTATATTTACAAAGCGTCATATGTTTTAAAAAATTGTTTTTATGGTTTCAATGTTAGTGTGTTATGTTTTTTGTAATGCACTGACCATGGTGCGTGAATGTTGTAGTTCAGACCCCGTTACTGGTGCGTTTTTTGTTTACACACCAAGCATCGATAAGAACGGTGTGAGTTGAACTTATGACATGCATCGCGTAGATTTTTTATTTTTTTTGTTAAAAATGGTAAATTTAAGATAAATTTTAATTTTTAATCCACTAAAAAATGAGAAGGTAATAAAGACAATACCTAGACTCTTGCCCACCTAGGAGGCATTGTTGTCACGTACATATCAAATGATATTTTTCCACCGGTTTGGAAAAATTCCAACTCCACCAACAAACCAAATGATGGGAGAAATCTGAGAACAAAGGAGCATTGCGTGCAGGGAGCGTTGGCGAGAGAGTACCGCATCAATGCTTAGGTGGGCCTAGGAGGTCTGTTGTACTGAGAAATGAATCAAATGGGTTATTCGGTACCATATTTATTTTTTATTTTTCCTTGTTCCTATGTGCCCCAGTTAGTGGTGCACCATTGCAGCTTTTATAAGATGTGCACCAATGCACTTCTCGTTATAGAAAACACCCTTAGGTATTTCTATTTTTATAAAATGGAAAGAGATTATGTTTTTAATTATAATCCAGTGCATTATATTACATAGCACACCAGTGCGTCTTCAAATTTACAATGCACTGAGGTTCCCTATTGGAAAAATTAAAAATATAATTTTTTTTAAATCGAGGGAGGGATTTTTTTGACATAAATTGGTGCATGGTATTTTTAAACGCAATGGTGAGTTATATCCTTCCTATGGACCGAACAATTTTGCCAAGAAAAATAAAATGAACATATTTATACAAATTGCATTGAGCTATTTTGGCACCAGTGCTTTGTTTCATTAGGCACACCGATGTGTCTTTGATGTTAGTGCACCAATGCTACTAGGTAGATCGAGAGCACCAATTTTTTTTCTTTAAAAAAAATTATAATTATGTTTTTGTGTCATTCAAATGATTTCTTTTACTCTTTCATGCATCGGTGCATCTTTCTCCTTAACGTGCACCACTAAATTTTGTCGGTAAATAAAAATTATATAGTTTTTAAAATGGAATGAGCTACTTTGACTTTGGTGTGTGTCCTAATTAGGTGCACTAGTTTGTTGGTACTTTTGCTATTTTAGTCCACCAGTGCATCAGGTAGTTAAGTGCACTGGTGCGGTTGGTATGTTTATGCGTACTGAATAAAAACCTCCATTAAAACCTTTGTTTTTCCGCCTCCACTAGCATCCTCTGCTATAAATGGATAAATGTGCTCTCTTTTGTGAAGGGTCTTCAAAAACCTCTGCTAAAAGGTATTTTCCTTGTAGTGATCGATAGCATATGGTTGGGGGTGTGGCATTGTTGGCAAATTCACTCTCTTGATGACCTCAACCAAGATCAAGTTCTTCTAGTTACCACCGCTAGCAATGAAGAGTAGTAGATTCCCCTTCACCCACAATTGTGAATGGAATAGGCACTCCCCTTCCTCTGGCTCCTCCGAATCATTTGGTTGTATGTTTGTGGTTGCAATGGTGGCACTAGGTTCCACGTTAATGATTCTCTTCCCTTTTCTTGCTCCAAATCAGAGTTTGATCCAGAGTCCAACTATGAGGATTTCATCTCAACCAATAATGATTGTTTTGAGTGACATTCATCAGCATTGTGCCAAGGTATCTTTTGGACCTCACACCACTTGCTGGTGTCCTTCTTTTATTTCCCATTACCCTTCTTTACTTGTGGCTTGTCCTAGTTGTCATGATTTTTTCCAACGTTTCTCTATTCTTTGTTCTATGAGTTAGGGTCTCCTTTACTAGGCTTATGCTGCAGTTGATTTGCAAATCCAAACTACCACTTATTATTTTGCTTAAACATTTGCTCGATCTTAACAACATACCGCTAAGCAAATCCTAGTGAGGAGATGTCCAGGAAATCCATCTCTATATGGATGCACCTGTGCAAGCCATTACGATACTTTAGGACCAAGTGTCGTTCGAAGTCTCTAATACCCAGCTTTAAGCGCAAGGTATGGAATATATTGGTGAACTCCGACACAGTCTGGTCTCTCTCCTAGTGTAAAGTTGTCCATCTCGTGTACTAGTCATCATAGTTTCCAACAATGTAGAATTCCTCCTTGATGGCATTGACAAAAGCCTCCCAAGTGGGTTATGTCTTGTATATTTTAGACTCATCTTCAGTATGCCTCTCACAATAACCGTCCCTCCAATATTTGACATGGGAAGGGGACTTAAGGAGTGCGGAGGTCACCTTTTCGTTGTTAGCAATTTTTTGAACAGAGAAGTAACCCTCTAACAAATTTAACCATTTCTCCAAAGCATCGAGATATATCTAGACTTCAAATAAGGGAATGTCAAAGCTAACTTGCACCTTGAAGGGATTCACACCTCCAAAATGGCTGCTTGTTGAAGGTGTCTTTGCCGTCATAAATAGTTGTCGAAGGTTCTTGGCAAAATTATCCATCATCCCATTCCTCTATCGCACAAGGGCTTCCTCGAGCAACAACTTAATGAGATCTCCTACTCCGCCATCTCTCTTTTATTCTCCCACCATGTGAGGTTGCTTGGGATGATGAGAGTGGTTTTCTCCAAGATCAACTAGTTTGAGACCCAACTCTCGATATATGGATCTCGTTGGGGACATGCATTGAGAAACAATAAGAGCAAATTGCTCTGATACCACTGATCTGGATTATTTGGAAAATGAAATGAAGGCAACAATAAAAAATGGAAACACATGTGAATATTTTGCAGAAATCATAATAGTATAGTACAACCCAAGTTCTATTAATGAATGGAATGGAAAAACATTGTAAAATGCAAAGGAATATAAACTAGCTCAAATGGTGGTAGCTTACCTCTAAAGAGGGATCTGTCAGCTATGCTCATTTGCAAAAGCTTATTCCAAAGAGACCAAAAAGGGAATTTTTATCATAAGCATAAAGAGAAAAAACTCTAACATCCAAAAACCTAACCCTAAGATGGAGCTCCAAAAGGATCTGTGGGCTCCACGGTGGCTAGTTGATACATCAACTTCCTTAGGGTGCAACTTTTGAATACGATATATGTTTAGGGTAGTTGATAGATCATTGGAAAGGACCAACTAAGAATTATAACTTTTGACTAGGGCCAGGGAATACCATGGCAACCTTGGGCCCCCTAATTGGCCATAAAACATCTTTTAGGGCCTTAAAACGACCCTCAAATTTTGCGGCCCAAAAAACCATAGAAAATTTCCAAGAAGATGGAGAATCATTGCAACTCGATGGAACAGGTGGGTGGCCACCAATATCCACCTAGATCAAGAGGGGGGCATATATGGGGTTAAATGTATATGATATGACCCCAAAGGGGTGCATATATGGGGTTAAATATATATGTAATGAAGTAAATGTATATGTAATAGTGGTTGTCCTGATGAAGAGCCCACATATGAAGTAAATGCATATTTAATAGTGGCCAACCTCATTAGGAGGGGGTATATATGGGGTTAAATCTATATGTAATGAAGTAAATGTATATGTAATAGTCAACCAGATGAAGGGTGGGGCATATATGGGGTTAAATATATATGTAGTGAACTAAATGTCTATGGAATAGTGGTTGACTTGATGAAGGACCCACATATGAAGTAAATATATATGTTATAGTGGTCAACCTGATGAAGGGCCCTTCATCGGGCCAACCACTATTACATATACATTTACTTCATTACATATATATTTAACCCCATATATCCCCCCTTAGGGTCATATTATATGCATTAAAGCACATGTATGCCCCCCGTGGGGTCATACCATATACATTTAACCCCATATATGCCCCTCGTGGGGTCATACCATATACATTTAACCCCATATATGACCCACTTGGGGTCATATCATATACATTTAACCCCATATATGGCCTCCTTGGGTCATGACAATGTTTATGTCAATCAAGGTTGTAACATTATATTTTCTAGATCATCAAGATAAAATTCACTAAGCATATGCCTTTTTTTGCATTTCAATTTGCTATTATGTTAAATTGTTCATAGACTCTAGGAGGGAATCTAGTGTGCACGCTTCTTGAAATTGAGAATTTCTACATTTATTTTCCATTGTTCATTCAATTTAAAATGATTGCAGGTCTCTATTTTTGGCACTCGGAGTTACAACTCATTTAATTTAATTGCCTTAATTATATGTATGATAATTAGAAATTTTGGGGTTTCCTTAACATTGTGGATATTGATTTCAATCACTTCTGGAAAAAAAAAAATCATATTTTTAATGGCCAGTAATCTTAATAAAATCCATATTAGTTACTCCCTTATTCACATTTTAGTAATTGGAGCATGGCCTCATTTTGTTTTGAAAGAATTGTAGTATATTTCAAAATTGGGTTTCATTTGGTGGTTGCATTCTATAGTATCAATGATAAATTCTTTCTACACGGTGCATTATAGTCTAATTTATATAGATAACTTAGATAATTTCAAAATGACATCAAGGTTTATTAAAGATACTATTTGAAAAATGTGTTTTGAATATAAATAAATAATTATAATTATTATTAGTTGGCTCCCATATAGTAGTCGATGGTCCAACACGTCTATTTCTCCTCTAATTCTTAATAAATTATGTTTAAATTCACATAATGAAGATTATATTTTAACCCATTGCATTTTTTTTACAATGTCCCTATGAACCATTAAAACTAATTGTTTATATGTATTTTCTTTTATTTATTTTTTTCAAGCCGAAAAAAAAAAACTTGATATTCAAAATGAATCAAAGTTACATCTTACTATTTAGAATATCCAACGTGTCTTTCCCAAAATAAATCACTCTGCTCACCTCATATGAGATAGCTTCATCATACATAAAAGATAGATCAACCAGCTAACATCCAGCTAGCGATATTTCACAAAATTACTTAGAGAACTTTAAACAACACAATCTGGAAATAGACCAATATGCCAATAATCTATAAATGCCAAAAACTAAAAGAAAGGAAAAATGCCTTTGTCAATGATAATGTCATCGACAATTTCCTCAAAATGTATTTTACCATCCATATGCCCCACAACTTCTTTTGATAATCCATCTGCTTCACTATTGAAGTGACTATAAACGTGAGTGAAGGATAAAAATAAGAAAGACCGTTTCAATTCCAATATCCTTTTCATCCAAGAAGAAAATTGTAGAACAGAAAATCCAGAGATTCCATTTGCCCAATCTATAACTTCCTTTGAATCCCCAACAATTTGAAGACTTTGAATCCCTCTCCTTTTAGCTACCAAATAAGACCCCATAAACCTAACAAATCAGCTTTAGTATTTGTTCCTTCACCAACACCAAATTTGAGCCTGCTAAGATAACCTCTTTTAATTTGCAGGTATATTCCAGCCCCCCCTGAGGCCATTCTTCTGTGCACCATCAAAGTAACCCACCAATAAAGATTCATCAAATTGTGGATTATTGAGAACTCTAATTTTTGCATTTTGTTTTGGCTTGTGGTATTCATAATATAGACAAATGGCCCGATTGCATACCTGATAAAAGGAAGTTTTTTTATCTTCAAAAATTATTATGTTCCTGCATTTCCAAATTTCCCAAATAATAAAAAACGGAAGCTCCTTGAGAGTAGGATTCTTTTTCAACCAGTTTTGTAAACTTTCCTGTAAGTTGTTTGTCTTCCAATTGATACCGATCCTTAATACTCGAGAGCACATCTCCCACACATTAGAACAAAAGTTACATGAAACAAAAAGATGTGACACAATTTCATTATCATATGTGCAAAGAGAACAAATGCCAGGGCCATTAAATCCTCTTTTTATCAGGTTATCCCATGTAAGGATATGATTTTCCAGGCATAATCAAAGGAAACATTTAACTTTAATTGGAATCTACCATTTCCAAATTTTCGATGCAAACCACTTGGGAGTATCACAAACATTTTCAGAAATGATGTAATCATAAGCTTTCTTTGCATTTATGGAACCATCGAAACCTTACTAGTCCAAGACCAAAGCATCCAGTTTATTTGACAATCTAATGTCTACAGAGAGTAGGTAAAGCACAAAATTGTCCCATTCCACCCCCAATCTACCGTGAAGGCACAGATCAAAGTAATTATATCAGTATGACGAAGAATTTCCTATATCAACCTCCCTTCTCACTTGTGCAAGAACCTGTATATTCATTGAATGAAGATGTATAATGAGATATTGGGACAAAATTTATTTTTCACCCATTCTGACAATAGGGTCTATTCCAATATAGATTTGTATACCCCTTCCAGTAACCCAACTCAATTTCTTCTTTAAGACATGCAGACTATGCATCAATCCTTTCCAAATGACTAAGGCATTGGAAGGAATTCTAGGATTTCGAATCCAGTATGACATTTGACAGTTCCTTATATATTTGCTTTTTAGAACTTTACACCAGAGATTGTTACCAAATAAACCCTTCCAAAGAGACTTAGCACTTAAAGCCTCACTGAACCAAAAAATATGTTTCAATCCCCAACCACCAAGCTGCTTCGGAAATGCAATATTGTGCCAGGAGGATAGATGAATTTTAGAAGAGAAAAAATTGCCAGACCATATGAACTGAAACATCCTTTTCCTTATAGCCTCCAAAATAGACCTAGGCACCATAGCCAAGGACACCCAATAGACAGGTATACTTTGTAATACTGAATTAGCAAGAACTAATCTTTCCCCCAGCGACAAGAACTTAAAATACCAATGACTAATCCTTTTCTCAACCCTTTTGATCAACCAATTCCAATCGTCCTTTTTGTAACCATTTGGTTTTAAAAAGAAACCTAAATATTTAAATCCATTTTGCAATTTGACCATTTGATATGGAAAGAGAGAGGAAATCATATTACATAATGCCTGTTCATTTTCCTGATCTGAGCAATTGTAAAGGAACATAGATTTTTGTGAACTCACCACCATACCAGAAGCACTGCATAAAACTATAATGATTTCCGAGTACTGTCTCCATTCTTGAGTTGAACCCCTTCCAAAAATAAGAACATCGTCAACAAATAGTGAGTGGGTTATATGCAGGAGAGAAGTTACCCGGATACCATTAATTTGTTTGACCTTTTTTGCCGAATTGATGAGCAGACTTAGGCCTTCGATAACAATAATAAACAACAACGGTGAAAGAGCACACCCTTGTCAGAGTCCTCTATTCCCTTTGAGGACAGAAGAAGGTTGACCATTAATAAGTATGGCATAATTTGCACTTGTGATGCATGCCATAATCCAATCAATAACCTCAAGAGGAAGACCAATTTGAACCAAAATCATACGGAGGAAAGACCAATTCACTTTGTTGTAAGCCTTAATTAAATCCATTTTTAAAATTAAAGCTTGTAACTTCTTGGATTTTATATAGTGCATACATTTTTGAGCCACCCCTATCGCATCCAGTATCTTCCTTTTGGATAAAAATCCAAACTGTTCATTGCACCAAGTGAAATGAGGTGCTCTACAACCCAGTATGGGGGAGATGTTGTAATGTGTATGTAGCGTTACATGTAGCGTTACATCTGATAAAACGTAAAAAGTAATTTTTTTAATTAAAAAAATTCATGTCGGCTCATAAAATAAAAAATTATGGAAAGTAATTAAAAAAATCCATGTTGGTTCATAAAATAAAATATTATGAAAAGTAATTAAAAAATAGATGTTCATTTATAAAATAAAAACTTAAAACTTAAACCCGGATCTATAAATCAAGAGAGATCAAATTTCTTGAGTTTAAATTTAAAAAAAGAAATACACCTCAAGAAATTGGATCCCTCTCGGTGCTTGATAGATACGGGTTTAAGATGGATCTATGTTGGTTATTACAATTTGTGATATTCCTTTAAATATTACAATGACATTTTAGAGTACATCATTACGTCTCTATTAATATATTATCATCAGTATATTATGTTGCCATATAAGTTTATGTTCCATATTTAGGGGCAACACAATCATTATGTCCTCTCCAGCACACACAGAGAGGATTTGGATAATCACACAAACATTGGAATGCAATTTCCAAAATTAATTCCACCTACCAATAGCTAGGGATAGGATTTGGTTTCATCAACGTGGTGAGAAATTTTTCACCTCGTTAATGGGTGATGGTTCCACCTCATCGAAGGATTTTTGGTATCTTATTTTATGTTTTGATGGAAACGATAATCAACATTATGATCATTAGCCACTTGATTTAGTACAATTAATTTATGATTGATGAAAATGATAGTCAACATTATGGTCATTAGCCACTTTAGTGTCATTGAGCGGTAAGTAAGTTTATTGAAAATAGAATTGAGCGGTAAGTAAGTTTATTGAAAATAGAAAAGAAAATTAATGAAATTTTTAGTAATTTAACGTATTTAGGTTGGGTCAATTTTTGCTATCTCACTTGGTTAAAGTGTGGGTTTCGTTTCCAAGGTGACTTGAGTTTAATACCTTTAAGGGTAACTTAGTTGGGAGGAGACACCAAAAAATCCAGTCATATAAGTGTTGGTGTGGCCCAGGCTGGGTGCGATCCCCGAGTGATTTTGACGGCTTAGATGCCCCTGGGTTGTGGTTTCTTAGCCAATGGTAGAAATGCACTGGCCCCAAGGGACGAACATTCCTAACAAAAAAAGTATTTAGGTTGGTTGTTGCACCAAGGGTAGCAAGGTGCTCTACAACCTAGTGTGAGGGAGATGTTGTCATGTAACATAACATAACGTGATGTAATGTTACCAAATATAATAGTAATTAAAAAAAGTCTTGTTGGCTCATAAAATAAAAATTAAAACCAAATAAAAAATAATTAAAAAAATCCATGTCGCCTCATAAAATAAAATAAAATAAAAAACCATCATAGATTCATCTTAAACCTATATCTATCAAACACCAAGATGGATCAAATTTCTTGAGGTGTAAATATTTTCTAGACATGTACAAAATTTAAGATAAAAAAAAATTACACCTCAAGAATTTGGATCCCTCTCGGTGCTTGATAGATCTGGTTTTAAGATGGATCAATGCTAGTATTAAGAAAATTAAGTTCATTGAAAATAAAATAAAAAAAATTTATGTTATATTTAATAACTTAAAAGTAAGTAGATAGTTTGGGGAATTTGGTTTGAAAAGAATGCTAGTCTTTTTCAAAACAATATCAGTTCCTCGATTCAACATACAACTCAAGGAATTAGTATTCTAAATAACTTCCCTCAAATGAAGAAAGATAGAACTGCTATGTAGATTGTTGTTGATAATATTGATCATTTGGGTGCTTGGACATTCTTTGATGATGCTCCACAAGGGAATCCTCATGTATGTGGAGCTAGGGGAGTCGTATTCTTGAAGGAAGCTTACTTTTTAAAGTTCATAGTGGGATTGGGACATGGATCCAATAACATTGTGGAGTTGGTGGTGTTAAAGTTGTCTCTTACTTTGGCAAAAAAAAAAGGTGTAACAACTTTACAAGTCTTTACAAAGTTTTTTCAAGTGATAAATTGGATGAAGGGGGGAATGAGCTAAGGAATTTCATGCTGCAACCATTATTATATGAGATCATAAATATAATCCCTATTTTATTAACATTTCATTTCAACATATTTACAGGGAAAGGAATGAGATCGTTAATGGCTTATCGAAGTTGGGTACTCATCTAAAGTATGGTCACTTGATTATCTAAGAAGAGGATAATAGTCATACCTTTGAATATGTCCACCATGCCTTCTTTTAATTTTACACAAATCTCATTCAAGCTGGTTATATGTGAGTTTATTCAAAGATGTATATATGATGTAATTTTGCATGAGTTCTTAGTTGAGTATGTATAATTGGATTGTTGTACTAAAAGGGTTGATTAGAGATTGTATAGTTTTTTTGGAAATATTATGGGAACTACACTATATGGGGATTTAATACCATGATGCAAGTTTGTTGGATATTTTTGTTGGTTTGTCCACTAAATCAGTCATACTCCTAGGGCTAAAGATGATAACTTTTCTATCCTGAAAAGGACTCAAGAATGTTGTAGAGCATCTACCAAATGTGCATTTTTCTGTTTGAATGAATTCTAATAATTTTTCTATTAAAAAAGCTTAAAATAAGTAGATATGTTGGTAGGGTTTAAGTTTATAAGCAAGTTGATTAGTTGAGTTTTTTTTGGGTTTTGGTGTTTTGAGAGGTCACAAGTTCAAGACCAAGTGCATGTTAAGTAAGCTATGAATGTTTAGCAATTCAGAAAAACCACTCAATATTGACAAAAGGTATGGTCTCATTAAATTGGTCCAAGATAAATTAGCAATTAATAATAATGATAAAGAAAAATAAATTATTTTTTACATGGATTATTTAAATATTTAAAAGCTTTTTCAGTTTTAATCTTTCTGAATGTTTCATAGGACTTGATTAAAATATAACTATAATTTTAAACATGAATAAACTATGTTGATTTCAAATATAAAGAAAGATTGTGTATATCTTAGGTAAACCATAATAGTTATTGAATTTGAAAAATGATTCAATGAACAATGCACCATAACACATGTATCTTGAAGTAGGCTTAGGCAAATGACATTACATTAAGTAATGGTTGTCGCATGTGAGCAACCTTTATCAAATCTAGACATTATAGCAATAGTCACCTAAATTCAACATAGTTAAGGATGTTTTCACTGAGAGGATGTACGACCATGCATAAAAAAGATGGAAATAAGGAAAGCAAGGGACGTCAATGGGCTACAAGCGAAATTCCTATTTAGTGGGGGAGGGACTCCCTTAGCCGCCACAACCTTGAAATGGAGACGAGACTCCCTTAACCACCACATAGGAACCTCCTCAACAAAATGGTTAAAGAAGGATTTTCGAACAATAGGGCAACGAGTTTGATCCTACCCATATTTAAGGGGGGAGACAAGAACAACCTAGGGACTATCATGATCAACCTAGTGTTCACCACATTGATAGGTGGGATTATGGAAATAAAAGTTAGTAAGTGGGCCAAGGATATGGGAAAAATAACTAAAGGTCAAGTATGTTTTTGTCTAAAACACTGCACCATAGACCATTGCATCGCACTTAGACATATAATAGAGACAACTTGGGATGACAAAGACAAACATTTATGGCATTACTTTGTCGATTTCAAGAAACTCTTTAATATCGTATAAAGAGAGAAACTATGGGAGAGATTGTTATAAATGGGGTCCCATATAGTTGGAGGGTAACAATACATTGATTTTACGAATATGTAAAGGCCAAAATCATAACTGATGTAGGGTTACCAAAAGACTCATTAATGACCATGGGGTAAAGCAATGTTGTCGTTTGTCCCCAACACTTCTCAACCTCTACATAGATAAATCATAAGACTAGATAAATGTGAAAGGTGGGGAGTGTGAATATATCATAGATTATAACCAGGTCCTTGCTTTACATAGATGACATGACACTCATGGCTAGAACAATACACAACCTGTAACCACATCCTAGAGCCTCAGAGACATTTTGCATAGAGATTGGGATGTGTGTGAACACAACGAAAACCAAGGTAGTGAGTTTTTTGCTAAAACAAAAAAAGAAAAATACAAATTTAAATTAACTTTAGTGGAGAACCATTGAAAGTAACACAAGAGTACACATATTTGGAGTTGGATTTCAATGAAAATTTGGGTTGGGATACATGCATGAGGAAAACACTCCAAAGGGCGTGCAAAGCTCTCTCTCTACTACAATCTAGATGCAAGTCCATTGAGACAAGGGAGTGGAAGATGTGGCATTCTTTATTCCAAACCCTCATTACACTGGTGCTCTTGTATGGCTATGTAATTTAGGGCCCAAGTGTACCCAAACACAAAGGGAAGTAGCTGGAACTAGCACAAAAACACTTATCAATGAACAATGCGAGAGTGAAAAACAACATCTAGTATGAGATACTCCTTGTATAATCAGGATTGTACCCAACAAAGCTGGAGGTTCTTAGGAAAATGATTTTAGATAGGTAGAAAATGCCAAAAATGAATAATGAGAGGCTTTTGGCCAAAATCCCAAGGGCAGTTGAGAAGACTAAAGAAATAATTGGACCTCAATGTAGAATTTGGCTGAAGGACTAGGGCATAAAAGAGGACAACTACCCATTAGATCAAAAATAACTCAAAAACCATATCTAGAAATGCTACAACAAGAGAAAATGGAAACAACAATAATACATGAAAAAACTTCACCATGCAAGGAAAATCAAAATTCAAGTCTCTTTTAAACTAAATAGATCATGGTGTGAAAAACGTGTGATAGCTCAGTGAAAGCCAACTCCCATAAGCTACGGTGTGAAACAAGGAGTTGAGAGCAACCCAAGGAACCATGTGAGGAAAGGTTGTGTAGGATTTGTAGGAATGGTAAGTTGAAACATAGCAAAACTTCCTTCTTTGTTGAATTGTGTACGTGCACATCAAAGAAGAGGTCTGGCAAAAGCAACATTTCAAGAGGACCAAGTAAAGGCTACTGCAAGGTTGGTCAAAAGACAATTGAGAGCAAAATAATAGTTGCTAAAAAAAAGTTTAACAAAACAATCAACGCCTACAACAAATCTTTAATTTCATGATATTTTTGTATTGTAACCCAACGCCAACCATCATGATTTCTGTAACATCCCGAAAATTACCAAATAAAAAATAAAAAAATTAAATTAGCAATAATTATCAAGTCATTAATGTGGAAATATAAATTAGATAAATTTATTCACTAAGATAATTTAAAACTATGACATGTCATACTCCCCAAATAAACATGATATGGTACATTTGCTATTCAGATTTAAACGGATGCTAAACTTCTTGACAACAGATCTTTTTATGATTATGCAAGGAATACACTTTATAGATTTGGTCAAGTTCTAAGTATAATTATATACTGTTATAAGTTGTACTATTACGATGATATTGATGTTGAGCTGACAGTTTGCTTGTGTGATGATGAAGGGGTCCTATGAGGTACCCCGGAGTTTACTTAGCTATGATTAGCTAAGTCATTTGAACTGTGTTTCCCTGTGCAGACGGCAGGTAAAAAATTCTACGACATTAATGTTAAAGTGTCTTTCAATTCAATGCCAAGGTAGAAATAAATGCTAAGTATGTTTTTGTGAAACAAGGTACTGGAGGTATGGGTATTTTCGGTACTAATTCTAGTTTACGTGCTGACCTTCAAGTCCTTCTGTAATATAAAATTACGTCATCAAAATACTGAAATAATGCTATGTTGATTATCGCTACCCAGTTGAATATGAAAAGTATGATTAGTGCTTGTGCTATGAACTTAGTAAAAGAAGTGAATATCGTCACCAATTAAACTATACCTATAGTATTACATTCGTTGTTAGACTTTGCAAAACATGGCTAACATAGATAATATATGGTGCGTATGGTGATTATGCTTATGAACTTAGTATTGGGAAGTGTATCACCCTTTTATCCATGCCTATAGATTCTCATTCATTTTATGAATTGGAAAATGCATGCTAAAATGTGCAATATATAATATGCATGGTATTTAAATTGCACTTATGCTTAGCTAAAGTCTTAACTCTATATATAGTCTCCAATTATCCAATGGTTAATACTATGTGAACATTTATATGGCTAAGCTTATTGCTTTAGGTTTGAACACAAGCTATAATAGTGACATATTGATAATTGTAAAGTGTTAATACAATTCCCACCATATAATAGCACATGTTATAAATGATACGATGCAACCATGACTAAAATGACTAATATGAAATATGAGCCAAAACCTAACATAGAATTATTCGATGCATATTGGTAAACTATAGAGTTGAACCTAACAAAAAAATGATGCGATGTGACAGGGTAAAAAGCTTGGTTTTTGACACGAACCACTAGCATTGACAAGTCTTGGCATTTAATGTTGATTAGCTCAATAATGAAGTGGAGGCTTGGTTGTAAGATCTTCACGTGCTTGTGATTTTATTGAGTGCCAACCTAAGGCTAAGCTATGCCATGCACGAGCTCTCAGTCCGCTTACATGGTAATAGGTAGATGCAGCAATTAAATGGTAATAATGCATCACTAGTTCGAAAAACAACGTGCCAGGGTTGGCCTCTACCCACCGTTGATCACTTGTAAGATCTAGGGTGGTGGATGAAACCCTAAACATGTGTAGGTAAGTCGTGACCTTTGGCTTTCTTGCCTTCATTGTTACGCTTAGTGGGAGGTGAGCAGGGCGGACTGAAAGCTGAAAGGTAGGGTTGATGGTTTCTATGAGTAGAGGACTCCTTCCTCGGTCTTGAACACGGGACACGAGTGATGAATTACAGGTTTCAGGCTTATGCATTAGTGCATAAGAGCCACGATACAGTTTTGTAAAGATATAAGTGTTCTTCTGTTGGTTGTTGAGAGTGTTTGAAATTGGGATTCGGGTTCTCCATCTGAAATCGTCTTCAGGGTTATGAAATTGTCGTTACTGATGTTGCTACCAGGCTTCATCGTTCTTTTGCTGGTGTGGTGTGCCACTGATCCGAGCTCCGATTAGAAAGGTAATGTTTTCGATAATGATTATTACTGTCTTGCTTGCTTTCTTTCTTGTATCTTCTTGTTTTAACCCCTTCGAATGGAATTTTGCAGGTACCCACTTCAAGGATGGTTCCTGTGCAAGCATGGAGAATGAAGAATGCTTCTACTTCTCCTGGTAAGCCCGGGTGGTTCTCGAAAAACCTTGTAGGTGCCCCTTGCAAGGTGTGATGGGGACTATGGTATGCTGAGAGTTGGAACTTGTCTACTTTTTTTGGTTGTGGCCAAGTGTTGAGTTTTTTTTTGAGTCCTATGTTGATGAATTTGATACAGTGGATAATCTTCGCTGGTTTAAATGGCCATTCGGCTCTTTTGATGTCTGGTTCCACTATTTGTTAAGAACTTCGGGATCGTAGTTTACTTGCTATTTGATAAGGGTATAACCCTGTGTTTTTTTTTTGTTGCTCCATGGTCTTGTTTAATGATTTGGTTGGAAAAGGTTTAAGCCTTGCGCACTGTGGAACCCTAACAGGTCCGATATGTAACTCTGATATCCATTTTGAATGGAAAGGACTAGAACCTAGGGTTCTCTTGCACTTATGAATAACGGTTGATAACTTGTTTGAGGTGGTGCCGAACCTCGAGGGTTAAGAATATGTAAATAAATGTTATGGTAATAATCAAGGGTTGTTGTAGATAATAGTTCCCTGTAGCTTCGCCATTGTTGTTGATGTTTAAGTTTTAGGAAAGCTTTGGGATAAGTTCGACTATCAGAAGTTTTGTAATGGAAAGGCCACGATGTCTATTTTAATTCGCAATGAATCCTACCTGTAGTTTTTTTTTTTTGTTATCTGTCTTGCAAGGTGCCTTTGTACCTGGAAATTAACCCGTGTAACAAGGTTTTGATGATTTGAAAGTTTGCGATGATGAGATGCGTTCTTACTAGGGTTATGAGCTGTCAATAAATATTAATATTGAATCGTGTTTTCTGCTAAGTGGTAAATGATGTCTTGAAGAAATTTTGACATGCTAGTTAGGGTTTGGAAAAGAAATGTCTAAAGTTGCCATGAAAGGTTTTGACGAGAGATTTATGAACTGTGCATTAGAAGGATATTGCAGAAACCAGGGTATGTGGTAACATAGGGTGGTTTGGTACTACTGTGCATAGATTTTGTAGATGCTATAATTCTAGACTATCCTTTACTTGAAAAATTTAAGGAAATAAAAGTTGAATTGCACGATATTTCTTATCTGAGAAAGATGTAATTGAAATTGGAACATATAAATCTTGTGCAGAAATTAATTCTTGCAGCTGCTATTATTCTTGAAAATACAATTGCTAAAGAAAACATGGAATGTATAAGATTGATGTGCATTCGCGTACTGGCTGAAAAAAAATAGAGTTAAAAGAAATATATAGGACTGTGCAGAAGCATGCTGTGTTTTTTTCTTTTTTTCTTTCCTGTATTAATTAAATGAATTCTATGCTGCGGTCGATGCTATACTAGAATGTTTACTGTGTTTTAAATGTAGGATATAATTCTAACAAGAACATTACTATAAGAGTCTAAAATAATCCTCTTAGCCTTTTGCTTACTAAATTTGGCCGATTTAATGCTACCTCTCTGTACTGGAGTACGATGTAGACTCAAGCATGGGGAAAAATGCAGAGGAGTCATTTTATCAGTCAAATAGTTAAATTAGATCAGAAACTAAAAATAGTTATTTCTATGATCATTAGTAAATTTTCTAAACCAGTTGCTGCAGAGATTCATACTTCTGAAAAATACAAACAAAATAAAGAAACTGTAGAACCTAATAATTGTAGGAGAAACAAATCACCCAAGGAGCTTGTTCCTCCCAACCTGCTCCTAAAACAGCCAAGATGCCTGCCTTAGGACCCCCGAGCCTGTTCACTGAACCACCAGGAGGAAGAAACTTTAGAAGCTTAGGTCTTAAATCTTGCAGCAGCAAGTAGTTTATCTAGTCTTACAGACTCAACAATCAAAGAGACCTACACCAGCACCTCTGGTTTTCCTTCTCAGAAATAATTTGCATACTTACAATTGCACTCTCACATAGCCTCCCTAATTCGAATCTCTCAGTCATCACCTGATGCACATGAGGAATATTTCTGCAGAAAAAATTGTAAGAGTTGCCTGCTCAATTCGAATTGCCTTATATAGGCTGCGTAGGCCTTTTGTGATTAACTGGTCATTAAATGAGCTGCCTGCTCACTCCTCCACCTAGAGAATAATGCCATAATTTTAGGGGTAGTTGTCCCATAACCAACAGCTAGTGGTGGAGTGCGAATGCTGCCATCTGTCCCATGCCTTCTAGCAGCTTCCATTCCTCCTTATGGGTCAGTGAACACTCTTGTCACAGCTTTCTTGAGTGTTTGTCTCCTATTTTAATTTATTAAATAATAATAATGAGTCATTACAGTCATCTTTGACCAGATTTGGTCATAATTACAAAACTTTGTAATTATAAATTAACATAAAGTATTTTGCAAAATAAAATAAATATCCTCAAAATTTGGGTAGGTGACATACACCCCCCCTTAAGTCTCAACATCGTCCTCGATGTTGTTTATTCACTCTTTGAGTGTTCCCGGAACAGAGTTGGGTATGTTGCCCGCATACTACTTTCCAACTCCCAGGTTGCCTCCGCTGGGCTAAGGTGCTTCACTTGCACCTTTACCTGCCCAATGGTGCGATTCCGGAGTAAAGTTCCCTTCCTTCCGAGGATACAGTCCGGTTCCACCGAAAAATCGCCATCTTGTTCCACCTGAACATCATTCCAATCTACAACATGAGTAGCATCGTGTACATATTTCTTTAATAATGAAATTTGAAAAACATTATGTATTTTGAAGTTTGAGGGCAAGGCCAATTGATATGCCACGGGTCCAACCCTTGACAAAATTTTGAAAGGACCACAATACCTGGGTGCCAGCTTGGCATAGCTTCCCAATTTCAAGGAACTATTTTTTGACCTTACCTTAAGAAAAACATGCTCACCAACCTGGAACTCTTTATGAGTTCTTCTAAGGTCTGCTTGACTTTTCTTCCTATCTTGGGCCGCTTTTAGATTTCCCTGTACCTGTTTCACAATTAGTTCTAACTCCTGCAACAATTCAGGTCCTAAAATAACCCTGTTAATTGGATCACTCCACGAAACTGGTGTGTTACATTTCCTACCATAAATAATTTCAAACGGTCTAAGCCTGGTTGATGTCTGGTAGTGATTGTTATATGCAAATTCTGCTAAATGCAGATAGTCCTCCCATTTACCAGGCTGATCCTTAACATACATTCTTAGCATGTCTTCCAAAATCTGATTCACCCTTTCTATCTATCCGTCTGTTTGGGGATGAAATGCGGTGCTGAAATTTAAGGTTGTATTCAACCCTTTAAACAAGGACCTCCAAAAATTTCCTGTAAACTTTGAATCACGATCCGAAATTATTACCTTTGGTATCCCATGTAGTCGAAAACTCTACTTCATGAAAATTTCTGCGATGTCTGGAGCCTTATGAGTAGTCCTTACAGGAATGAAATGTGCTGCCTTGCTAAGTTTATCCACTACCACCATGATGGAGTCATTCTGTCTTTGCTTCTTTGGTAACCCAGTGATAAAATCTATACTTATTATTTCCCATTTCCAGCTAGGTATAGGTAATGGTTGTAATAATCCAGCAAGATGCTGATGTTCCACCTTTACTTTTTGACAATCAAAACACTTAGCTATATATTCTGCTACTTCATCCTTCTATCTGGGCCAATAGTATTCCTTTCGTAACATAGTGATGGTTTTCTGATAACCTGGATGGCAAGAGTAGTGGCTTTTGTGCATCTCATCCAAAATCAGAATTTTCACTGTTGGTATGTTGGGTACATACAATCTGTTTTTGTACATCAGCAATCCGTTTTCCTTCAAACAGTAATCTGTCATAGTATCTTCAGAATTGTTCCCTGCTGTCTTTTCATGTAGTTTCCTGTATTCCTCATCATTTCTAATCCCTTCAAAAATCTGTTTTTCCAAATCTGTTGTATATGTGCTGATGGCTGCAATAAAATTTATCCTTGCACTACGACTTAACGCATCAACAACCTTGTTCTCTTTCCCTCTAATGTGCTGAATTTCAAAGTCGTATTCACTTAGAAAAGCTAGCCATCTAGCTTGTCTAGCATTCAAATTTGTCTGATCTAGTAAATATTCCAACCCCATGTTATCTGTCATTAAGGTAAATTTTCTGCCAATAAGGTGGTGATGCCACATTTTCAAAGCGTGAATTACTGCTAATAATTCCAGATCATAAGTAGAATAATTCTTCTCATGTATTTTCAGCTTTCTAGATTCATAGGCTACAACATGTCCCTCCTGTGTTAGGACACCTCCAAGTCCGTCATTACATGCATCCGTACATACTACAAAATCATTAGTAGGATCTGCAATCCTCAAGATAGGCGCTATAGTCAGTAATTCTTTCAACTTTTTAAAACTGTCCGCGCACTTTTAATCCCATACAAACTTCTTTCCTTTCTTCTGCAAGGACGTTATGGGGTTTGTAATCTTTGAAAACCCTTCAATGAATTTTCTGTAATATCCAGTAATACCCATAAATGATGGTACATCCGACACATCTTTAGGGATTGACCATTCATTAATGGCTTTTATCTTAGCGGGGTCAACTAAAATTCCTTCCTTGGAGATTATGTGTCCTAAGTACTGAATCTTGTCTTTGTAAAAATCACACTTACTGAACTTAGCATATAACTGGTGATCTCTCAGAACTTGCAGAATGATACGCATATGTTCATCATGCTCTTCCTTGCTCTTAGAATATACTAAAATGTCATTGATAAACACAACGACGAATTTATCCAAATATTTGTGCAGAATCTTATTCATTAGGCACAGAAACGCTGTCGGGGCATTAGTCAACCCAAACGGCATGACCACAAACTCATAATGTCCATATCGAGTTTTAAAGGCTGTTTTGAAAATGTCTTTATCCTTCACGCGAACCTGATGATATCCTGATCATAAATCAATCTTTGAGAATATCGTTGCTCCGCGCAGCTGATCAAATAGATCGTCAATGCGGGGCAACGGGTATCTATTTTTGATTGTCATTTTATTCAGTTGACGATAATCTATGCAAAGTCTTAAGGTGCCATCTTTTTTCTTAACAAAAATGACCGGTGCTCCCCAAGGAGACACGCTGGGTCTTATATACTTTTTATCAATCAGTTATTTCAATTGAGATTTTAACTCATTCAACTCTAGTATATTCATCCTGTATGGAGCTTTGGAATTTGGCACTGCACTGGGTATTAATTCAATAGTAAAATCTAGATCTCTTTTTGGAGGTAATCCTGGAATCTCTTCAGGAAAAACATCTTGGAATTCATTTAGGACAGGTATGTCTTCTATTTTCAATTTGTCTGTTGTAGTACATAACTCCTCATTTACTACATTTACTGCAAACATTTGGCACCCTTTTCTAACTGCTTTCTTTACCTACATAGCTGAAATCTGTCTAAGGGATGTATTTCTAGGAACACCCTTCACTTCTGCTGTCCTTCCTTCATCATTCAAACAAGTGAAACTTTTCTCATAACAATTTAGGATGACATGATGGGCTTCTAACCAGTCCATTCCATTTAAGATGTCATATGATCCTAAAGGTAGAATATTTAAATTGATCTGTGTTGTTAGCTAATTCATAGATAAAAACACAACTTTCCACGAATTCAAAAACTTTTCTTTTCGTTCCTGTTGCTAGTCTAACTAACCAAGATTTATTGAATTTTTCTGTTTTCAACTTACAACTTTCTACAATATCTGGTGATATATAACTCAGACTAGCACCTGGATCAATCAAAATAGAAACTGGATGGTTTTGTAGCATACCTTCAACCTCTACCATTGAGACTTGGTGTTCTGCTTGCTGATTGTCTAATGCAGCATTAATTATGGGTACTTCTCTTGCCAAATCTCCTACAGTAGCTTTAGACTGTATGGAGTGAATATGGTTAGTTGACCGCTTCCTAAGGGGACAATCTGAGGCATAATGAGGACCTTGACACTCAAAGCATTTTATAGGTGGCTTCTGTTCATTAGTTCTGGCAACATTGGAAACATTTCTGGGGGCTGTAAATTTCTGCTGCTGATTATCTCTGGAACTGTTCCCTTGAAAATTTCGATTCTGAATTTTTTTCTTTTGGAAACCAGAATTTCCATTAAACCTGAAATTTCTCTTTTTCTGCTCAAAGTTACTGGGTTTATGATTTTTCCAGCTAGATACTCCTTTTCTTTTCCTGTTCTGATCAAAGCAAAAAGTTGCTTTCCTCATGGCTTCTTCTAACGATTTTGGGTTATCATACTCTATTCTATCCTTGATGTTGAAGGGTAGGCAATTCAGGTATCTTTGAACCTTCGGTTTTTCTTCCGCTAGGTATGGCACATACCTTAGCAAATTTAGAAACTTGCTGTTCAGTTCTTTCATGTTCATCGTTCCCAGCTTTAGATCATAGAATTCTTTGGATTTTTCTTCATAGTACTGCTCAGATAAGAATTTCTTTTTGAAGTATCTTTTAAAAGTACTCCAACTCACCTCTCTGTCCTTTATGCCTTTTACTCTTTTAAGGTCCCGCCACCAAATACCTGCCTTCCCGGTTAGGTTATAAATTGCCATTTTTTCCTTTAAGGATTCTGAGTAATCATAGATCTGAAAATACTTTTTCATGCCGGACAGCCATGCCTCAGCTGTCTCTCATTTCTCTGTTTCGCCATTGAAAGTTGGGGGTTTTATTTTCTTGAACTCCCCAGATATCTGCTCGTACTGTTTATGGCTTTTCCTTTTTGGCTTGTAACCTCCTTCACTGCTATCACTAGAATAGTTGCATTTCTTTTTACGTGGGTGTTTTGCAGTTCCTGACGATGTTGAGCTGCTGTTTTCATCATCAGTTTTTACTTGCTTACTCTTGCCCTCATAAAGTAAGTCTTCAGTTTTGGAAGTATGTTCAACTTCTCTATCATGTTCATCTGTTGGGTATTGATCGAACAATATTTGCTTTAATTCCTCTTATGTTCTCAGAATTCTCTCATTGTCCTGCTTTACTGATCTTATCTCTGCTTTCAATTCTTGAAAGGCACATAATAGCTCTCATGAATTGTCATTCAGATTGCCATGGACTTCTCTTTCAAATTGCTGTCTCGTACTATGGCTGTTTGGTGGAAATCTGTCCTCCATATGTTTAGCTGATCCTTCCATACCTATAACTTAAAAGCAATTTTTTGTATATGACAATAATTTAACTTGAGTTAGTAAGAATTTTCGTAGTTAGAAAATTTCTGTTGCGTGTTTTCTTGGACCTTTTTAGGCCTAGAGTTCGAACACGAGCTCTAATACCACATGTAACATCTCGAAAATTACCAAAATAAAAAAAATTTAAATTAGCAATAATTATCAAGTCATTAATGCAGAAATATAAATTAAATAAATTTCTTCACTAAGATAATTTAAAACTATGACAAGTCATACTCCCCAAATAAACATGATACGGTACATTTGCTATTCAGATTTAAACGGATGCTAAACTTCTTGACAACAGATCTTTTTATGATTATGCAAGGAATACAATTTACAGATTTGGTCAAGTTCTAAGTATAATTATATGTTGTTATAAGTTGTACTATTATGATGATATTGATGTTGAGCTGACAGTTTGCTTGTGTGATGATGAAGAGGTCCTATGAGGTACCCCAGAGTTTACTTAGCTATGATTAGCTAAGTCATTTGAACTGTGTTTCCTTGTGCAGACAATAGGTAAGAAATTCTACAACATTAATGTTAAAGTGTCTTTCAATTCAATGCCAAGGTAGAAATAAATGCTAAGTACATTCTTGTGAAACAAGTTACTGGAGGTATGGGTATTTTCAGTACTAATTCTAGTTTACGTGCTGACCTTCAAGTCCTTTTGTAATATAAAATTACGTCATCAAAATACTGAAATAATGCTATGTTGATTATCGCTACCCAGTTGAATATGAAAAGTATGATTAGTGCTTGTGCTATGAACTTAGTAAAAGAAGTGAATATCGTCACCAATTAAACTATACCTATAGTATTACATTCGTCGTTAGACTTTGCAAAACATGGCTAACATAGATAATATATATTGGTGCGTATGGTGATTATGCTTATGAACTTAGTATTGGGAAGTGTATCACCCATTTATCCATGCCTATAGATTCTCATTCATTTATGAATTGGAAAATGCATGCTAAAATGTGCAATATATAATATGCATGGTATTTAAATTGCACTTATGCTTAGCTAAAGTCTTAACTCTATATATAGTCTCCAATTATCCAATGGTTAATACTATGTGAACATTTATATGGCTAAGCTTATTGCTTTAGGTCTGAACACGAGCTATAATAGTGACATATTGATAATTGTAAAGTGTTAATACAATTCCCACCATATAATAGCACATGTTATAAATGATACGATGCAACCATGACTATAATGACTAATATGAAATACGAGCCAAAACCTAACATAGAATTATTCGATGCATATTGGTAAACTATAGAGTTAAACCTAACAAACAAATGATCCGATGTGACAGGGTAAAAAGCTTGAATTTTGACATGAACCACTAGCATTGACAAGTCTTGGCATTTAATGTTGATTAGCTCGATAATGAAGTGAAGGCTTGGTTTAAACTTCTTCACGTGCTTGTGATTTTATTGAGTGCCAACCTAAGGCTGAGCTGTGCCATGCACGAGCTCTCGGTCCGCTTACATGGCAATAGGTAGATGCAACAATTAAATGGTAATAATGCATCACTGGTTCGAAAAACAACATGCTAGGGTTGGCCTCTACCCACCGTTGATCACTTGTAATATCTAGGGTGGTGGATGAAACCCTAAACATGCGTAGGTAAGTCGTGACCTTTGGCTTTCTTGCCTTCATTGTTACGCTTAGTGGGAGGTGAGCAAGGCTGACCGAAAGCTGAAAGGTAGGGTTGATGGTTTCTATGAGTAGAGGACTCCTTCCTCAGTCTTGAACATGGGACCTGAGTGATGAATTACAGGTTTCAGGCTTATGCATTAGTGCATAAGAGCCACGATACAGTTCTGTAAAGATATAAGTGTTCTTCTGTCGGTTGCTGAGAGTGTTTGAAATTGGGATTCGGGTTCTCCATCTGAAATCGTCTTTAGGGTTTTGAAATTGTGGTTACTGATGTTGCTACCAGGCTTCGTCGTTCTTTTGTTGGTGTGGCGTGCCACTGATCCGAGCTCCGATTAGAAAGGTAATGTTTTCGATAATGATTATTACTGTGTTGCTTGCTTGCTTTCTTGTATCTTCTTGTTTTAACCCCTTCGAATGGAATTTTGCAGGTACCCACTTCAAGGATGGTTCCTGTGCAAGCATGTAGAATGAAGAATGCTTCTACTTCTCCTGGTAAGCCCAGGTGGTTCTCGAAAAACCTCGTAGGTGCCCCTTGCAAGGTGTGATGGGGACTATAGTATGCTAAGAGTTGGAACTTGTCTACTTGTTTTGGTTGTGGCCAAGTGTTGAGTTTTTTTTTGAGTCCTATGTTGATGAATTTGATACAGTGGATAATCTTCGCTAGTTTAAATGGCCATTCGGCTCTTTTGATGTCTGGTTGCACTATTTGTTAAGAACTTTGGGATCGTAGTTTACTTGCTATTTGATAAGGGTATAACCCTGTGTTTTTTTTTTGTTGCTCCATGGTATTGTTTAATGATTTGGTTGGAAAAGGTTTAAGCCTTACGCACTGTGGAACCCTAACAGGTCCGATATGTAACTCTGATATCCATTTTGAATGGAAAGGACTAGGAACCTAGGGTTCTCTTGCACTTATGAATAACGGTCGATAACTTGTTTGAGGTGGTGCCGAACCTCGAGGGTTAAGAATATGTAAATAAATGTTATGGTAATAATCAAGGGTTGTTGTAGATAATAGTTCCCTGTAGCTTTGCCATTGTTGTTGATGTTTAAGTTTTAGGAAAGCTTTGGGATAAGTTCGACTATCAGAAGTTTTGTAATGGAAAGGCCATGATGTCTATTTTAATTCGCAATGAATCCTACCTGTAGTTTTTTTTTCTGGTTATCTGTCTTGCAAGGTGCCTTTGTACCTGGAACTTAACCCGTGTAACAAGGTTTTGATGATTTGAAAGTTTGCGATGATGAGATGCATTCTTACTAGGGTTATGAGCTGTCAATAAATATTAATATTGAATCGTGTTTTCTGCTAAGTGGTAAATGATGTCTTGAAGAAATTTTGACATGCTATTTAGGGTTTGGAAAAGAAATGTCTAAAGTTGCCATGAAAGGTTTTGACGAGAGATTTATGAACTGTGCATTAGAAGGATATTGCAGAAACCAGGGTATGTGGTAACATAGGGTGGTTTGGTACTACTGTGCATAGATTTTGTAGATGCTATAATTCTAGACTATCCTTTACTTGAAAAATTTAAGGAAATAAAAGTTGAATTGCACGATATTTCTTATCTGAGAAAGATGTAATTGAAATTGGAACATATAAATCTTGTGCAGAAATTAATTCTTGCTGCTGCTATTATTCTTGAAAATACAATTGCTAAAGAAAACATGGAATGTATAAGATTGATGTGCATTCGCGTACTGGCTGAAAAAAATAGAGTTAAAAGAAATATATAGGACTGTGCAGAAGCATGCTGTGTGTTTTTTCTTTTTTTCTTTCCTGTATTAATTAAATGAATTTTATGTTGCGGTCGATGCTATACTAGAATGTTTACTGTATTTTAAATGTAGGATATAATTCTAACAAGAACATTACTATAAGAGTCTAAAATAATCCTCTTAGCCTTTTGCTTACTAAATTTGGCCGATTTAATGCTACCTCTCTGTACTGGAGTACGATGTAGACTCAAGCACGGGGAAAAATGCAGAGGAGTCATTTTATCAGTCAAATAGTTAAATTAGATCAGAAACTAAAAATAGTTATTTCTACGATCATTAGTAAATTTTCTAAACCAGTTGTTGCAGAGATTCATACTTCTGAAAAATACAAACAAAATAAAGAAACTGTAGAACCTAATAATTGTAGGAGAAACAAATCACCCAAGGAGCTTGTTCCTCCCAACCTGCTCCTAAAACAGCCAAGATGCCTGCCTTAGGACCCCCGAGCCTGTTCACTGAACCACCAGGAGGAAGAAACTTTAGAAGCTTAGGTCTTAAATCTTGCAGCAGCAAGTAGTTTATCTAGTCTTACAGACTCAACAGTCAAAGAGACCTACACCAGCACCTCTGGTTTTCCTTCTCAGAAATAATTTGCAGACTTACAATTGCACTCTCACATAGCCTCCCTAATTCGAATCTCTCAGTCATCACCTGATGCACATGAGGAATATTTCTGCAGAAAAAATTGTAAGAACTGCCTGCTCAATTCGAATTGCCTTATATAGGCTGCGTAGGCCTTTTGTGATTAACTGGTCATTAAATGAGCTACCTGCTCACTCCTCCACCTGGAGAATAATGCCATAATTTTAGGGGTAGTTGTCCCATAACCAACAGCTAGTGGTGGAGTGCGAATGCTGCCATCTGTCCCATGCCTTCTAGCAGCGTCTATTCCTCCTTGTGGGTCAGTGAACACTCTTGTAACAACTTTCTTGAGTTTTTGTCTCCTATTTTAATTTATTAAATAATAATAATGAGTCATTACAGTTATCTTTGACCAGATTTGGTCATAATTACACAACTTTGTAATTATAAATTAACATAAAATATTTTGCAAAATAAAATAAATATCCTCAAAATTTGGGTAGGTGACAATTTCAAAGGTTGTTTTATACTATTTAAGGTAGTCATTAATAGCTACACATGTACAAGTCACACAAATTGAGAAGCAATCTCTACAATAGTACATTTATTGCTGTTGCCGCGGAGATATCAACCATTGGATCTACCCAACCGTCGATATCTCCGTAAATCCAATGATCAACCCTGCAATAGATCCAATGGTCGATATGTCCACAAGAACAACAACAATAAATACATTATTACAAGATACTTATTTCCAACACTAAGTTGTAGGCTCTTGTGAACAAGTTAAAAAAAATCTATTCATCTTTCTACCAAAGCTCCGAACATAAGACCGACGTTTTTGTCCATTTGCCCATATATTCAACTAATTAAACCAACTAGCGCCGATTAATCTGTTATTTGAAAATGGCCATTATCGAAGTTATCACTTGTACAATGCTGAACTCTCTCGATCTTCTGCTCTTACTCTGATTATTATAGAGGAGACGATCTTGTGTTCGTTCGACCATTCATGCCCGTTACGCCAGTCGATTCGTCTGAAATGGCTGAGATTGCATCAGACAAAGCTTTCAGCAGCGGTGACGTCAATGGCAGCGATGGGGAAACCACAACGTCAATTCAAGAGAAGCAAGCAGCAATGCTCAAACACCTCGCAGATCTGAACAACGCCCGTCTCCAGCAATCCCAATCACGTAAAACCGAAACCCTATCCGCCCCTGTATTTGAATCGGTTGATTTGTTTCTGAAACGTTTCTCGGAGACCAAACAGAAAATTCATAAACGGTTAGATGAATTTCACGAAGAAACATGCCCTCAAGATAAAAACCTTCTGAAATCGGGCTTAGAAACCCTAGCTTTAGATATCATTGACCTAGAAAAGCTAGTGGCTGTGAATTCATATTTCTTGCCCTCATATGAGGTACGCAGCGCGCAGAACGCCATTGCAGAGCTGAAGGAGCTGTTGGATAATTTGAATTCTCAGCTGCTGCCCAAAAAGAAATTTACTTTCAAAAAGAGGGTCACCAAAACAAACTCTGAAAACACTCAAAAGCCTGAAAATACAGTAAGCAAAAAGAATGACAATCACATCATCACTCAATCCGGAAGAGACAATTATTGTGCTCCTGGTTTCCGAAACAAGGAGGGAATGGTTCTGGTTAAGGATCTGGATTCTTCTAAAGATGGGGACTTTGCGTTGTCAGACTTGGTGAGTTGTAGAATTTATCTCCGGGGTCGGTCGAGGGCACTGTATATTCATAGATTGAAGGGTTGCCAGGTGTTTGCAGGGCCCGTTATGGGTTCTGTACTTATAGAATCAGTGGAGAATTGCGTGTTCATGCTTGCGTCTCATCAGATTCGGATCCACCAGACTACAAATACAGACTTTTATCTCAGGGTTCGTAGCAGACCGATAGTTGAGTATACTAGCAGTGTTAGGTTTGCTCCTTATGCACTTTTCTATCAAGGGATCGAGGAGGAGTTGCAACAGTCAGATCTTATGGATGAAACTGGAATGTGGGCTAATGTTGACGACTTTCGGTGGTTGCGAGCAGTGCCATCGCCCAATTGGAGTGTTCTTCCAGAGGACGATCGGTTGCCTCTCGTAGACATTTCTGATTTGAAGGCGGAGGAAGATACAGTTTCTTGCGAGCATCTTCAGTCAGACTAGTAGAATGCAGGTTCTCATATGAGCTGAACTAATGCACCATATCTTGAAATCACACCAAGCTTATTGTGCTAGAATGCGGGTTTTGATATAGCTTGAACTGGTATCATTTCTGATTTGAAAGTACAGGAAGATGCAGTGGCTCAGTCAGACTAGTAGAATGCAGGTTCTCAGATGAGCTGAACTAATGTACCAGGCCTTGAAATCACACCAAGTTTATTTTGCTAGAATGCAGGTTTTTATATAGCTTGACTGGGTACGTTAGAGGGTATGAAAGTCCCCAAAGAGTTTATTGGAATGCAGCTTCTAATACGGTTTGGTCCTAAAGTTTTTTGGAGGATATACTAGTAGGGTAATATTAGTGCTTTATCATAAAGACAAATGCAGTCAAGATTTATTTGTGAGTTTTTGTACGATATCCAGAAGAAGTAATCTTAATTTTAAGAATTTTCCGATATTGTTTTGGCATGCAATCTGGAAGTGCAAATACGATGGAGTGTTCTAAAGAGAAGTTATATTATGTCTCCAAAATTCTTTTTCCGTGTGGCCATGGACATAATTTACTGGAGTTAGTCAATGAAAGTATTATTTGTTCTGCTTTCGAACTCATGGACAAATCAAGTTAGACTAAAATAACAATCTGTTTTCAAAACTATGCCTTTGCACATATATCTATTAAGCTTTCTCTTAAGGTTACAATATTAGTTTAAAATTTTAAATTTATTGAATCTTGAAGTAGCTGGTACCTATAATTTCAAAATTTTCTTGAAAGTTGAAGTTATTGAATCCATCATAGAATATATATAACTATTTAATCCTAAGATAATGCTCAGTGTGAAATTTAAATTGACCCTTTATTTCATAAAATCATTTCAAAAATTCTTCAAAGTATTCCTGTCAATGAAAAGGGAAGCATTCTTTTGCATCCCCTTTACGGACTTTGCTGGTCACATGACTTAGTGGATTATCAATGCTTCTATTTTTCATATTAACCTTTTTTAACACTTTGTTGCTTGCATGCCTTGAATCAAGCACAGAGATGTATGGTTGAACAAAACAGACCAGGATTATTTAGGAGTGTGGCATTTTATGTGTGTTGTAGCATGCTATGGCCTTGATTTATCTTTATAGTTCAATTGATTATTACACTCTTTCTAAAATATTGACATGCAATGATGCATCTAAGCTGAAGGAACCTTCTCTTCTAGGGACAATCACTTCTTTGGTTCTATAACAGTGGTCAGGTATATGTTTTAGCCCATAAGATATATTGGAAATGGCCTAGAATCTGCCAGGTAACCTCTCTCCCCCTTTTGGGAGTGAAGTTATATGACACCCTAGTTCCTCTTCATTTTCAAAATTCAGAGTTAGAGAATCCCAACTGTTGCCGAGGATTGACGGGTAAAAATGCAGTAGACCTTTGGGAAACAATGAAAAGGTTATGTACTGCACCTTTGGGAAGCAATGAAAGGGTTATGTCCAGAGGTGCAAGGGATTCTAGTTAGCAGATAGCAATAATATATGTTTTTGTTTATCTCTAGGCCAATTTTAAGGGCCATTATTGACGAAGAGGCTGTTTCATGGTTCATTGAAGTGCATTTTGTGTTATGTGGGAATGTGTCCTTGGGGGTGGGAATTGCGTCCCTTCTGTTCCCCATATCTTGGGGTACTCAAGGGCATTAGGGAGTGTCCCCAAAACAAGATGGGGACATCCCTAAGGCATAGTGGCATTTAGGAGATTGTGTCAGTACATTTGAAAGACATCCCTTACATCCAAGGAGCCCTAACTATCCCCTATATCATGTAACATTTTCATTTTTTCTTTTATATTAAAAATGGACAAAGTGCAGCCAACAATGCCTTCTAAATACCTCAGGCTTTAGGCTTTTAATATATAATTAAGTAGCTCTCGGTCATCAAAAATGCAAAATTTTAGAGGATATTAGGAATTTAGATGGAGAATATGTCAGCTAATATAGAAGATATTAGGATGAAAAACAGTTTGCTCATCAATTCAGAATAAATGCTTTCTTCAAGATTCTTTCCTAAAACGTTATCAAATCTTTAGAAAATTGTGAAAAAAGAGAAGTCAAACTTTAGAGAGAGAATGATCTTTGAAAATCATATGACACCTCAGTTCCTCTTTGTTTAGAAAATTCAAAGTTAGAGAAGCCTAACTGTTGCCCAGGATTGAGGGGAAAAAATGCAGTAGACCTTTGGGAAGCAATGAAAAGGTTACGTACTGCACCTTTGAAAAGCAATGAAAAGGTTACGTACTGCACCTTTGAGAAGCAATGAAAAGGTTATGCCTGGAGGTACAAGGGATTCTAGTTAGCAGATAGAAGTAATATATGTTTTTATTTATCTGTAGGCCAATTTTAAACTCTGATCACTTCTTTTTTAATCCACCCTGGCTTAGTAGTTTATGAACAAAGTCTACCCAATTATTTGTATACTAAGTAGTAAGTCTCAATCTCAAGGCCAGATTTGATCCAAAGAGGTACAACGGTATTTCGTACAAGGACAAATGTTAACACATTTGGTGTAGAGGAGAAACCATTATTTCCGTTGGCCAGAGATCATGCAGGGGCTTCATTAACACCTAACTCTGATCAATTTGAGGTCCATCTTTCTCTTTTTGTTGGTAATTTCTACATAAAGCTTTGTAACATTTGGATGAAATTTTCACTAGAAATCCAACAAGTTTCCTTCCAATGTAGATATAAATGCCTAGAAACTAGATCTTTTACTTCTCGAATGCAATATCTAATCTTCTACATAATTCTTCTATGGACATCTTTGATCAAACCTTTTCTGGAAGATTGGATTTTATAGTCCTCATCAAAGCGAGATTTCTTAGCTCTGGAGTGTCAGCTGGAGTGATTCTGTCTTGAGCTGATTTATCTTTTGAGCTTCATTTGATGCGTTCATTACTAATTCTAAGATTGATTATTGAATATACTTATTGCACATCTTTCCCTCCATTGTTGCAATGCTATATTAATATACTGTGAACACTTATTATTATCAATGGAAACTGCTAATTAAGATGAACTCAATAATTTGTCTATTTTCCTTTTGGGGCATTGGCATTCACTTATGCTTCTTCTCAGCGCCTTTGCAAAGCAATTTGGCTCATTTTTTGATGATATTAATGCTTCTTTCCATATGTAAGTCTCCTTTATTTGTTGCCTCTATTTATTTGCACTTAAAGTTAGTTGCTTGGTCATGAAGCTATGGTTGGAATGCGAAGTTGTAAGGTCACAATGATGCTTCAGTTGATTTTACATGTGTTGAGTTATATCTGGAGTATTAAGTCTCTATTTTGTTCATTGCCTTTCGATATTGAGCTGAAAAATATTGGGATGCTTGTTTTCATTGCATCAGATAAATAACTTTTTGAAGTGAGGAAGCTTTCCTTCCCATCTGTTCAAGCATTTTTTGAAGACTGTTTTGGTGAGTACAAGTAAACTTTTGTTATTGTTGGATTCCCACAAGTTAATTCACTTATTGAACCCATGATTAGAGGTTGGTATCTTTGATGTAGTATAGACAAAAACATCCATGTCTCCGAACATAGACAGAAAAAATATGAAAATTACTTCCATTGGAAACATGTTAAAACGAATTTTATGCATCCATTAATGTTTTCATGCAAAAGAACAAGTCCCTTCCAATTAGTGCTCTTTAGGATACAAGATAAATACTCCAAAGATGGCTTTATTAATAGCTTCTCTGTGTTTAGTGAGAGTATGGACATTGGATGATAATGTAACATTGACGGAAGATATCCACCGATTCCACCTAAGATTATTGTCACATTGGATGATAAGGGTACTTCACACACTCATTAGAGGTTTACATTAACATGCCATAAGTGATTTTGTAGTTGTTTGATGAGGTGTGAAAACTTGGTTGACTGCATTGGGAGGGTTGCATTCTTGTAGTATCTAAACAAGTATACTTTGTTGATGGATTAAACAAATTGAGTTGAGTTTATTTGCCAATGTTAATCAACTGATCTTTGCTTTCAGTCCTCATGTCTTGTGATAAACAACTTTCTTTTGTTTTGTAGGATCCTGAAATCTGGTTGAATCCAAAAAGTGATGGCTTTGATATGTTTATTGAAGGATCAAAATGTTGCAAAAGTGGATTATAAATTATATTCATCATTGCTTTTAGCTCTATGCTCATACAACATCAAAAGAAATCTTTGTTGAGTTTCATGGTTTGTGTATTCAGTTTTAGCCATTTTTGGAGCACATTTCGGTTCTCATTTGGTGGGTTCATTTGTCATGAGCCATTCTGGTTACTTAATCCTAGATCTTAATAGAGGGTTTGTTTCCCTTTTCAACTTATCCAGGACTTAAGGAATATGCCCTCATCTAGGTTGGGTATAAAATGATGAAGTAACTTGTTAGGTGCATCAACATGTCGAATCTTTATCTCCAATGCTAAAGTCGAGATCACAAAATCAATGATTGACCCTTGTGTTAAAGTTAGTGCAGTTGCGAGAACCATTCTCAGAGAGGATGGTACCCTAGTTAGTTAACTAGGGTTCTTAGTTAAGTTTACCAGGTAGAGTAAAGAGTAAGACCTTATAAGGTGCCCTAGGGCCCCCAACTGTCTCCTGGGGTTCTTGGTCGGGGACCAAGCAGGTTGATGCCATGGCAAAGTCCCTAGCATGTGGCTAGGGCCCCTACTTGTCTCTAGGGTATTTTGGTCTGGGACCAGATAGTTTCTTGGTCACGAGGACCAAGTAGATTCTGCAAGTCGAGATAGAGACTCCCTGGTCCAGGACCAGGTAGATTCTTGGTCACGAGGACCAAGTAGTTCCTGCAGTGACATCACTGGTCAGCTAACCAGGTGGATCTTGGTCAATGGACCAAGATGATGATATGTGATGTCCTCTTCTCCTAGGTCTTCGAGATGGTTGAGTTAGATGGTCTTCTCAAGGGACTGGCCACCCCTTGATGGAGCCACTGGCATTTGACCTGAGGAGCAGTCTAGAGGACCACATGATCACATTATCCAGTGTGGACCCTTCCTTATATAGTAATGATGAACTTTCAAGTTGTGTATGGAACACTTGTATATTTGAGAGAGAGATGATTGGTTGTACCCCACCTTGGTTGCTCATCCTTGGTCTTTACACCTTGTTGATTATTGGTCTTGTGGTACCTTGTCTTTGACTTGTGGTTAGTAGGGTCATTTACCCACCTTGAGTTGTTTTTTGATTTGTACCACCTTTAATATTTTGGTCTTATGGGTACTATGGTTGATTTCCCACGTTTGAGGTACACCCTTTGGTCCTAGGGGTTATGGGTCAATATACCCACTCTTGTTTTTATGGTTTTGACTTGTACCACATTGATTGGTCATTGTACCCTCATCTAATTAATTGTATGACCCTAGTACCCACCTAAGACACTCTACTTATATTTTATGTTATTAAATGTGACTTTATTGTTTTGACCATAATGTGTTTTATATTTATATATCTTGTGACTTTTATTTTTATGACCTAACTAAGTGGTACTCTCCTAAATCTATGGAACCATAAAAGATTAATTTAATGTTCTTTCTAGAAGACCCTAATCCTTAATATTGAAGTCTTTCCTCCTCACTTATCATTATCACATCTCAAATCTGATTAAGCTCTGCTTGACGTCATGGTCAATGCTGATTACTTGTTCACTTATTGAAGCCGTCCACCTGTTGGAGTTCAGATCTGATTGCTTTAATGTTTTATGGGTTGATGTGAAGGCCCTATTACTGCTACCATCTCTGTGGAGACTTGATCTACTTGATAAATCCTTGAGGTTCAGGCTGCTACTGAAGGGATCCGATCTATCTGTAAGAGGTCCGATCTGATGCTAAAGGGATCCGATCTGTCTGTAAAAGATCTGATCTGCTGATAAAGGGTTCGATCTGCTTATCCAAAACTTCGATTTGCCTGCTAGGGGTTTTGGGTTGAGTCCGATCTGCTGATTGTACCTTGACTGTGACCTGATTTGCTTGACAGGAGTCTGATCTATGGTTTAAAGTTTGCATGGGGTTCTAGTTTACTTTTTATGCTCTGATCTGTTTGTGTATGAACCTGATTTGTTGATTAAGGGTTTGACCTGCTCCGATTTATTGCTATTAGCTTGATTATTATCTGACCCTTTATACCTATGGTCTATTCTATCTCATTGTGGAGGGCCAAAACTAGTTGGGAGCATACATTTAGTCTGATCTGATTTTGCGTGGGTCTGATTTTGTTCTATTTACTAAGGTTGTGACCTTGAGCTAACTGTTGAGTAATTGTTTGCTGAGGCAGTGACCTCTATGGTCAGCTCTTTTATTTGGGTCTGTTGTATGTATGCTGAGCCCTCTTGATCAGATCTATTCACTGAGACCTATCTGTGATCTATACTTTGTGTTAAGGACTTGCTAAGTGGTTAAACTTGTGTGCTGACTTTTGTTTGGGATCTGATCTATTAGACTGAGTTTTGAGTTAGACTGTCACTGTGCTTCTGATTGTCATTGGCTATTTGCTTATGCCTCAGCCCAGTCATCTCTCTCTCTCTGGTTTGTACTTACCCTTTAGAAGGGTCAGTTGGTTCCTAGTGTTGATTGGCCTCTGAGAGGCACATTCCTTTTCTGAAAGTAAAATTTTTTGAGTATAAAACGTGAAGGGTTCCACGCTCCAGGTAAGTACCCTAAACTTGTCTTCTTTACTTATGTTACTGTTGATTAACTACTATTAGTAATTACATGTTACTAAAGATTACTTTAACATAGTGACCCAACTGGTAGTGTTAAAGTTGAAAAGTTGAAAGAGATGAAAATTATGTTTTGTTGAAGTTACTGTTGTACTATTTAGTTTCAGTACTTGTTTATTAAATGTAATTTTGCATTAAAGTACATTGATTTTCTATTTCACTGCATCAAACCCTAACCCTAACCAAAATTTAACACCTTGATGGTGCATCTAAACTCCCTATTGCTTTGTTGCATAGTCCAATCAGATTCAAGCTCAGTTTGCTCCTCAGGATATCAATGATCCTAAGGGATGTTGGGTGCAAGTAGTGCCAAAGAACAATTAGAACAATCCCCTAAAGCCACTATGTTAGGAGGGTTGAGATTTGTTAAGCAACCGACCTCCACTGTGGATAAAGAGGTGGTGCATCTTTCTCAAACTTCATGGTCTCACAAGGGAGGTAGAAGGGCATGGTACGTCAAAATCCCTTGTTACCTCAAATCCTTATGAAAGTTGGGGATGGATGAGAATGTTGATGATATGGACTTCACCCCCACTATTCCCTTATGAAAGTTGCATGGTGGAATGTACGTGGTTTAACCAACCCTTGCAAAAAAACATATGGTTCAAAAAATCAAGTTTGTATTCAAAGAATTTGGTCTATTTGTAGATGGTGAGGGCATTTGTCTGGTTTTGTACAAAGTTACGGATATGGCGTGCATCCTCAATAAGGTTTCCAATCCATGTCACATCCGAAGCAATGGCTTTCAGTGCTAAATTCAAGGAATGGACAATGCAAGGTGTCCAAAAAACCTGTAAGAGCAATAAAAGCATGTATCAATGACTCTAAAACACTAACATTGCAATGACCAAATTCAAACAATGAGTAAATTAGAAATGAAAGGTGTCCAAAATGAACATACCTGTGGATATTTAGCTTTCCACAATCATGCCAGCAGCCTTGCAAACAGGTGCATTGTCCGTGATGATTTGTACACACGAATCAACACCTACTTCTTCAATGGTTTTGATGAATAAATCGCCCATAAATTGTGCATCCTTGCATTTCCCAAGAGCATCCACCGCTTTCAAGAACAACGGTCCATTTTGGGAAGATACCATGAAATTGATGAGTGGATGGCGTGCGGGATCCGTCCATCCATTAGAAACAACACTCACACCGCATGACAGCCATGTTGTTCTAATTGGCTCAAGGATTTTATCTACCTCCTTCTTTGCTTTAACCAATAATGTGGTTCTAAGCTTCTCTGGACTAGGAGGCACATAACCACTTGGAGCTCGATCCAAGATAGTTTTAACCATCTCAAAATACAATGGTGACCGTGCAACATTGAATGAGATGAAGTTGAGGTAGAAGAAAAATGCAATGGTAAGGTCTACCTTTTCTCGCGCCTCTTGTTGGAAAATCCTATCCATTGGACCACCCGTAGATTGCCTCTTTCTTGTTTGATGAGTATCCCCACGCCCATGACTGCTAGAGCTAGGTGGAAATGGAGGCTTGGTGCTAGAGGGCTTTCTCAAAAATGGAAGAGGATCATCCTCTTTTTTCCTGCTTGCTGTTGCCACCTTCCCTAACCCAACATGATCCTATTTTTCCATATTCCTCCTTTGGTTAACACTCACCGCTTTGCATGAAGAAATCCCACAAGAAGGAAGGGCCAACAAATGGCTCTTAACCCGGAAATATGTGCTCATGAACTCATGCTTGCAAAAATTGCATCTCCAAGACACATTACCTCCCCCACCAAGCTTTGCCCCGGGCCCATCTTTTCTTGTCACATACTTCCACAAATGGTATTTTTTTTTCTTGGGCTTGTTGTCTTGCTAAAACAGGGTTAAATGGAGCATGAGCTTGAGCTCCACTAGCAGCCGATGGAGCACTTGACGGAGGAGGAGAACCGCTTGTGCTTGGTGGAATAGGAGGGGAGGCACGATGGTGCATTTCTCCCTCTCCTTTGCCCCCTACCTCCTGCCCTAGCTGATTGAGACATTCCTTTTGTTGTGTGATGGTTGAGCTTGCAATCCTCTCCACAAATCCACCGGAATGCACTTGGAATTGCTTGGATAGCCTTCAAATCGCCTTCAAATCTCCTTCACCTGCACATACAATCACTCTCAACCAACTCCTTCCTTGCAAATGACAAAAAGAAACTCAAATTTTGGTTTTAAAACATACCCGGCCGCACTTTTCCGGTTTTTAGCGCACTTTACGTGTCCTGTTTTAGGGACGCGTGTCCGACAGTCGGGACACGTTAACAATTCGTGTCCGATTCGCTTCAACTGCGTGTCCAAAAACAGGATTCGATGAAAGTTCGAATCGGACACGACCTCAGGTTGAATCATGTCCGATTCGATAGGGACACGACACGCCGAGGGTTTTGAACGAATCCTGTTTCTTAGGTTTTTAGTGAAAACAACTTTAAATGTGTCTTGTATGTAATCCTTTGCCTTCGACTAAGCATGAAGAATGAAGGGGTGTTGTAGCAATTTTGGTCACCCCAGTTGGACCCAACCTTTATTGATTGGGGAACTAAGTCACCTGACACGGGGACACGGGACACGTAGGACACGAAAATACGAGAGTCCGACACAGACACGGTGACCCCCGAAATCAGGACACGTAGGATACGTTTTATATACATATATATATTTTTTTGAAATATATTAAAATTTAAAAATATAGACATATAGATCCAAAAATATTTAGAAACTAGAACATTTACAAATATTCAATAGAAATTAGAATAAAAACACATTAATGATTACACATTTGTCATTCACAAATCACGATTCACAACACATTTGTCATTCACAAATCACAATGAGACACAAATGCATGTCAGAACCATTTTCTCATTAAGTCATCAAAATCAAAATGTATACATATATGTCGGAATGCCACTGGGCACTGGCAAATGCCAAATAGACTAATAGTAAATACAAAAAGGGGTGGATCAAGATGGGAGAATCCCATATGTCAGTAGTCCTCCTCCATGCCTGAATCAAGTCAATCAACATACTCATCACTGCCACTGCCACTGCCCTGATCCTCATCCTCCTCCCCCTCCTCCTCCTCTCTGCCCATCTGACGATCTACATCTGCTGCTGTGGAGGATGACCCCTCTGTACGATCACTATCATCAAAAGTGACCGGCTCTAGCACTGGATCATTTAGATCCATGTTGGCTAATGCCAACTCAGTACTGCTATCCAAACCCATATCATCAGGAAAGACATCCCACATCTTTGTCTTTCCCTTCACCCACTCCTCCCTCTTCCTGTAAATAAGACGAAGGTTGGAGTTCACATACACCATCGACTCTGCCCTGGACTGCTCAAGCCTGCTCTTCTTCACACTGTACAAGTTCCCATATGTGCTCCAATTCCTCTCACAACAAGAGGATGATGTAACTTGAGAGATGACCCTGAAGGCTAACTTCTGTAGAATAGGGGATGTTGCCCCATGAGTTGCCCACCAAGCATAGGGTTTCTTACCCTTCCTATCTCTAAGCACATCATAGCCTCCAAATCTCCCAGTGCCAGTGGAAAAATCTACAAAGCCATCCTCCACCTCCTCAAGCATGTCTCTATCCTGAAATAGCTGTCTAAGTGCTATCTTCCTCCCATTTGCAATCTCTGCATCCATGTGAGGAGGGACTCTGTGTGAGGCCCCTGATCCACCAGTGAGCCACTCCTGAGTGTAGAACTTGGGGTTCAAGGAGTGGGCCAAGCAATGCAAAGGTGTGCAATTCTTATCCCACCTGGAGATAAGAATATCCCGAATAATGGTCCATACGTTCTCTGTCGATGTCCCATACTCGGGACACTCATTCTCCATGACAATGGACCTCATGGACTCAATCATGGAATCCCACCCCTCATAAACCTCTGCTAGGATGGGCTGGTCAAGCCTGCTCTTCTTCACACTGTACAAGTTCCCATATGTGCTCCAATTCCTCTCACAACAAGAGGATGATGTAACTTGAGAGATGACCCTGAAGGCTAACTTCTGTAGAATAGGGGATGTTGCCCCATGAGTTGCCCACCAAGCATAGGGTTTCTTACCCTTCCTATCTCTAAGCACATCATAGCCTCCAAATCTCCCAGTGCCAGTGGAAAAATCTACAAAGCCATCCTCCACCTCCTCAAGCATGTCTCTATCTTGAAATAGCCGTCTAAGTGCTATCTTCCTCCCATTTGCAATCTCTGCATCCATGTGAGGAGGGACTCTGTGTGAGGCCCCTGATCCACCAGTGAGCCACTCCTGAGTGTAGAACTTGGGGTTCAAGGAGTGGGCCAAGCAATGCAAAGGTGTGCAATTCTTATCCCACCTGGAGATAAGAATATCCCGAATAATGGTCCATACGTTCTCTGTCGATGTCCCATACTCGGGACACTCATTCTCCATGACAATGGACCTCATGGACTCAATCATGGAATCCCACCCCTCATAAACCTCTGCTAGGATGGGCTGGTCCGTGTCTGCAAACAGCAACAAAGAAATGATTGGCTCCATGATCTTAATAGTAAGATCCACCGTGTCCCACCAACCATCATTTAACACCAAGTCCTTCACCTTTTGTGAAGCAGCCTGATCCGTCTTTCTCCAAAAAGCCCAAAACTCTGAAATCACCATGGACCCAAGAGCGGTTTTGACCTCCCTCAACCTCTTGAGCATGATGAATGAGGAAGCAAACCGAGTATCTGCAATCTTCAGCAATGAAAGCTGTGTGTACTGTTTGTAGATGGTGAGGGCATTTGTGTGGTTTTGTACAAAGTTATGGATATGGCGTGAATCCTCAATAAGGTTGTCAATCCATGCCACATCCGAAGCAATGGCTTTCAGTGCTAAATTCAAGGAATGGACAATGCAAGGTGTCCAAAAAACCTGTAAGAGCAATAAAAGCATGTATCAATGACTCTACAACACTAACATTGCAATGACCAAATTCAAACAATGAGCAAATTAGAAATGAAAGGTGTCCAAAATGAACATACCTGTGGATATTTAGCTTCCACAATCATGCCAGCAGCCTTGCAAAAAGGGCCATTGTCCGTGATGATTTGTACACACGACTCAACACCTACTTCTTCAATGGTTTTGATGAATAAATCACCCATAAATTGTGCATCCTTGTATTCGCCAAGAGCATCCACTGCTTTCAAGAACACCGGTCCATTTTGGGAAGATACCATGAAATTGATGAGTGGATGGCGTGCGGGATCCGTCCATCCATCAGAAACAATACTCACACCTGATGAGGGCCATGTTGATTTAATTGGCTCAAGAATTTTATCTACCTCCTTCTTTGCTTTAACCAACAATGTGGTTCTAAGCTTCTCTGAACCAGGAGGCACATAACCATTTGGAGCTCGTTCCAAGATAGTTTTAACCGTCTCAAAATACAATGGTGACCGTGCAACATTGAATGAAATGAAGTTGAGGTAGAAGAAAAATGCAATAGTAAGGTCTACCTCTTCTCGCGCCTCTTTTTGGAAAATCCTATCCATTGGACCACCTGTAGATTGCCTCTTTCTTGTTTGATAAGTATCCCCACGCCCACGCCCATGAATGCTAGGTGGAAATGGAGGCTTGGTGCTAGAGGACTTCCTCAAGAATGGAAGAGGATCATCCTCTTTTTTCTTGCTTGCTGCTGCCACCTTCCCTAAGCCAACATGATCCTCTCTTTCCATATCCCTCCTTTGGTGAACAGTCACCGCTTTGCATGAAGAAATCCCACAAGAAGGAAGGGCCAACAAATGGCCCTTAACTCGGAAATATGTGCTCATAAACTCATGCTTGCAAAAATTGCATGTCCAAGACACATTGCCTCCCCCACCAAGCTTTGCCCCGGGTCCATCTTTCCTTGTCACATACTTCCACAAAGGGTATTTTTTTTCTTGGGCTTGTTGTCTTGCTAAAACAGGGTTAAGTGGAGCCATAGAATGAGCTCCACTAGCAGCCGATGGAGCACTTGACGGAGGAGGAGAACCGCTTGTGCTTGGTGGAATAGGAGGGGAGGCCCTAGATGGTGCATTTCTCCCTCTCCTTTGCCCCCTACCTCCTGCCCTAGCTGATTGAGACATTCCTTTTCTTTTGTGATGGTTGAGCTTGCAATCCTCTCCTCAAATCCACCGGAATGCACTTGGAATCGCTTGGAAACAATGGATAGCCTTCAAATCTCCTTCAAATCTCCTTCACCTGCACATACAACGCACTCTCAACCAAATGCTTCCTTGCAAATGACAAAAAGAAAGGCAAAATTCTGTTTTTAAGTGAACCCGGACGCCTTTTTCCGCCAAAAATGTGTCCTGTTTTTCGGGTACGTGTCCGATAGTCGAGACACGTTGTAAATTCGTGTCCGATTCGTTTTTAACACGTGTCCCGATTTCGGATTCGAAGTAAGGTCGAATTGGACACGAATTCATATCGAATCGTGTCCGATTCGACCGATTCGGGACACGGAGAGGGTTTCATACGAATCCGGTTTCTGAGCTGTAGACTGTGGCATACTCCTGTATCCTCCTGAACCATCTGGTATCCAGTATGCACTACTATAGCCAATACTCCACTGATATCAACAGAGCCTGTAACATAGTGTGTCTCTATATTTGCCATATATCTGTCCATCCAATCTCTATATGTGTATACTTCTGTCCATCCAATCTCTATATGCGTATGCTTCCCTATTGGCTGATCCACATGGAACGTGCTCAATTATCTCCTCTATGGCTAGACCTCAATCCAACAGAAGCGACTCATGATCCCATGCCTGATCCAAACTCTCTGTGTTAGACCTCTCCTTTGGCACCTGCAACTCTGTGCGCTCTTCATGCATAATCATCACCGGATGCTCTCCCCTCAAACCATAGGGGCCACTCATGCCCTCATGTGTTACCACTGTCCTGTATCCCGTGTGGGCTACAGTATCCTCCTGTGCACTTACTCTACTAGTGTCATCTGAACTAGGATCCCACACATCTGTACTATACCCATCCTGGAAGATACGAAATGTGTACATGTCACTATCAACTGGTCCTTGGAGTATGTCTCCCGTCAACATATCTACAACTACAACCGGAACCATTAATGGCCCCTCCACAAAAAGTGACTCATAACCTCCATACTGCCTCGTATGTATAGAGTCAACCATCTCCAAGTCATGTCTCTCCTCATGGATCTCGCATGTCATGAATGTCTCGACTCTTGCTGTAGATGATGAAGAGTGTACCAACTCCAACTCGTCACACAACCTATCTACATGCTTACTGGATTCCTGAAGATCCAGCTGAGTGTTGTTCAAGGAATTTCTAGTAACCCTAGGCTCATAGGTGGGCTCCTCTTCCTCTCCAATGTCTTGAACGCCCAAGTTACTCAATATTGAATCCATGTCACATCTAGGTTCTAACACCCCCTGATCCTCACAAGCACCACTACGAAGGTGAGATGATGAATCCTCGACTTTGGATGATCGGATAACTGCATCACATGTACTATCCTCCTCATGTAATGCCAACTCCATATTAAGTTCACCATCAACCTGTACATCATGCTCATCTTTCTCTACTCCCGGCACTGTTTTTAAGGAGATCCTCATCCAAATCCTTGGGTCGGCTCCCAAATTGGATCGAGTAATAGTCTTGAAAGGACAATGCTGCACATACCTCATCCCCCAAAGCTAGATATTTATGATATCGAGGCAAGTGTCGAAGTGCTGCTAACATCCCCAAATTTTCGGCCAAGATCCTTCTCAGTGTCTTCATGTGTTCATGGGCTGGCAAGAAACCTGTGCTCTAGCATGCACTTAACCTAAAATTGACATGCATTGTCATGCATGGCACCAAAACTGTCATGCACTAATATGCACTGACATGCACTCACATGCACTGACATGCATCCACATGCACTGACATGCACTGTGCGAAAATTGACATGCACCTGTTTATTCAACCTGCTTTAGCCTCATGCACCTGAAACCATCTGCTATGTCCCCACAGCTGGCGAGGAGCTTTGATACCACTGTAATATACCTACTAATATTTTTTGTTCTGTTTATGAAGTTTCTGATGATGTTGTGGGTTGCTTGTAGTTTTATGGTCCAATATTTAAAGGAACCATGAATGCATGTGATGAGCTATGCTTGCATGAGCATGCTTTTGCCAACCCCTAAATAACCCAAATAATTAGAAATGCTATAAAGTAGGGATAGAAATAATGCATGTACGTACCAATAGCAGTAGTAGTAGATGTAGATCAGTATGGAACCAACATGCGAGATATGTGCCAAGTATAAGGCAAGATATGGGGTGATCTTCCTCTAATAATGCACTCTTATGATAAATGCACACTCTTTAGTATATGAATGGATGCATGAGAGATCAATTGATGTCTCTGATCAATATGGCATTGGCATGCAAGCCTTGCAATAAGGCACAAAATGTGGAGATGCTCAAGGAAAGTCGCCCATGCATGAAAGGGCGCCCCTCATTTACTGATTTTGATGATAACTTGATACAAAAGGTGAATGAGCAGCCTGTATTCAGTAACTAGGCTAATAATGATGTTCTCAGAAGGATGGAAGCTGCATGTAGACAAAAAGATGACTGTATACCGAGATATGAAGATGCCTTGCTTTGTCCAAGTCGCCCATGCAGAGATGGCGAGTCCTCCTGCTCTAGAATGTAGCTAGATCCTTGCAGAATGCCGAAGAATACTGTATGATGATAGTAGTAATGTTGAATCTGGATGATCCAACCCTGATAGTGACTAGGGCAGATAGATTTCACTGCCGAAATACACTTGATGGTTGAGTGGTGTGCCTTCAACTCAAAACTGGCTCTCTGAGCTCTCCAAGTTGACTTCTCAAATCAATAATGAATAACCAGCCCTAATCATTCACTTTATCCTTCTTTTATAACTTTGACATTGCATGCCCTGACTTTTGCATGCCTAGGTCGCTTTGCTCTTCTATTTTTCAGTTGATTTGCATGCATTGCTTTCTGTGTGCATGAAGGCTTAATTAAGGTATTTCTGTGCATGCATCATGAAATATGGGCCACATATAATGCATGCAAGCGCCCCCTAGTTCCTGTGGCCCTCTTTGATCTACTGATGATCTAATAACCATGATTAAGATCTTATTTTGGTTTGAATGGTATCAATCCTTAGTCAATTCCACTGTATGTTAAAAAGGGAACATTACATAGCTTTAGGTTGAGTATTGAGCTTTCTTTTAATAATTTTTGCCATGCTTTTAACCTCCACCAAATTCCTTGGTCTTGAAAGTTTTAGCTCGCTACGGATAATGGGATTCAACTATGAAATATACATTCTTAGCAACTGATCATCTGTAAGGTTAAAGAATCTTGTAGCTAGGACTTTCCATTCATGGGTATATTCATTCATTGTCCTTGTTTGCTGTAAATGAGTGAACCAATAATGCTAAAAAATGTTGCTGCCTTTCACACACCTGGGGGTTAACGTGGTAGAAACCTTCAAGCCACCAAGTGTGTCCTTGGGGGCAAGCTTCGAGTCAAGTACTGTCAGTTGATTCTTGACTCCTCCGTTTAGGAAGACTCTTAACGAAGCCAAGGGGGGTGGACCTTAAAGGTTACTATGGCTTGATTAAGCTACTTAGTTTTGGTGGATAAGTAAGATGTTTAGGAGTTTTTATGAAATAAATCGAAATAAGAGATTGCAATATAAATTTGTAGTCACAACAACATCAAAATTGTAAAGATCACAGTGTTACTTAATACAAAAAAATAAAGCTTGTAAACAAATAGTAAATGACCAGTGCTAAAATGGATTCCAATAGAGTGCTATTGTTGTGCTTGAAAGGTTTTGCGAATGCTCTTGATCAATTTTAAATTATTATGAAAGATGAGTGGATTATTAGGGAGGGGGATTCCCGATATACCACGAGGGTATTGGGAATATGTCCACGAGGGTACTGGGAATATGTCCAAACTCACTAAGTATGGCTCCACGCGAGAAAATGTGGGCTAGATCGGAGTCATGGGGGTGTGTCCAACACTACACCAAACGAGGGTGTAGTCTGATGGGGCCCTGCTGTCACTATCTAGTTGTTCTCGCTTTCTCTGTGAAATTTTTCCACACAGAAGCAAAATGGGGACGCTGGATATTCGTGTATGGGAGGTTAACTAAAAGATGTGAAGGCTAATTACTAGTCACTAAGTCCTTTTCTGGTATTATCAACTGTTCAGTCGAGGCTGCAGAGATCTAGAGCATACTCGGGACACAGCCTTGTTAATTTTAAAGATTTTTGAACAAAGTTTTCTTGTTTATTAAACCCCTTGCTTTCCTGAAGTACGGATTTCAGGATAAGGGCAAGTGCTATCTTCTTCTTTGTAGTGATATTGCATAAGGAAGTCTTCTGTGAACATTTGCTAATTTACGAATAACCCACTAGTTTTTTTGGACCACTAAGAATCATATGGATCACGTTCTAAGTACATGGATGCCATCGATATTTTTTCTAGTGTGTTAGTAGGTGGGTTCATAGCTAAGATTCCTTCGATTTTATTGATCCATGCGATAGCTTTTCCATTGTCTAATCCATCATACTTAGGAAGCTCAATCTTGATCTTATTCCACTGACCTGTGTTATCTTGATATCTCTGATGACTTGCATTTTGTTTTTCGGGCCATAGTGGTTGTCTTCTATGTGCTAATGGTTGTGCTGATAATGCCTCTACCCTTTTCATTAGATTATTGATTTTCTCTGTATGATCACAAATTATGCCCATTACTTTTTCCCTGCCTTCATTCCTCTGTTTTGTCACCTCTAACCAACGTTCTTTAGATTCTTCACCTACCTTATTAACTGTTTGAAAATAATTTATTCATGTTCTCAATTAGTTTATCGATTTTGTTGCCTAGCTCTTTCTGTCCATCCATTAATTCTTTTTGATTTTTCTCAACGTTACTGAGACGGTATTTTACGTCGTTGACATCATCTTTATAACAGTTTAAATCAGCATGTAATTCATCTTTGTTGACCATCTTGGCACTAATTTTCTTTGTGGACCCCACTTTTTTTAAAGTTTGACTTAAAAAAATACTTTGAAAAGTAACTTAAAAAAACAAATTAATGTTTTAACCAAGGGTTAAAACTTTAATATTAAGTGAATTAAAAAACCCAAATCGATTTATATCACTTGAGTGAGGGGACGTGACATAATAACCAGAAGGCGGCCATACGATTAAATGTTTATACGGAAGAAAGTGGTGGGAAAAACAGCGGATGGGTAGGATTGTAAGGAAATCAGTGTACATAACAAAAAATAGTGGCTGAGGATGAATATGACCGAGGGCAGGTCTTACGGACAGATCATTGTACGAACGACATTTGGAATTTGGATGCTGTACGGATGGCAGATTTTTGGTGCGTGTTGAATTTTTGGCTGTACAGAACAATGGCAGATTTTTTGCTCTGATACCAATGTAACAGTGGAAGTGCTGAGATAAACAGAAATGTTCTGCAATTTGAATGTATAAAATACATTTTTATTGAATGAATAAGGTGATACAGTGATCCTTGTGATGGTGTGCTTTTATAAGCATTGACTGGTCAAGAGGCCAATAGGTGTATACCTTGACTTTCCATTTAATGCTAATTAATCTTAATTTTAACTATTTAATTATTTCTAATTATTTATATTTATGTTTGTAATAGAGTAATTGGCCTCAAACTTTTGTTGATTGATATATGTTTGGTTTGTTTCCTAGTTGAATCAAAGGAGTTATTTTTTCGTTTTTTTGAGCAAACTCTCTCTCAAAACCTCAAAGTTTAGTTTGCATCAAGGTTCTAAGTCCTTTAACCATCTTATGGCCCGATTCCCTCAATGCCTGAATCAACATATGTCCAAGTTATCTATGGTAAAGATGAGGGTTTCAACATATAGGATTTTATACATTGGATAAAATTTAATACAAACACATAAACGTGGAGAAAGAGAACAAACAAGGAAAATATATTATTGTCTATAGATGGCCAAAGTATGTCAATGGGACTTGAAATTACAGCCCCAATAAAATAGAGATGAATAAGAAAACCATAGGGATTGAAAAATACAGCCAGCTAAAACCCAAGTTACTAAAATAATGTGTATAACTAACTATACATTGAATATTGTAGACATAGCAACATGGGGTAAATCTAAACTATTATATCCAAGTACATGTACAAGATGCCTTCAGGCAATATGAAGATATAAATCGAGAGAGGAAATTGGTGCTGTCACATGTATGTATCAATGCTTCAAATGAATGTAAAGGGGTCAACTGTGTCATCATCCATCACTTTGGAAGGACCAATACAAGATCTGATAACGTCCATGGACGAATGCTCAGGGATAAGAGGGCCAGGGCAAGTGATTCTTAGAGGAGGTAGAGCGTCTCCCCTAGAAACTCCCACAACATCTAAGGCCAAGAAACCCCTTGTAATAGAAAAGCAGTTGGTGATGCATGCATGTTCCCCTCTTCAAGAGAGAGAATAATGAATGTTAAATATATTATTGTTGCAACAAGGACATGAATGATAGCATGAAGTAGGCTACCCAAATTATTTTTACCGTTCTTTCAAGTTAATCGTCCCTCAGTAGATCAAATTATAGAACATCGTAGGTTGGTTTTGGTGGTTTATCATCTGAATGTCACATCGATTACATTTCTATTGATTGCTAACGGTTGAGAGCATGTGTTTCCTCCTAGGAGGTCACAGGTTCGAATCCAGAGGGGGGTAGGGTTTGTACACCTCTGTAGACTTTAGCAGTTAAATCGCTGCGCAGAGGCGGGTCCCTTGTCCCACAAACAAGGGGGTCTCATACACCAAATTGGTGTCTCGCTTGGCGGTGACCTTAAAAATAGATTATTATTATTATTATTATTATTATTATTATTATTGATGTCTATCAACATGAAGCTGACATAATAAAAAAGAGAGATTTTTTCCCAAGAAAAAACATACAAGATCCTCCCCTCTTCCTAATAATATTGTGAAGGTCGGGTTAACCTCTAGCCCCAGTAGTGGCTAGTAACCATGAGGGACTCGAGCGGATTTGAACCCATGATCTATGGCCTCTTTATAGGCAACATTCCTTGGGTGGATGGTTCAACTGGCTTAAAAAGAGACATTTATATGTAAGTTGCACGAAATTTATGATGATATGGCTTGGAAGTGTGACCTCCCCAAAAAGACAAAGAAAAGACACAAAGAAATGTGGAATTGGGCTTTCAAAAAATGCAGAATTTTTTTTAATAGCACATTATTAGAAAACCTTAAGAAGCATAGAATGATAGAAATAAATGACAGTTTAGTGGAAATATCATGTTGATATTAACTCCCATAGATGATTACATTGTGCAAATTAAAAATCAGCCTTGTATATTATGCTATATTTGTCAAAATACAAAATGAACTACAGTTTCCTCTCATATACAACGAACTCATCATCATCCTGATGTTTAGTAGTAGATCATGGGAATCTGGGATGAAACAAGTATTGTTAGCAAGATTCAGAACAACAAGTGAGAGGTCCAAGTTAGGAATCTTAGGATCCATATCCCACTCTTTATGAGGACCACTTTTATACTCCTCACCCTTGTGAGACACAAGATGAAGGTTGAAATGCACATAGACAAGATCCTTTTCCCTTTGTCATGATCCCAACATGTTGTGCTTGATACAGTGGATACGTGGCAATTTCTTGCAAATGTACGCGATTTGCTCCATGGAAAATCCACCACTAAATAAGGTTGATTGTCCTCCTCTCATCTAAGGTTGATATATCTAAAAGTTCACCCATTCTAACAACAAAATTGGCAAATTTCTTCTTGACCTTAGTTTAGAGAGATGGAAATATTCTCATGAAGGCTTTCTTGATTTCATTGTAGCTGCAATGTCCCTATCCTTATGTGGGGTCTTCCTCTTCCCATGACCTTAGTCTAAAGAGAAGATGGAAATATTATCATGAAGGCTTTCTTCAATCTAGCAGCTAGTCTCTATTCGTATGTGGGGCCTTCTTCACATTGCTTTGGACAATGAGGATTTCATGATAAAATTTGGGAATCATTCCCCATCTCATCATTAATCTCTTTTTTGCCTTAACATTCCCAATAGATGCTTGCATTGATTGTCTAACATCATCTGAGACATTAGGGCATGTGTAACTTGCCCATGAATGGCAACTAAGTGTTGCTTCAGTCTAAGTATTGCCCCCCTTTTGAGTTCCTTTGTAGAAAATTTACATAATTTTTCCCACCAACCTCATCACGAAAAGGTCTTTCATGTTGTTGGGGGCCATGAAAATGTCTCAAACTGTGAAAACAACTCTGCAAATACAAAACCTAGGAATATTAAAAATTAAGTATGGTAGATCAATGGATCATAGATTCATACATGATACATTCCATTCATGATTCTGTAAATGATAATATTTAAAACTAAAACTAAAACGATAATTTATTTAATAGAAGTGAGGTATACACCAACATAGCAACGTTATCAAGACTGAACTGGTGATCTGACCAGTTGACCCCAAAAACTGGAAATAGACTGGAACTGGTAACAAATCAGACACTAAATTAGTCTACCAAAAAATACATAAAATATTCAAACTTTGATAAAAAAATATATATCTTCATGTACATCCATGTAAGTCCAAATCATTACACACCAAATATGCACAGTTCTCATGTATATAGTATTTTAAGTGTGAATATAACAAATTGGCACCAGTGCAATACAATTCTGAACCAAAATACAATTACAATTGAGGCTCTGAATGGCCTGAAGGGAGTCCAAAAATAATCATACTATAGTCTACAATCAAATCAAACTAGGTAATCATCTGAATTTAGATCCTATACATTCATTGGATGGATATGCTTGGCACCTTGACTCGATGACCTTGAAGAACCAACACCGATGTCCATAACCTGTGATGGTGGGAGCAGCTGCAAGTCATGCATCATTAAATATATCAAAATTAGGTTTTGGGGTAGTTCTAGGGTTTTAGTTGTAGGGGTAGTTGTAGAGGTAGGTTTTTTTTAAATTTTTTTTTGGTTTTTTGGTGGAAGGAGGCACACCGGTACAAAACCAGTCAAACCAGCTAGTTTTGATTGGTTTTGTATTCAACCAGTCAAACCAGCTGGTTTTGTATTCAATGAGTCAGCTTTGACCAACCTAGATGTCCCCAGGACATCTCTGATTCTACCCGGGGACAACCTTGGGGGCATTAGGGACGTCCTTGGGGCTGTCTCCAGCCAAAAGGGGTGGTCTTCTACCCATCCATAACTACCCTTGTACACAGGAACTTGAGGATCCCAGGTGCAGGGGAGGGTTCCTGTGTTACATAAGTTTCAGTATTTCCTAAACTTGGAGAATGCAGTTTCTGGAACTGATTGTTTCAGAACAATCAGTTTCAAGTGACATTGGTACAGAATTATGCACTGTGCAGAGCAATAAATCTTAGCTGGAGCTGCTGTCAATGCTGATACAGCATGTTAACAATGTCTTCTGACCTTGAAATGTTAATGCCAGTACAGGATCTGTCAAATTGCTTACATTTTATTACAAATGATAATGTCATGTTGTTGAATACAGTTTTCCTTGTGATACTTGCAGGGGTAATGGACAACCTATGCAGATATTGCAAAGGCATCATTTTGCATCTCACTTGAAAAGAATGGCTGTTGTAGCTTGAGTTCAAGATGATTTTTTTTCTTTTGTAAAGGTATGTTGGGATTCAATTGTGTAAAAATTTCTGTAATTTATTGATATATGATTATTTTATGTTCATAATTCAAATAAAATCCAACAAATCAGTTTCCTTTTTAATTCCACATTTATTACCTTAATATAATATGATGTCTTAAAACATACATAATTCTACATATTAGCTTTTACCTAGTTTCTATAAAATGAATGGTCTTTTACAATATCCAGTTTACCATATTTGCTATTATTTATGCAATGTTCACACTGGCAATTTCATTTGAATGGAAAAAATGTTTCCATGATTTGTGGTTGGGAAGCTTTACAGTTATTATTTATTTTATTTATCATCATTGTATTAGGATTCTTAATTTCTTTGCATGAACCATGATGGGAATCTTATCTTTTAGTGAAGAATATTAACAGGTACCATTTTGCTAACTTCTTTATGAAATATTTGAAGTCATGGATTTCTTCAATTTTGTACATAATAAATACATATAAAATACTTGCAGATAGAAGAAAGAGAAGTGAGAGATTCATTTATTAATGCTCTGACCCTCCTTGAGGGTCATATTAAACACAGTAACTTGTCCCAAAATCCAAACTTATCTAGACTAACCACATTAAAGAAAATGATTGTAGTGTGCCTCTGAGTTCTTCAATTGATCAAAACTGGAATTGGTGAAAATGGAAGTCTACTTGCTAGATTTCCTCCAAACTACAATCCACAATCTCACACATCAATGTTAGAGGAGCAAACAATGGGCTTAACGATGGGCTTGAATGTAAAATATAAATATTAATACATTATGTATGAAAGTGAGCATTTAACATGTTAATAATTTAATGTGACATTAAAGTATTCTGGTGTTTAGATGCCCCAGCCATTCCACCATGAATGATATAATGTATGGTGAGATGCATGAGAGAGTGGTACATATATTTGAGCATTCTGCAAGCTCACCCAGTGATATATTGTGTCAACATTACCATTTAAATGACATTTATTATTTCTTCACTAGATCGTGTGTTTTGCATGTGTATATGCTATTATGAAACCTTCATTGTATTAGAGTGCAACTTGGTCCTAGGGAATTTAAGAGTTTGTGTAAATTAAAGGCCGAAGCAAGCAACTAAGGAAACAAATCTCATGGTAACAATGGAAGGTGAAGACGCTTTGTAGAGGAAGGTGAAGATTAGAAAGACTCCTTTGACCTTGTTTTATTTACTGTTTATGGTTTTAATGAAACCTAAGTCACTTACGGGAATATATTTATGACAAAAACTTGGAGAGTTATTGGAAGTAAAAATAAGGAATGGAAAGAAATTTTGTAGGGACAGAGATATTTGTAGGGAGAGGCTGTGGAATTTCAAAATCAAACCGAAGTCATTGAAGCACATACCTGACCACCTTCATGTAGAGAAATTTGTATGAAGAGAGAAGAGGCAAAGATCAACAATTAGAGAATGCAAAACACTGATACACAAAATGAAGAAAAATGCTTGTAAGTTTTAAAGATGGACACAAATCTGTGTGAAGGCAGGAAGATAATAGACCATGCACACCCGACCCCAATAAAAATTCTGTAGACACTAAATGTGCAGATGAACACATGGGCATAAAACCTTGAATAGAAACCAAAGATGTCCAGACATCAAATAGAAGAAATTCACAACTCAAAGCTTCTTCGAAAGAGACACAACTTCTAGACATAGAAAGAAATTTTTATAGGAGTTGGTGATTATATTCGAAGCATTTCATTTCAAAGAGTGCGCAATGAAGCAGTCGCAGTGACCCCCAATGTGCCATTGTGCATCACACTCAGATGTAACTGCTAATTCACAATGTTAGGTGCTTTGTGAGTCGGAGCAGACACACATATATGTAAATCCTGGATGCACACAGGAACAACATCCAGACCCCAAGTTGAATGCTAGTTTATTAAAAAAATAAGTGTACAATCTTTTCTCCATGTAGATAGAATTTGTAGTGTAGGTTCACATAGACACAACAATGGAGGTGCAGATAGGCTGTGTCAGACAATTTTGTTTTGCAGATGCAATTGACAAAATATATTTCAACAATTGTTAGAAATTTAAATTAGTTGTGAAGTAATTAATCTTTGCATAGCAGTGGAGTTTGGAAGGAGTTCTTCATGTTTCTGAAATTGTGACAATGAAAATATTGGTGATATTTACTAGGTGGCAGAGAAACCGGGGCTGTGGCATTGATTGTTCAAGGCCAGTTTTGGCATAAAATGGGCACACAAGAATTGTGTCCAGTGCAAGCACACAAACGTTTGTGACGGTGCATGATTGAGGCCAAGGCAAGCACATTGATGAAAACACAAAATTGTGGCCAGAGCAGGTGCACAAAATTAAGTAAATGTAATACTAATGAGAAGAATTATTGGGAGGGAGAAGAAAGGTACGTGTTACCGGGGCAAACTAGCAGGGCTAGTGCTCAGTAGGCAATTATAAGAAACGTGACCCAATGTCACCTCGATCACGGTTCTAACTTCTTCGGAGAGTCGTAACCTCCTAGGGGAAGGACCCTGAAATAACCTGTAAGACACTAATGCAACTGTTATCACACCATAATAGCAGGGCTACTATTCTTGTACAGCAGATATCTGCACATTCCAGAGCTTCCATTATTCCAGAGCATGGCTATATATTTTGGATCACTCATGATCAGAGCAGTATATTATTCAGATTTATGTATGACCTTGTGTCAAGGCTGAGCCTTGAGAGTTCAGATTTGATGACTGATGTGACCACTTATCCCATACAGTTTCAGTTCAGTGCCTAGAGATGTATTTCAGCAGTGTTTCAGATGATGCATGATGATTATTATTACGATGATGTTGTATGATCTATGGATATGTTATCACTGACCGTGGATTATTATCTTGTTGATTTAGTCATGATTACAGCATGTGCTTGGTATATTATTCCTGATGTGGCAAGCTATTTAAAATGAACTGTAAATCATAAAATGGACAATTGCTTGCACATTTAGGTCATTTAACAAAACTCACTGGTTTTTCACCTTACATAGATATGGTCTTTCCCGACACCAGTTGTCTGCTAGTGTAGGCTCCATATTCATTTGTCTCCATCCATACATGACCTTCCTATTTGACTTTAAACCTTGACATGTCTCATTTGACTTTCTGATATCGAGGACTTCCCCATTTTTCTACCTCTGTGTTTGGACCGCATCCCTGTATATTCAGTGTCTCGGCTCTAAGTTGGTGACAAAACTTGCCTTTGGTGAGTTGGATTGTAGGCCTAAATCATTCTGGTCGGTTGTCCCGATGTTTGGCATTGGCTCGAACTCCCCCTAGTCACTTGAGATGTTGTTGGCTAAAACTGAAAGCTCATGTTCTACTTATGGAAACTTAAAAATTCGCCCATGGAAACAAAAAAAAAAGGGGCAAGAGCGATGAACAGCTAAAAAAAATACTCCTCGAAGAGTATAAGAAAGGTCCAAAAAGCAATGGTTCTTAAAAGCTATATCTAAACAATTGCTGACCTTATAAAAATTTAAAAAAACATGCCCTGGATGCAAGCTGCAACTAGTTGTGCTTCTCAGCACATCTGAAATCCGAAGAGTTATGTAGGCCAAAGAGGCCATGGAATAAAATTGAATGATCCTAATGAACCTGGATCAACTTGATGTAGACATGATGCCTAAGTTGAATAAGCACTCTCTAAACAACTTATCCATTTGTGAGACACAGCCATCCCCCGTGTTCTTTTGTCCAGCACAGAGTTTGTAGCTTTCCCCTTTCTCCCAGTCCAAAGTATTTTTGAGTTAAGTTAGACAAGTCAACCCCTTGGCCCAACCTTGCTCCTAGCCTTCATCCTTCACTAGCAGTTTGACCATGTCCAATGGGTGAGTTTGTCATTTGAACTATTGTGCAAGTAATTTTATATAACAACAGAATATGCTAACTTAATTAATGCCACTGAATGGATGTTATACTTTGAGCTTAGCTGTGAGAATGATTAGAGAAGCATTGTCTTAGTCTACTGATGTGATTTATCCTTGGTTGTATATTCTTGGGATCCGTGATGATGTGGACCATGTATGGATGATTATTGATGATGATTGATGGACCCACATGTTTGATGATGATATCATATGATGGACATATGATGCAGATGATGTTTGATCCAGTTCAGCAGGTTTATTACTACTTCAGATCAGCACATTATACATTGTCCATATATGGTGGACCCTACAGTTGGCCCATCAGGGCAACCCATGGTGTATGAGTACACATTTCTGGTGGATTTGGGTCTTCTGGATCCAATGAGACACTTATCTTTCAGCTCCGGGCACTTCTGACAGTGATTGATGCAGTTTTACACTTGTTGACCAGATTTGGGGCTGATTTCCCAGCCTGAGCAGCAGGGGCCCCGAGAGGCCAGTTCACCTAGGGTGCTGATGATGGAGGGGGTGGTCCAGCCACTTGTTTTTACCATTTACCCCCCCTTCTGGAGAGCCTGGTGGGCTCAGATGGACAACGCTAGCACCCTAGGAGGTAGTTTTGGCACTTTCACAGTTCCCGAGGCAGTTAAAAAATGGGATAAAGTGGTCACTGAGGAAATCGATTTGGGCAATTGAGGCAAGGTTTTGGCATTTGGTTTTCACTGAGGTCTTCCAGGGTGGCATCACTACCTTCCAGTCAGTTTTCACCATGTGGGTATGCCCAGATTGATCACAGGAGGACATTTACTGCTTGACTGTCATGGATTCTGAGGACAGTTTTGGTCATTTGCATTATATTGGATATATTTTGTTATTTTATTGTGCCTTGGGGATGAGCTAGTAAGGATTGATGCCTCCTAGCCCCACCATGAGCTTATATTGTCATGTCCTAGTCACCATGAGGTGGATTTTGGTACTTATGTTTCTCTAGTGGATGATGTCACCCTCTCATTGTACCATTTAGTGGGGGCGCTATTGTTATATTGAGTGATCCATGTGATATATTGTTATGGTTCATCTTAGCCATTGATTGTATGATAAGATCTTTTAATCTCAACCACTCATTTGATGTAGTATTGTAAAGTGGTATAGGGTTTTGGTCTTTATTATCCTATATAAGGAGGAGACCCCCCATTGTAAAGCTCACCTTTGGAGCTCTGGAATATTGGAATAGAAGATTTTTTGTGGAGCACATCTCTCTTGCATTGTGGATTCTCTTGCATATTGAATATACAGTATCTCTTCTATGTATCATTGTGGATTTTGGTGCTTCTTCTAATCTTTTGACAGGAAAGTCGAATTGGTGGAGAGGAGGGCGACTTCATGAGGGTTATTGTTGCAGGGGTCCACATATTCTCTCTTGGGTTGATCTTGTGACAGGGAGTATCATTATTGTATCTTTGTGACATAGTTGATGCTTTCTATTACATCTTTCTACCATTTTCATAATCATCTTGCTTGACTTGTTTCTTTGATCTTGTCTTGTAGGAGGAGGACGATTTGGCTGTCTTGGAGAAGGACGTTTTGGTTGGAGCTCTTGGATCTCACTCTTGAATATACACATAGGAGAATGCTATCAATTTGCAAGGTGGCCATAAGCAATTGAGGTAAGATCTACAAGGTATGTGCCTTTTTCATCCATTCTATCTTCATTGGTCATAAAACCCTAATTCATTAAAACCCCAATTTTGGTATTTCTTAGATCTACTTAGATCTAGCCTTGCTTTTGAGAAGATTTTGAAAACCCACCTCTATAGCATCCACCCCTAGTTGGATCTATAGTTTGGTGGTGATTGGCTTAAAATTAACACACTTTTCAAGGCAAAAAGCCCTCTTGAACCCAAATCGCACTCCCTTGTAAGAGGCTTGTTTGGTTAGATCTAGCACATGGGTAGGTGAGATCCCACTTGATTTGCAATCTAGACACTTGATTTGCAATCTAGACACTTGATAACCTACCCCCAGATTGTTACTTTGGTGAAATCTACCTTGTGGACATCATTCCATGTTTTAAGGGGTCAAAACCCCCTTTTGAATTTCTTGGCACCTCAAAACTCAGATCTACTAAGATCTAGCCCTTGGATTGACTTGATTTTTGGGACATACATAGATCGGGGTACTAGCTACTTGGATCTATAGTTTGGTGACCATTGGACTTGATTTGGTCCACCAAACCCACCTTTTAACCCTCCTTGAGCAAAGTCGCACTACCTAGGGAAGGTGAGTTTGTCCACTTTGAGGAAGTGGGTGTTTGGGATTCTTGGAGATTTGGAACGGCCATACCTTGAAACCTAGGTCTAGACTATCTTTTTGTCACGATCCGCCTTGGGGGTAGCATTCCTTGTTTCAAGGGATTGTGGTCCACTTAAGGTTATTACTTGAAAACCTAGATCTAGCAAGATCCAACCATTAGATCTCATTTAGCCCACTTGACTTGGCTTCTAGGTGTCCCGATCTACTCTTTGACACACTTTTTGACCCCATTAGCCCATCAAACAAGGCACTAGTCCTCCACTAAGCAAGTCGCATTCCTTGGGAATTGTGTCAAACCCTAGATCTAGTATGTGGGTACTCCTAGAATCAACTTAGATCCATAGATCTAGTCTTTACCTAACCTCTAGTACCAATATTGCACCTAACTTCACCTTTTGGGCCCACTTAAGGCCATTCCACACTTCCCAAGAAAAGAAGATCCACTTGTGTAAACATATGGTACTATACCTAGTCATCATACCCCATCATGTGGCCTAAACCATACATAGGTTGAAACACTAGCAATCTCTTGTACACCTTCAACCATACTTCAACTTCTAGGTCCACTTAACCTTGCATTGGTTTCCGCAACTCCTCATTTACTTACCCTTAGAAACCTTTGTTTGGGTCTAATCAACTGTGATTGGGTATAGGGTCTCCCCCTTGGTCTAGTTACACCTTGACCTAAAGCGAAGAGTGCCTCGGTTGACGTGACTCCCACCTTGCATTGGGAACCGTGGCATCTCTTGGGTCACCTCTTTAGTTGCCTGCCTCCTCTACCGTCCCGGATGGGATACCACTAGAGGCAACTACAAGTTGTGTGATAACAGCAACACAGGACTATGTTCTCTAGACAAATGTTAGTTTTGATCAGTGCCTTATGGAGTCTATGAATAAGATAAAACTGCGAAATCACATCCAATAATCAAAGTGATACTTAGCATTTAACATTCATATATCATGTAAGTAACATTATGATCAATCACTGAACTCATACAATGCTATTAAGGTCAGTAAGGTTATGTATCAAGGATTAATCATCACATAAATAAGATGTCAGTGATAAAATGTCAGATGTACTCCACTTCAATTAACCAAAATGGATATTTCAGATCTGTATGTATTAACACAGTGTAACAGCAGATTGCGATATCAACAACTTGTAAGTCAACATGTAGGTAATATATCAATGCACCACAAAGTTGTCATATACTTAATGTCAAGGTAATTGCTGCCGGTGATATTACTTTCCAGGTTTGAGCAAACATAAATAAGTATAAGCAACTAGTCAAAGTATAATCCCGATGCTACGACTCCAAAGAGGCCTTAAATCACTGTAGTTCAGATTTGCATAATATATTAATATGGCAAGGAATAACAGATATTAAGTTCAAGGGATGACAATATCGTAAAAGGTATATATTTTTGCAAAATAAATCAGAAATATAAGATCATAATCAGCTGTATGCAAGCTTTAGAATGTTACTTGATGATCACCACTGAGGTATGCAAGGTGTTCTCATTAAGACAAAGCGAACAAGGTAAAAGTAAGTATTCTTGGTCCTTTTTAGATGCAATACCAGACCTTGTAAATTGTACATAGACTCTGATCAAACCTTTATTACAGTATTATAGCCTTGAGAAGACGACAACAAAAGACAACCATGATCAATCAGAAACTTCGTATTGTAACGATACCTTCAGAAGTACAACTTTCAGACCTAGTAAACAACCATTTAATGTTCAGCTTGAGGTACTGTGTATTAGTAATATAAGTTTCCAAGATTTGTAAAGTTAACAACTGTCCCACCCTTTTGCAGACCGCAGCAGAGGATGAGAAGAGAGGGAAGCTGGAAGATTGCTTAGACCTGGGCGTTGACCCAAAGAAGGGCACCGAGTTGAGGGAAAACCCTGTAGAAGGGATCGAGCTATCCTTATCAGGCCCGAAGTAAAAGAATGGAGGCTGCAAGGTACATGAAGGAGAACTAGGGGAGAAAAGGGGCAGCGGAATAGATAAGGGAAGAAGGAAGGAAAAGAGAGGGTAGTGAAGGTGAAGGAAGGTAGGGAGAAGGGCTGCGAGGGAGATGGGAAGGAGAACTGAAGAGGACCGAAGGTAGGAAAGGAAAGACAGGTGGATGAAGGGAAAGAATAAGGAGGAAGGAGCAGCTAGGGCAAAGGAAGAGGCTGGCAGTGAAGTCAAGGAAGGAGGTGCGAGTAGGGTAAGAAGGTGAGGAGGGGGAGACGAGCTGGAAAAAGTGGAGGGCAAGGGTAGGAGGCCAGCAGAGGAGGCAACCGTGAGGGTTCTAACTCTGCTACTAGGACAGAAAACAGAAAAGGGAAGGTCTTTTTGGGGTTTCTCCAATTTAAAATTTGTAAAAAAATAATATTTACAAAAGTACACAACTCAGGAAAAAGGTTTTAAAAAGAGAAAATAGGGAAACTATGGGTTTGAGAGAATTCTAGCCTAACCCTAGGGCATCAATGAGAGAGGCTTCCCCTCTTGAGATGGTACTTGGCAAGCTTGGCACTAGGGCCTACCTTAACAACCTCAAGGGTTGGTTAAAGGAGACCTAGTTGTAGCAAAACTTGAAGACCTAAAGCCCAAGCCTAAGAAGGATTCCTTTAGGGGAGGTCCTAGTAATGCTATGGTGACTAAAATCAGAAAATGAACTAGTTGAGACAAAATGCAGCATTAATGGCTACCATTCAATCCTAGACAAGCATCTTTCCCCAATATTTAGCAATGAGACATAAAAAAGAATATAGATACCTCCTTGTGCATGTGTTAAACCAACAACTCTAGCATCACCATTAGCAAGAAGCATGAACAAGAGAAACTCCAAGACAATTGCTCCAAACCACAACTAGAACTCTCCTCAAGAGGTGTGCATCAATCAAAGAGCTCTAGTGAGGGAAACAATCAGACATAAAATGTTTTATCCCATAAGTTGTGTTAAAATGAAGTGAGGAGAAGTGTATTTATACTTTTCTCACAGTCACTTTACAAAAATAAAAAAATATCCAGGTCGACATGCCTTTTTAAAATGTCAATTTGAAATTATAAATGTCAACTTAAAATTAAAACAATAATAATATAAAATAATCATATTTGTGAGTAATTTGGGGCATTTTCCCCATAATTTACCCACACATGACTAAAATAGCTTAAAAAAGCATATCGGTCCATTCTGAAGGCCAGACCGTGGAGGGGGGGGGGGGTCGTCATGCCCCATCTAACCCCAACAATAGTGAAAATCCCTCAACAGCCCCCCCTAATCAAGCACTACAGCCTGGCTTGGAGGATGATGTCATCATCAAGAGGAGCCCAAGGAGAGAGGGTGCTCGTGAGTTTGAGGGCCAAGAGGGTGTGGGAGGTGACCTGGAGGAGAGGCATATGTCTCAGTATTGAAAGAGCTGTCATCGGAATGATAAATAAAGGTCGAGGTCATGTGACCCAGTGATCCACCCTTGAAAGCTCCAGACACCAACCTTAGGGCTTCAAGCCCTTTCATGAGGTAGTCAACAATGCCACTAAGCCACAGTACTTCCAAAGGAGAAACCAGGGGGTCTGGCCATAACCCCTACTCATAAAAAGCTAGCTAAACACCCCTTCTGGTCAGAAAAATGACCACCTCTCCCTAGGGACCTCTGCAGGTGCGCTGGTACTGGTACCACGTAACAGTACAATTTAAGAATTTTTGGTGTATGGTGTTACAACTCAATTTAGCACCTAAGTAGAAAAGTCCTAATTCACTAGTGCTAGAGAGTGCAACTTCAAAAGAGAAATATCACTGTCACCTAAGTTTTGGGGTTCAAGAGAGCTCAAGGAAAAAGGATCGATCTTGTTTAATTACATAAGTTGCGTTTTAAGTTAGATTTTTCCGCAAGTGTTGTGACCATCAAGATATGGAATACGCAATATATCAAACACTTCAAAAACATATTTGCTCATGCATATCATGGACATTTAAAAGAAAATAACTCATGGAATTAAAAAAACACAATGGTCAGAAAATTAAAGATATCTCATCAATGTTCGTTTACCAAAATACATTTCCAAGTAAAGATCTTCAATATAGGCAATTCATAGACATTTAGCACTTGATTAGTTTGTAAAGTTTGTCTTTGAATGAGGCCCTCTTGGAAAGAATATCTCTGCAAAAGGATGCCACTCAAATTTATAGAATGCCAAACTTGTTGAAGTGACTAAAATTACTTCAACCAATGTGGTTTGGATTTCAAGTGATTTAACTACAACAAAATTGAAATTAACTTATTGTGTGAATTGCCTTAAGCATCCATGATCTATGAACAATGAACATCATCAAGAGCGATGTGCTAGATAAATCAAAGATTCCAAAATATATAATAAAGGGCTATGAAAATATATGCTTGCGGATTTGAACCATACATCAAAAGATCATCTCAAAACTTAACATATGATTTGCTTAACAAGATTGAACCATTATGAAATACTTTGTTATTCAAAATGAGTTAGGACATAAAATATTAAACTGAATTTTCCAGAATTCTAAAGGTTAGTAACTAATATTTAAGTGATTATTACTGTTAAAATCTTACTTTTAGCCACCATGTAATTTCCAGAAATAACTCCTTGCTGTCCCAATAATTACACCGAAATAAACCAGCAAAATACTTGAAAATAAACTCATATTTCATCCAATATTGTTTGCAGAAGTTTATACCATGAAAAAAATCCAAGTTTAGAATGTTGGATCAACTCAAAGCAATTTCCAGATTTGTATGATTATGCAGAAATAATTTCCATAATTTAGTTTTATGAGTTAAACTCCTTGAAACTACCTAGAAGCTTGAAACAAATTCAGAAACAAATTCAGATGTTATGCGCATAAATTTTTATGACAAGTTCCAGCAAGTAGTAAAACCCTTATTAGTGATAAACAATTAAGATTTAGGGCTTTTTTAGGGTCTAATTAATGTAGAAAATTAAAATTAACTTACAAAATTGAACTACTGATATAACTTTGAAAAACTAACAAATTTTAATCTAAGAAAATTCCCAATTTGGGTTTTTTCGGAATTTATTCTACCCTAAGAAAGCAATTAAATTGAAAGATTTTGATTGATTTTGGTTGTAAAAATTAAACTAAATACTACTGCCTTTTCAAACCTTGGGCCAAAGGGGTATTGGGATCAATTCATCTTGAGCTTGAAGTGTATCTGCTTGGCTGGATTTTTCTGTAACAAAGAGAGGCAAATTCCTACCCAATCTATTGATCCTTCCAATGCCCACCAAGGGAGGACGGCATTTCAGACCCACTCCAACCTATATCCTTGACTTGCAGCTCCTCCTTAGATTGTTAAGCCACAAGACAAACAACGAAACTAACATGCGAAGTCTTAAATTCCACTTGAGCGAGACTGCCCTTTGAAGTGAACTAGGAAATCAATTTCATAATGTCAAAAATAAAATCCATCAATTAATGCTACACATGAAGAAGAATCCCCAATAGATAGAGAACCTTTGATAGAAAAGATTGTTAAAAATTAAAATTAGAGTTATGTTAGGGTTTTAAGCAAAAATTAAAATATTTGTACTTTAATGCAAAAATAAATTACAAAGCTCGTACTGAAAAACAAAATAGTACAGCAGTAACAAGACAAATTTACATTTAATAAATTAAGACATAATTTTCATCTCTTTCAACTTTAACACTCCCCAAATATCACTGTGTTAAAGTTGAAACACGCATTTAACAACTGAGGTTATAGTATACCTGGATCAGCCCCAAGATTTTAACCAAAGCAATCAACAGGTGTTCAATAGCAATTAGCAGTCCCAGAACCCTCACAACAGTGGAAGGACACCTCACAGCAGACCATAGCAGCAATGACAACCTTCAAACCCTCACAGCAGTGGACAGACCCGTCATAACTAGCAGTGGTACTCTCACAAGTGGCAGCGACAGCCTCAATAGTCCCTCAACAAAGTGGCGGGGGTCACCTACAGGCCTTAACAAGCCTCAAACCAGCAGCGGTTGCACTAACAGCCCTTCAATAGGGTGGCGGGGGTCACCTATAGGCCTTAACAGGCCACAAACCAGAAACGGCTGCCCTAACAACCCTTCAACAAGGTGGCGGTGGGCATCTACAGGCCTTAACAGGCCCCAAACCAGCAACGGCTGCCCTAACAGCCCTTCAACAGGGTGGCGATGTCCAACAAACTTCCTTAGGACATACCCTGTAACAGATGACAGCCACAAACAGGTTTTGGCAGCCTTAACACAGACTTCGACACCCTCAGGATAGTCCAAAAAGGCAACAGTACACTCAAACATGCAGCAACAGCCCCTAAACAACTCTTGGTCCCTCTCAGGACAATCAACACTGTGGACGACAGCCACTAAACAACTGAAGAAACCCTTAGAAAGTATGCGGCATTCCTAGGGAGATGGCTCAGCCCTAAAGACAAACTTGAAACCCTTGATGTCATCCAAAAACCAAAATGCTGGAAACCCTAGATCAGTCACAATAAATCAGAGTTGAGTTATGTCTTCAAGATGCACTCACATCTTAGGGTTACCTATCTTTTAGGAGGGTTACCAAACATAAAATTATAATTCAATGTTATGATGTCTTTAGGAGTGGGTAACAAAGACATAAGGTGTATCACAACATACAAGGGGGGCGCTAGCACCTAGGACCAACAGGGAAGGGTCAATCACAAGACAAGGCTAACCACCATAAATCAAGGATGGGTAAACAACCCTTCATACCACAAGACCAAAGGTGTAACCACAAGGTGGGAAGACAACCCATTTACCCACAAGACCAAGAACAAGGTGGGAAGACAACCTTTCTAACCAGAAGACCAAGGGTGTAATAACAAGGTGGGAATACAACCCATTTATCTCTCTCTCAAATGTACAAGTGTTGCATACAATAACTAAAAGTTCTATCATCACCCTATAAGGAAGGTCCACACTGGATGATGTGGTCCTCCTGAATTCTACTGAGGTCAAGTGCTAGTGACTCCATCAAGGGGTGGCTAGTCCCTTGAGAAGACAACCTAGCTCAACCATCTCGAAGACCTAGGAAAGGAGGGCATCACACATCATATTCTTGGTTAACTAACCAATATCCACCTAGTTAACTGACCAGGTATGTACCTGTAGGAACTGCTTGGTCCCAGACCAGGATGTCTCTATCTCTGCCTTCAGGTTTTGCTTGGTCCTTGTGACCAAGAAACTGTCTGGTCCTAGACCATAATGCCCTAGTGACAGATAGGGGCCCTAACCACATGCTAGGCACTTTGCCATGGCTCCAACTTGCTTGCTCCCAGACCAAGAACCCCAGTAGACTGCTAGGGTCCCTATTGAACCTGCTAGGGACTTACACTTCCTAGTTAACTGACCAGGAACCTTAGTTAACTGATTAGGGTGCCATCCTCCCAGAGAATGGCTCTCGCAACTGCATTAACTTTAACAAAGATGTGATAGTATTTTTCTCCAATACTCAACAACAAATGACAAATGAGAAGTGAGTTTCTTTTATAGGAGGATTCAACTACTTACCATCTATGCCTTTAATTGCACTTTAATGTCTTAGCTACCATCATCTCTGGAACCTACCATCATTGTACAATAAAATAATAAGAAAAATGCTAAAACCTAGATATATCCTAGGGACTCTCAAAAATAGAGTCAAAATATTTAAAATAATGCTCAACTCCCATCAAACTCCTCAAAGAGAGAGGGAGCCCAATAGATATGGTCAAAATATATGACAATGGTACAATACAAGCTCAACAAAAGACATTGATCCACTAATAAATGCTCCATTACATAATCGATGGACCAAAAACCTAGGGCGTGCAACAAGAGTGGACCAAACCCAATCTCCATGGTTTAGGAATTGAGGGCACTCCAAGGGATATGGTATATAACCCAACTAAATGGAACAATAGTGGACCAAAACACTGACCAAGGGTAGCAAACAAGTCCCCCAAGCTAGGGCACTCCCCTCCAATAGTCCAAAACTCAACAAAATACAATAATGAGGTCCAAAGACCTAGAGCGCTACACATATGGTCAAATAATGCCCCAAATGATGTGGTAAAGGGGTGAAATGGTCCAACTACATGGAATGAGTGTCAATGACCCTCTAGAAGCTTCAAGTGTCATCATCCGATGGTCCAAAGTGAAGCACTAGGTCCAAATGTGCCAAGTAATAGTCCTCATCATTCTAGGAAAGGTGACGTCCCCCCTCCAATGTGCTCTAGGAACAAGATGTATGTACCAACAAGCCTAGCGCTCCATGAAATAATGCCTAATATCCATCCAATATTCCACGGAAGGCCATAACATGTGTAAAATATTCACTCTAGTGTATATAAGATAACCCACAATCAAAACTTAGGTATTCTTAATCCAACATGACAATAATACACAAGACAAACATTACAAATACACTTTTTTCTAATAACTGAATGATTAATAATTTCTACTCATTTAGTCTAACATTGGTGTAGCCTTTAGAACCCTTTTACATGTGAGATTCCTAAATCAACATGCATAGCTCAGCTACCTAAGTCATGTGGGGGTACATGAAGTGAAGTATGTACATAAGAAAGAAATGGGGCCTTTGTGAAATAACCATCATAGATAGTGTTACAAATATCTCCAATTTCTCTCCATATTTCTGATTTCTCTTGAGTTTTTCATTTTGCTGATTTGTCCGATATTTTTATAACTCTTCAGGTCTAAGTTTATTTTTGCGGATATTTTCCTCGATATTTTCGATAATTTTCTTTCCAGACCCTCGGGGATATATTCCCTTACACGATATTTCAACATTGATCATATCAACATAAGGGTGATAGTCTATCCTTAACTTTCAAGAGTTAGGATTTTTTAGATGTTTCTAACTTTCTACCACATGTGTGCCTAGGAAGTATCCTTGTGATCCCTTTTTTTATTTTCTTTTGATATTTAATTTCATTTCATTTAGCCTTTCCATTGGCATAGTCCCTTTTTCTTTAGACGTGGCTTTGATAATCCGGGACAAGGGAACCTGGCTTTTGTGATGGGGAGTATCTGACACAATATTTCCCTTTGCATTTAATTTTTCAAAACTTCTCTTTATGAGAGTACAAGACTCTTTTAGCTTTGATTAAGGGGTTCATACATTGGAATAGAAATGAAACATATGTTGTTACTAACGACAGACCATTCACAAAGGGGAAAATGAAGGGGATGAGTGAATTGATGAACATAATGAAATATGGCTAGGTAAAAGTTGTCAAATGGATGAAATCACATGACTTAGTTCGCCAAGATACAAATCAACATCGTAATAACACACTTATTAAGCAAGAAGAATAACACCATGGTTAGAATAAAGAGAAAAAACAATTTAAGTATATGAGTCATTATAGAAGCATACTTGTAACATCTCATGCTAACACACTGTCATGCGAGAAAACATGGTAAGAGTAAATGAGGGTTTAGATCTCTGTTGTGGAAGTTACTTCAGATCTTTGTTGTGGGTAGCAAAAATGTAATAGGAATTTAATTACCAATTTTCAAAATATTTTGGGAGCAAACCGTTTTTTATAAATATATATTTTAAGATAATTTGATGTATATACTATATATTTAAAAAAACATGCATACTGTTGAATTTGTTGTGGAAAACTTGAGAACATAGATTTAACTACTAGATTAATGATGATTATTGAAGCATCAACCATTTAGAACACATATAATATCATTTCAAGTTTCAACAGATATAATTTGTTATCAACAAACTGTAACAAATAACACCAACCACGAAATGAAAAAGAGCATCATATTCTTGACCAAAGAGTTGTAATTATTAAAATTAGCGCAGCTGCGAGACCCATTCTTAGATAGGATGGTGCCCTAGTCAGTTAATTAGGGTTTCTGGTCAAGTTAACCGGGCAGAGTAGAGAGTAAGACCCTAGAAGGTACCCTAGGATCCTCAACTGCCTCCTGGGGTTCTTGGTCGAGGACCAAGCAGGTTGATGCCATGGTAAAGTCCCTAGCATGTGGCTAGGGCCCCTATTTGTCTCTAGGGTATTCTGGTCTGGGACCAGATAGTTTCTTGGTCACAAGGACCAAGCAGATCCTGTAGGTTGAGACAGAGACATCCTGGTCTAGGACCAGGCAGATTCTTGGTCACGAGGACCAAGTAGGTTCTGTAGGTGGTTTCAATCTAGGACTGAAAGCTCAGCCTGGGGCTGAGAGCCATTCCTTGAGAATGGAGGTTCTTAGTCAGTTACCAAGATGATGATGTGTGATGTCCTCTTCTCCTAGGTCTTTGAGATGGTTGAGTTAGATGGCCTTCTCAAGGGACTGGCCACCCCTTGATGAAGCCACTACCATTTGACCTTAGGAGCAGTCTAGAGGACCACATGATCACATCATCCAGTGTGGACCCTTCCTTATATAGTGATGATGAACTTTCAGGTTATTTGGAACACTTGTACATTTGAGAGAGAGATGACTGGTTGTGCCCCACCTTGATTGATTGACATTTGGTCCTTACACCTTGTTGATTATTTGTTTTGTGGTATCTTGTCTTTGACTTCTGGTTAATAGGGTCATTTAACCACATTGCGTTATCTTTTGATTTTTACCACCTTTGATGTTTTTGGTCTTATGGGTACTATGGTTGTTTGACCACGTTTAAGGTATACCCTTGGTCCTAGGGGTTATGGGTCATGTACCCACACCTATGTTATATTGGGTCATGTATTAGTCCTTGTACCCTCACCTAAATGAACCTAGTACTACTTATGTTTTATGTTATTAAATGTGACCTTTTTATTTTGTTTATTTTTTATTTTTTATTTTTATTTATTTTTATTTTTAATTTTTAATTATATATATATATATTTTTTTCTTTTTTCTTTTTTCTTTGAAGTGGTACCTTCCTAACTTAATGTAACCCTAACTTAAATAAAGTTGGACCCTTCTAGAAGATCTTGTTTCTATATATATTGAAGACTTATCTTTATCATTTATCATCTTTATCCATCTCAGCTCTGATGACGTCAAGGGGTTCCAAGTTTGTATGCTGCAGTTCGCTCACCTGTCTAGGGCTTCCACCTGCTCAAACTCTGATCTGATTTGTCTAAAGTTTATTTTGCTGCTGCTTGAGACAAGGCTGTAACTATCCTGCTCTGATCTATCCAAGTCGTGAAGAGTCTGATTGGAATCCATTTCACCTGCTGAGGATTGGTTGAAGTTAGATCTATTTTTTGAAGCATCCGATCTGCCCTTTCTGTCCTAGCCGTGAGCTCTAAAAGTCTTGATCTATCTCAGCGAGGGTTTGCTCAGATTTGTTGTTAAGAATTTTTTGATTTGAGTGTAGGTGACATGATCTGCTACTATTGGTCTAATCTGCCAGTTTGAACTTATGTGAGTTCTGATTTGTATATTGAGGGATCCGATCTATCTTGTGCTTGTTTGCTGAGTTAGACGTGGCGCTAGTTTACCTATGAAGCTTAGCCGTGACATTTTTTTTTGTCTTGTTTCTCCCTGTTGATTATTGGTTGAGGCCGTGAGGCCTTAGGGTCTGATCAAAGTCTGTAAGTGTAAATCTGTGGAGGCTGCAAGGCCTTGGGGTTTTGTCCTATCTTGTTTCATGTATATCTGTGGAAGCCATAAGAGTAAGAGGACTTATCTAGAGTGATCAGACTATGCTTATTATGCTGAGCCTTGTTCTTTTACTATACTGAGATTTGACTTGATCTTTGTGAGGGTCCATATTTATTGTGCTTATAATTTTTGGACTTATATCATACCGTGATTTGACTGAGGTTGTTATTCTGTTTTGACTGTCATTGACCATCTCTGATTGATTGTACTTTAGACCCTTCATCTCTCCCTCTCTGGTCTGTACTAACCCTCTAGCAGTGTCATATGCTTCTTAGTGTTTGACTGGTCTTTAAGAGGCAGTCCTTTTTCTGAAAGTAAAATTTTCTGAGTATAAAACAGGAAGGGTTCCACACTCCAGGTAAGTACCCTAAACTTGTTTTTCTGTACTGTTGGTTAACACTGGGTTAGTTATATTATTTTATTATTGATTACATGTTACTGAAGATTACTTTAACACAGTAACCAAATTGGTAGTGTTAAAGGTGAAAAGTTGAAAGAGACGAAAATAATGTTTTGTTAGAGTTACTGCTGTGCTATTTCATTTTCAGTACTAGTTGTTAAATGTTAAAATTAATCTTGCATTAAAGTACATTGATCTTTATTATTCTGCATCAAACCCTAATCCTAACCAAAATTCAACAGTAATAGGTAGTCAACAATATAAATGTAGGTTCAAACTTCAAACTTAAACTGTTATAAAATAGGCCATAATAAGGACAAAGTATTGTAGGTTCTAGAAACTAGATTGAAGATTCTAAATAGTAAAAGGCAAGTCTACTATCTACTAAGCTTTCCTTTCGCCATGAGAAACTTCTAATTTCTTTTCTTGTGGTCTATGAACAAGAGGAGTAGGAGTAGGTGGAAGTGGGCATGGAACACGACCATGAGCTAAAGGCAAAGCTACTACATCTGGAACCTTGTTGGTGGACTAGGGTGGCATCTTTGCTGCGTGATCACTGTCATGGATCCCATCATGATCACCCAAAAGTTTATATTCCAAGCGCCCTAGAACTATGACCTCATCCTCTAAATTATCCTCCTAGATTGTTGTCCCAATTACAATATTGGGACAGCAAATTGAAGTTGTAGTGCACAAGCTTTTTGCTTGGTGTTCATTTAGGTTGTTTCTCTTCACGTTGTGGATGAAGTTGTAGGTGCTCCAACACCTCTATGCAAAGGAGCACCTCTCTGTAAAAGAGTGCTAACGAATTGTGAAAACACCCTAATCGTCGAGTTATGCAAATGTGTGGCAGAGGAGCCATACATGTTCCACTATTTGATAAGATTCAACCTATCTTGATCTTTAGTTGCATGTAGATTAGCAAAGACTCCATGTTCATTGATATACTTGCTCTTTTTTCTTGAACTTGAGAACACCTTTTCATCAATGACGAACTTGTCTAATGGAAGAATATACCTTCTCTGTACTGTTGGATCTATGTGTGATTTTCTCCTCACCCCTCTCATAGGCGTTGGTTGGACCAACCAAGATAGAGAATAATATCTGGGTGTAAGGACATGTGCTAAGGCATGGAGTGGAACATTCAGATTATCCCACCTTTTGACAACATGTTTATGAATATGATCATACAAGATTGCATCTCTAGGTTCAACAATATGCATATATAGGATGGCATACTATCTATTGTCTCTTACACCTCTGCAATCACTAGCTGATTTGCGTTTGTAAATTGAATCATATTATAAATGGGCTTGGTGAACTGCATGATATACCTAACTTGTGCCCAAAACTGAAAATCAAGAACAATGTCCTCCACCTCTTGAAATTCGTGGCTATCAAAAGTGAGGCAACCTTGTGTTTCAAACCTTGCCATGAATCACTTGAGAACATACTATTCAATGCCTTTCTTACCTTCAAAAGGTGCCTAAAGGTGAGGTAATAGCTGAAAAATTTGGTCATAGCAATCCTAAATAGCCACAACTTTGATTGCAGAAGATGTAGTGGGCATGACTATGATTGGTTATAAATTCTATCTTTCTCTTCCCTTTCTTGTACAATGCACCAATCCATTTATAATTTTGCTCCAATTGAATACTATCATGCATCAAGAGGTTCAATGTGTGAACCAAACACCCAGACCAAAATATGTTGTATAGATCCTCAATGATTGGTTGTGCTACCTTACCATTGACTTGAATAGCATTGTTCTGTGCAATCTCTTGAATGGTTTTAACTAAGTATTTTATTAGTTTTCTTACCCCAGATCTGATCTACAATCTCAATCATTTACCCCCAACAATTAATTGCATTCACCATTAACTGCTGAAAATGATAATTGCAAATACACCGGAATATAACTTATATGCAGCAGAAACATAAACAGTAAACAACCACATTTAAACACACATCTGACACACAGGATTTCTGGGCATTGCCCTTGGAAAAATCCCGAAGGGAAAACCGGTCCAACTGAGAGAGAAAGTTCATTAATGAGCCCACAGAATTTGTTTGAGTGCAACAGCAGTGAAACCAGCATTAAATGCAATTTAACTTTCCTGGAAAATTGTGCCCAGCTCCTTGGAAATTGTGCCCAGACTGCTATATGGCCTGTATGGACTGTATGGCCCTCCAAACAGCAATGCTGCCTCATAAAATGTGCCCAGAAATCTGCTGTACGGTGCCTCGAATTTTGTGCTCAAATTCTGCTGTACAATTCCTAGGAATTCATGCCCACTGCCAGCTGTACAGCCTCTCAATTTTGTGCCAGCTGTACAGCCTGCAATAAATGTGCTGCCATTCTGCAATAAATGCTGTACTGTTTTCTTGGGATGCGTTCTTCTTCTCTCCTTGAGAAATGTGCCCCTCCTTGCAGCTCTTCTTTACTTCAGCTCTCCAAAACTTCTCTTCACTCGATGTGTCCAAACTTCCCTTAGATCTCCTTTTATGAAATGAGAAATGACTGTCTATTCATTTCCAAGGGACTTCAGTTCCCGGTCAAAGGATTTAATTCACTAAATGAATTAAAAAAATCATTTTCTCACTCAAAAATTAAAAAGTAACTTTAACTTTATTTATTAAAGTTAATGCTAGGAAAAGTCACTTAGGTCCTTTCTACATGCCTAGACACCAAGCCTATGTAGAAGACCTCCTGAGCTACAAAATCTAACACTCCTTCTTAGTGAGGGAGGTACTTCTAGAACCTCCACCTGGATCAGTCTCCAACCCTATCACTCCATTTGCTGCTGTAGCTGCTCCCTGTAAACCAGAAGGCCTCTCTGCCACTTGCACTGGAATTTGTGCTGAAGACCAGCTTCCTCAAAACATGCTCTGAGGAGTCTCCTCAAACTCCTGAGCATCTGACTGAGTCATCTCGTACCAGCTAAGTCTCTTGACTGTTCTGGAAGAAGCCTCACAACCAACTGTCCTAGGTACTGGCACGGACCCTGAAACCAAGATCCCCTCGAACCCAACCACAGGCTGTCCCAAAAACCTGTACAATCTCCTCCATGTCAAATACCCTTTCTCAGAGTCCCATCTCTGATATCATGTTCGTTTTTCTCAGTTTCTGACTTGGTTTCAGATCTCAATGAGTTTTAATCACAAATTAGTGCACATAATTTTATTCTATCTAATCTGAACTCATAAAATGAAATACATGAAACTGTAATAACAGCACACCACATAAATAAATGAACACAGATTTTTTGGCAATGCCCCTGGCAAAACGCTGAAGGGAAACCAGTCCGACTGTGAGAGAAATTTTATTCATAAGCCCACAGAAAATTTCTGAGTATAACAGCCGTAAAACCAGCATTAAATGCAATATAACTTTACTGGAAAATCGTTCTCAGCTCCTTGGAAATTGTGCCCAGACTGCTGTATGGCCTGTATGGCCCTCCAAACAGCAATGCTGCCTTGAAAAGCGCACCCAGAAATCTGTTGTACATTGCCTTGAATTGTTTGCCCAAATTCTGATGTACAATTCCTAGGAATCCGTGCCCACTTCCAGCTGTATGGCCTCTCGAGTTCTGTGCTAGGAAATCAGTTGTATGGTCTGCAATAAATGCACTGTACAGACTGCAAAAATGCTGTAATGTTATCTTGGGATGCATACCTCTTCTCTCCTTGAGAAATGTGCCCCTCCTTGCTGCTTCTTATATTCTTTTCTTCAACTCTCCAAAACTTCTCTTCACTCGATGTGTCTAAGACTCTAAACGTCCCCTAGATCTCCTTTTATTAAATGAGAAATGACTTTGTCTCTTCATTTCCAAGTGACGTTGTCTCTCCAGTACCCAGTCAAAGGATCAGTCCAATTCACTAAATGATTTTAAAAAATATTTTTTTCACTCAAAAATTATAGTCACTTTATTTAATAAAGTTAATGCTAGGAAAAGTCACTTAGGTCCTTTCTACATGCCTAGACACCAAGCCTATGTAGAAGATCTTCCAAGCTACAAAATCTAACAGGATTTGCAATATTAAAACCAATCTTGTAACGATTTTAGTAGTCATGGGATGAAAGGGAGATTGCACCACTAGTAGACAAACCAAGAATATTCATCAATGGCCTACCTTTAACATTTGTCATAAAATGGATACCCCATATTTGGTCTAGTCATTTGTAAGTTTACTTAGAGCATTATGGATTTTGGCTCTATCCTTCTCAATTCCCATGGTTTTGGCTTTGTCCTACTCGAGGCTCCTTAGTTCTTTAAGGGCATTGTTATGGCTTGTACAATGAGCGAAGAACATTGAATTGTATACTGCATGTATAGAGAACCCTATGCCTTGAATGCATAGGTGAGAATCCACAAGCATGGGTGTATGGGGATTGACAACCAAACATTCTACATGAGCTTAAGGTCTCAGATTCAACCTTAGATCTTTTTGGATTTGTTTTGTGCTTCCTTCTTTACCGACCTGTATTTTTTCTATTTTTTGTTGGCCCCCTTTCCCCTCCCTTGTGCCTTGTCACATGCTTCCACAAGTGTTGAACGCTCTTTGGGTTTATTTCACCATCATTGTTAGTTTCATCATCTTATTCCATATCTTCTCCTCTCCACGGTATGTGCCATTGCCTACTTATCATTGGTTTTTGATTTCCCAACAACACCATTAAAATATAAAACATAACCAAAAAGATAAACCGCATATCCATCATGTTTCTTGAAAGTAACCTACTGCCTGCAACAAAATGAAAGAGGAATGGGAAAGAGTAGGAAATATACAAGTTCACAACACATGGTAAAACAAGAAAGAATGGGCATAGATCCTACCTCTTCAACTCTCCAATGGTGGTTGAATGTAACTATGAAAGCCTTCAATCTCCCTTCCAAGCTCTCACAAGTCTGCTCAACAACTAGCAAGAAGCCCGCTCAAAACCTTAGCAAAGTTGAGTGAAATGAGAGATAGAATTGGTAGCAAATGGAGTGATAGAGTGTTTAATCCATCGAGGAACCCTAGCCACATCTTATTTTCCCTTTTGGAACCCTTTTTTGGTTCACTAGCAAAAAGAAAAGAAATAAATAAATTGCGCAAGAATGTTCTGGGAGTGCTTAGAGTGCTTTTTTTGGGGTCTCGAAAGCAATCTAGGAGTGCTTGAGGATCGGTTTGGGAGTGCCTTCGGAGTGGTGCACTCAGAGCATTTCCCACAGGGCTAGGGAGCACCCTAAATTACCTGGTAGCGCGCTCTTCTTGAAAAATGGTCTCGAGAGGAAGTGACTTGGAAGTGTGCTTTTGAGGGCACTTCATGGTTGCTCCCTCTTGGAGCAAGCTTTCAGGGGCGACACAAATTGGGGGTGGGGGGTGTTCCCCTGTAGTGTAGCTTTAAATATTAATTGAAGAATCATCATGTCTTTTTTCTTTTGAAGTGCTTTGAGAATCATGCTTTGAGAGTTTGCACTGGAAAGAGCAGACTTCCTTAGGTTTAGATGCAGAGTCTGAGCAGTTTCTATTATGCCAAAATTGTCTGGGAACCCTGTTGAAACTCATGCCATATGGGTGGGGTAAACTACATAAAAAGTGGAACCCTAGTGGATGACTTTTGTTTTGTAAACTGCCTTGGAGATTCCAGTGGTCAGTTTGTCACGACAGATTCTTAAATGCCTCAAGCTATTCTGAGACTTTTGTTCTCTCTCCTGCAATTACAGTGAGGTGGTGCTCTACTGTGTCTGTGTTTTAATGTGTACAATTTCTTTAACAATGAGGGTGTTAATCCATTCACTGCAATGATAAAACACTGTAATTACTAACAAGGAATAATAATTAAAAAACACCATTTAACACAAGATATTCCCTCAGGAAACCCACGAGGGAAAAACTCCAGCAACAAAGAATTATGCTTTCTTATTAAATCTCATGGTTACAGAAAATTATAAAATGGTCGGTCTTGGAGCATTTTGTGTTGATGATGTAGCTACGTGAGGTATCCTCACTAGCCCAACCGACCTACAAAATAAAACAAATAATAAATGTATTTTATATTCCAAAAATGACAAGTCGGCCCCGATCAAACTGTCAAGTCGGCCCAGTTAGGAATTTACCAAAAAGTAATGTATAAATATAAGTGCTGCTCCCCTCATTTGGTCACTCATCTCAAGCAAGTTCATGCATGCAAGGGAGTTCGACTTTTTGGGTAGCAGAAGACATTTGTAGCTGATTTCTTTGGGCATCTATTCTTCTTGTACTTTTATCTTCATTGTACTGAATCTCTGAGTAGGAAAGGGTTGCTGGGTTTTTCCTGAGTTTGGGTTTTCCCAGGATAAAATCTTTTGTCTATTGTTTCAGTGCATAGTTGTTCTTTCTGTGATCCTATATTGTGTATAAGTTGAAAGAGATGAAAATTATACTGCTAAAATTAAAATTCTAACATGGTATCAGAGCAGTATTGATTCACTGAAGGAGACTATTGTCGGGACTAGGGTTTACTATTTCTTCAGTTTTCAACCACCAATTTGGTTTGCCCTTAGTTTCATTGAGCTCGCCCTAGGAAGGCGAACTTTCCTGTGCAAGCAGAATTCCATTATGAGGATTTTCAAGTTTTGACCTAATTATTGCAGCAAGTCAAGAATTAGGGTTTGCTGGTTCTCAGTGTTCTGGCCACAAATAAGGAAGATAATGAGGTTAATTCAACTCGCCCTCGGAGGGCGAATTCATTTGTGGAAGTGCTTCTTCAAGAATCCAAAGTTCATTTTTGACCTGGCTCCTGCTAGGGTTTTTGATCCAGGTTGCAGTTCTGCTTCTTAGTCAAAATGTCAAGCATCAAGGTTGAAGATAGGCTTGATGGATGGAGCTTCAAATTTCCATTCATGGAAATCTAGAGTGCTTATTGCTCTAGAAGAAAATGATCTACTAAATTTTGTTGTGAATGGAGTGTCAGAACCTGAAGAAGAAGTGGAGAAGACTCGGTGGAAGAATAATGATGCCAAGACAAGGAGGATCCTAATAGATTCAGTCAAGGATCATTTGATTACTCAAATTTCTCAGAAGAAGACGACAAAGGCAATGTTTGACATCTTGAAGAAGTTGTTTGAGAACACACATATTAATAGGGCCCTTTCCTTGAGGAAACAACTCGTAAACATCAAGATGTCTAGATCAGATACTATTGCATCATATTTCATGAAGATCACAGAGATCAAGGATCAACTGGGGACAATTGGTGAGATGATTGCAGATAGGGAATTAGTCATGATGACTCTGAATGGCCTCCCTCAATCTTGGGAACCTTTCATTCAAAGCGTGATGGGAAGATCTAAGCTACCAAATTTTTAAAGATTGTGGGCAGACTGTACACAAGAAGAAACCAAACTTGTGTGTAGAGGCAAAGTACATGCCCCTCATGAAGAAGATCAAGCTCTCATCACACATACCAAGAAAAGAGGAAAGAGGAACTTTGGAAGAAAAGACAAAGACAGAAGATTAAGTCCAGCCCTGATCAAAAGAAGAAGAAAGACCTTTCAAAGGTCCAATGCTTCAAGTGCATAAAGTTTGGTCACTACAAGAGTCGCAAAGAAGAGGAAAGAACATGCCTCCACAACTGATGTAGATGAAGAGACTCAACCAAAGAAATCAAAGAATGCAGAAGAATTCTTCTTCATCTCAACTCTCTCAGGTGCTGTTCCTACTAGTAATGATGTTTGGTTATTAGATAGTGGTGCTTCTAAACATATGACAAGTTATAAGGAGTTTCTCTCAAATATAGAGGAGAGAGAATCACACCTAAGAGTTGTTCTTGGAGATGATGCTAGATATACTGTGAAAGGAATTGGGGCCACTTCCTTCCAGTTAGATTCTGGTGATTCTTTGCATTTGGGAGAAGTAATATATGTGCCAGGAATGAAAAAAAATCTTGTCTCTATCTTTGCACTAGAAGACAAGGGTTATACAATTGCATTCTTAGATGGGAAGGTTCTTGCATGGCACAAGAATTCCACTATTGATTCAGCAAGAATAATTGGTGTTCGTGAAGAAAGCTTATACAGATTGACGATACAACCAGTTTAGGCTCTAGTACATGACTCTATCAGTGTGAGTGAGCGATGTATAGAAGACTTGCTCACCTGCACGATAGAGCTCTTCCTCCTCTAAGGAAGATGGTTACAGTACTTCCCAAACTCGAAGTTGAACACGATGGCATTTGCAGAGGATGTGCACTTGGCAAGAATGCCAAGGGATATTTTCCTAACAGTGACATCAGGTCCAAGGAAATATTAGAGTTAGTACACTCAGACTTATGTCAGTTGCATCCTTGGGAGGATTTTGGTACTACATGACCTTCATAGATGATTACTCCCGGAAGAAATGGATTTACTTCTTGAAGTCCAAGGAATCGATAGAAGTTCTGAACAAGTTCAAGGAATTCAAGGCCCAGGTTGTGAACCTATCAAGGAAACGGATAAAGGTTCTAAGGTCCGATAATGGAGTAGAGTACAACTCCTCAAAGTTCAGTGATTTCTGTAAGGAAGTAGGAATCAAGACAGAGTATACCATCCCTTACAACCCTCAACAAAATGGGGTTGCAGAAAGAAAGAATAGGTCTATAGTTGAGGCAGTCAAGGCCATGATCCATGATCAAAATCTATCGATGTTTCTATGGGCAGAAGCTTCAAGCACTGTAGTATATGTTCATAATAGAAGTCCGCACAAGATATTGAAGAACATGACTCCAGAAGAGGCCTTCACAGGTGTGAAGCCAGAAGTTGGTCATTTTCAAATATTTGGTTGTCCAGTATACATTCATGTACGCAAAGAAAAGAGAACAAAACTAGAACCTTTAGGGAAGAAGGGTACATTTGTTGGGTATAGTGAATCATTGAAAGCATACCGGATCTACATCCCAGGATAGAGATAGATTGAAGTCAATAGGGATGTTTCCTTAGAAGAGGAGATTTCCTTCAAAAAGGCTAGAAGATCATCCATGGACAGTGAGGAGCAAGAAGTTCCAAATGAGATGGAGTCATTTCCCCCCCTCTCTTCAGCAGTTTAGAGGGAGCCGAAAAATCCCATAGATTCTGTAGATCCGATGGATCTCGTTGATCTAGTAGAGTCCATAGACGTTCCTAGAGATTTTGCTATTGGTCGAAAGAGGCTTGTCTGGGCTCGACAGACTCTAGAGGATGAAGAAAAGCATGCTGCTCCCCCAGGTACATTCAGGGAGAGCAAGAAACCTCGAAGATATTCAGGATATGTAGCACACTGATGCCCCACATCATTGATTCTGAGCCCTCCAGCTACGAGGAGGTTGCCAGCCAACAGGTTTGGAAAGATTCCACGATGGAAGAATATCAATCCATCATGAAGAATGACGTGTGGGAAGTTGTGTCGAGACCTAAAGGGAAGTCAGTGGTGACTTCCAAGTGGATCTACAAGATTAAGCATGCAACAGATGGGAGCATTGAGAAGCATAAAGCAATATTTGTGGCTAGAGGATTCTCTCAGAAAGAGGGAGTCGATTATGACCAGAGATTTGCTCCAGTTGCACGATACACGACCATCAGATCGATCATAGCTCTAGCCTCATCTATTGGATGGAAGTTACATAAGATGGATGTTAAAATTGCTTTCCTCAATGGAGTAATTGAAGAAGAAGTCTACATTGAACAGCCAGACGGTTTCGAGATTTATGGGAAGGGATCCCATGTGTGCAGACTGAAGAAGGCCCTATTTGGACTCAAGCAAGCACCATGAGCATGGTATGTCAGGATTGATGGATACTTGATGAGCTTGGGATTCACCAAGAGTGAGGCAGATTCCTACCTTTACTATAAGGTTGAGGATGGTAGACCATTGATACTAGTATTGTATGTTGATGATTTGTTTCTCATAGGAGATGAGAAACTTACCTAGTGGTGCAAGAAGATGCTAGCCTTTGAGTTTGAGATTAAAGATCTTGGTCTGATGCATTACTTCTTGGGTTTGAAGGTGTGGCAAAGACAGGATGAGATTTTCCTGAGCCAAGGAAAGTATACCATTGATATCTCGAGGAGATTTGGTATGTTGGACTGCAAGTCCATGAACACACCCATGGAGACAAACTTGAAGAATTTGAGTGACTTAGCTTCCAAGTCAGATTTGATGGATCCCACCATGCACAAACAAATGATTGGTTCATTGATGTATCTAGTTAACACTAGACCAGATATCTTGTTTGTATTGAGTGCTCTCAATCAATTTATATGTGAATCGAGACATGTACATTGGGTTGCTACAAAGCATGTGCTGAGATACTTACGTGGCACTATGGGATATGGATGGAGATATGCTTCTAGCAGTGATATGAGATTGCATGGATACACAGATTCAGATTGGGTAGGAAGTGCTGTGGATAGAAAGAGCACCTTCGGGTGTTTCTTCAGTTTGGGCGCTGTAGTGATTTCCTGGTGCAGCAAGAAGCAACCCTCGGTAGCATTGAGCATTGCAGAAGTAGAGTATATTGCAGCACGAGAAGCAATATGGCTTCAGAAGCTCTTTGCAGGATTGTTCGGAGTCCGGACAGACACTTGAGCCTACTGTGATTCATTGTGATAATCAAAGCTGTGTGAAGCTTTCAGTGAATTCTATATCTCATGACAGATCGAAGCATGTGGAGATCAAGTACCACTATATCAGAGATATGGTATAGAGAGGAGTAGTTCAGCTCTAGTATATCTCGACAGATGATCAGATTGCAGACATTCTCACCAAGCCTCTTTGAAGCGTGAAGTTTGCATACTTTCGTGAAAGACTTGGAGTATTGGAGAATGCTTCCCTCAGTGAGAGGGAGTGCTCTTAGTCCAGGATAGGTGGTCCTTGTAGATCGATAATGAGCTCAGTATAGGTAGGACATGCGGTCCTTGTAGAACGATAATGAGCTTAGTCCAGGTAGGATAGGCGGTCCCTGTAGACCGATAATGAGCTCAGTCTAGGTACGACAGGCGGTCCTTGTAGACCGATAATGACCTCAGTCTAGATAGGACAAGCGGTCCTTGTAGACCGATAATGAGCTCAGTCCAGTTAGGATAGGTGGTCTTGTGTAGACCGAGATGAGCTTAGTCCAGTAAGGACTACTGTTCCTATGAGGAACATTCTTCTATGTGGAGAGGACTCTTGTGTAGAGTATACTTGAATCCATGTGTGGGTGTTGTCGTGTATGGATGATGTTGACCTTTCTTATGATGACGAGATGTATGAGTGCAGCCGTGACGATCAGATGGTGCCCGGATGTTTGGGTCCAGTTGTGATGACCAGATCATGCTTAGATGTGTTCCAGCGTGATGACCTCTCTCTAGCTAAGAGGGAGTGTTGATGATGTAGCTACGTGAGGTATCCTCACTAGCCCAACTGACCTACAAAATAAAACAAACAATAAATATATTTTATATTCCAAAAATGACAAGTCAGCCCCATTGAAACTGTCAAGTCGTCCCAGTTAGGAATTTACCAAAAAGTAATGTATAAATAGAAGTGCTGCTCCCCTCATTTGGTCACTCATCTCAAGCAAGTTCGCTCAAGCAAGGGAGTTAGACTTTTTGGGTAGCAGAAGACATATGTAGCTGATTTCTTTGGGCATCTATTCTTCTTGTACTTTTATCTTCACTGTACTGAATCTCTGAGTAAGAAAGTGTTGCTGGGTTTTTCCTGAGTTTGAGTTTTCCTAGGATAAAATCTTGTGTCTATTGTTTCTGTGCATAGTTGTTCTTTCAGTGATCCTATATTGTGTATAAGTTGAAAGAGATGAAAATTATATTGCTATAATTAAAATTCTAACATTTTGAAGCTACAACTCATCTATGGAAGAATGCTGTACCTCTGATTCCAGTCTATTCTATCTGAACAGTATATGCTTCATGAATCATAAATATGGAACATATCAGATCTCTTATGTTTGGATACACACATGAAACTGTTACAACAATCTTCTTATCTGCTTGCTCTGTTCTCTCTCTAACTGTTCTTGTGGCTGCATTGCTATGGAACACGAATCTCTACAATAGGATCTAGCCCCGTTCTTCCCTTTCAGTCCAGTATTTAACATCTCCTAATACCTGTTAGGGTTAGGGTTTTTGCACTCCGAAGCCTATGGTTAGGGTTCTTGACCCTCTTAAGTTTTTCTTGGAGAGGCATGATTAGCTCCATGGAGATGGCTGGTAGCAGCATTTACAGATCTTTAGAACTGTAAAAGACTGGAGTTATATTGGGCTGGTCTCTTCTCAACCTTCTTGACATATTAAGATATGACACAGCAGATTTTGGCTAATCTTCTTATTCTCTATTTCTGATCTTTTTTCAATCAGTCTTCATTCTGGATGATTATCAATGTCAAACATGCTATTGGAATTTGGTAGTACGACCGTATATATTGTAAATCTTTTATTTTTATTAATGGAAAGGATTGCTGATTTTTTTATTTGAAAAAATTCTACCCTACATGGGTTGTAGAATGCACCTGTCGGTGCAATTATATATGCACACACTCACACACATATTGTTCCATCAATCCATTCATGACCCTCCTGAAGAACATCCTTAAATGACCACATTTGGCTAGTTCCACGTGTGAAAAATGGGAGTTGATGTGGCTTCCGCTTGGCATTGTGCTGGTCAGAACAGAGTGGAATTCTAGAAGGGATATCTTTCTCACAAGGATTCCATTTTCAGTGTTCATTTTGCTGCTGGAAAGCTCTCGATGAGACAAATGCATGCGAAGAACTGTTATGCTGTTTTGGTGAATCTTTTACCTCAAAAAATACTGTTTAAGCACTCAAAACTGGAGTTTTCAGTTTTGACCCAGAAAATGATATTTAAGCACTCAAAAGTGGAATTTTCAGTTTTGACCATCTAGAGGGATTCATTATCGACCTCGAAAATGGCCCCTGCAAATTCACGGCTCTAATTCTTCACCCCAAAAAGCAGCAAAAAGGATGACAATTTCTATAGTGATACATTTTGGATCATACACTAATTTATCTTGCTTCGTAGAGAACCAAACTTAAAACCACTAAGTTTATAATTGATTTTTGATCTGCTTTGCCATGTGTCAATATCATCAGTGAAGCAATGCTTGGTTGGCATTACATGGCTTTTTGTTAATTTTTGCATCTTTAAATGACCTGCATTAAAATGTTTATAGAACAGTAATTGCATTCTCGCCATAGCATCAAATGTGCCTTGCAAAATAAATTTATTACTGATCAGTTTTTGTGTACTCCAATTTACATGAGTTTGGACATCAAATTGTCCATATTGAATAAATATCTTCAAATCCAAGTTACGAGGATATAGATTTAGACAAGTCAGATTTCTTTACAGAACTTTGGATAACATGCAGCTTCACATGGCATACATGAAATTACATATAAAACATGTGGAAAATAAATTTTGTAAAGCATGATATCAATTCTGAAACAGATTTCATGGGGAAATAAATATAGGAGTCAAGACTCAAAATAATACAGCATAAGATGCAATCATTTTCAGTCATTAGACTTTATGCAATTTAATGTGGTTTGGAAATTTGAGCCTCATTACTTGTAATTTTGTGACATGACTGATGAAACAATGCAATGGTTAGGTAGACAGAGAATAGAGCTTATATAATTTATTACTACTGTTGCATCCATTGCTTTTTGGGTGTTAAGAAGCAAATATAGTCTGAAAGTTTTTTTCAACCATGAGGCTATTCACATGCATGTACATGATAAAGTTTCTCGTGCGAAGGAGTTCCAGCTGATGAGTGGTGTTCTAGTACATGTCAATTGTAAAGTGTAACAAACAATTGTGGTACCAGTTTATATAAATTATTTTTGGATTAGCCTAGGGAAATCCTACAGATTGGTATTACTTATTGTACTTCCTAGCCCTATTGACCTACCTGGGAATCTGTCCCTCACTGTCTGAAATGGTTCCCCTATGGATCCTGTATGGTCCTGTGGCATAAACCCTCCAGATACAGATCCATGATGGATTCTGTATATGTTGGCTCCAGGTCGGTGGGTGGGAAGAGGGACAGGTCTTATTAGACAACCTTGGATGGGATTTCATGATAAGAACTTGTATTTGGCATATCAGGTGTATTGGTTAATTTGAAACTATCTGGGGCTGCTACATATAATTTGGTACCCCCATTTTTATTTAAACTGAGTACTGACAGTGTGGCAAGATGTCCACAAACTAGAAGAAAGCTTGTTAAAGGGTTTGGCTCAAACTTCTCGGGGATCAAATCCTGAATTATCTATATTTAAATTTTAGAGCATTTCAGAGTTTACTTTAAAATCATCAACTAATGGGGAATTGATCACATGCAATGGGTAGTATGAATTTTGCTTAATTTGGGTGGTTGATTGTTGGGCTTAAACAATATATATGCATCAAATGATGCAAAGGAGAGAGTTTCTTTTTGGAGATGGATGGTCGATGTGTTGCCAAAGGTCCCTTGGGTGGGAGGTGGTGAACTTCAATATGGTGGAAACTTAGGATGATATGTATGTCTATTTTGTGTGTGAATCCACAGGGAGAAGGATGCAGGCAACACCTTCAAGGCCAAACATGGGGTTGTATGACCCCAATAAATCTAGACACATTGAGTTGATGGAACTGTGGTTTATTTGGATGAACTTTCACAAAGGTGTGGAATGAGTTTTAAAAAGATCACATTGAGCTATAATTTCTAAACAAAATTTCCTTTTTTTATTGCTCTGGAAGAAGGCTAGTGCAGGTTTTGGGAGATCTTTGACTATTGGTATTGTTTATGCACAACCTAGCAGCCTCCTGATTAGCAAGGAAAATCAACCATTAACCCGACACAACTATGGGATTTCCCTCCCAACGTGTCACTACTGAAGGAGAACCCCTCTTTTAGGCTTCCTAGATCTATAAGCAAGTAGACCTAGACTAACCAAGGGAGAGACCCTAACGAGATTTTCCTTGATATTAGCCAATGAAAGTTAGTTGACCAAGTACTTATCTAGTTTCTTTTTAGGATAAAGGGTGTGTCCTAGCTGGGTTGGAGGGTTAAGAACAAGACACACAATAGGCTAAAGGATTTTAAGGTGCTTGCTATTTTAGATACAACACCAATTTAACCAATAAGCAAATTAAGGCAACAAATTGATATAGCAATATGACTAGTTACCATGAAAAAAAATGACATGATACATTTGATTATAGCTCATGAAATACACCAACATTTACCATGAATAGTAACCCCCAAAAGTGAAATGAATCAAGTAAATTGAGAGTGTCAAGCTACTGTAGCCCTTTGATATACCCTCGAGGTACGTGAAGAGTAATCTTCCTGAATGTTGTTTTTGGTGCTCTACAATAACAAGACGACCGAAGGATGGTTTTAGGATACCTAGGGGGACTTCCGATATACTCAATGTATGTGGAAGTAAATTTGTGTTCAAGTCTTGTCTAATGCAATACTATTTGAAGGGCATATTAAAAGGAGTTACAGTGGTGGCCAACACTGCACCAGTAAATGGCACAACCTATGCTTAAGAACCTACTGTATTCACGGTTAATAATGGTATCCCCCAATTGCAGATTTACAAGCCTAATGATAGATCCTTCTTGTTATTTATTGATGCCGGAACTTGTCTTCTGCCCATTGATAAATGTTCCTAAATATAGACAATGTGGAGCTATGTGAATAAATTAAACACCATGTCTTTAAATCAAAATACCATAACATCTGGAAATATTCATTAGCAATGTATCAAATATCCAAAGAAGTGCAAATTGGCAATATGGCATAATACTACTTGAACTTATTAAGAATTTATGTTATGGCAAGACCAACTAATAATATTAATGTGAGATTATACGAGCAGAAGTTGATCTTAGGAGGAGAATCTCCTTGGACTTTCCCCTAGGGTGCTTTCCTTGTGAGAGGATAGGTTGGCCTTGAGCAAAGTTAAGTTTGCTAAAAAATTTGCATGGCTAGCATGTTAAAAATACATAGACATAGACACATAGGCTTTAATAACCTCCTAAGGTTTGACCACCATGGAAAATACTCCAGCTTTGGAGGTGTGAGTGAAAAACTCAGGAATTATACGCCACTGAAGCGCAACGCATAATTCCTAAGGAAAAAACACTCTAGAGTATCCCCTTGATAGCTAAACCTAAGGTAGGCCAATTCTTTTACAAAAGTACCATGCTTAGACCAACTTATTACAATTCCCCCATGGGGGTTTGGACATGCAAATTTTACAAAGGGCCAAAAACTTGGCCTTATGAACTTCTGAACTCTGACAATGAACAATGTAAGTTGTTCAAGGCATCTGAGGTTCACAAGGAGTCCACCTAAGTGCAACTTAGTGGACAACATGACTAAGGTAGGGTTTGTTTGCTAGCATTTTGTCTACTTGCTTGAGGAGACCTTCCTACCAAGGAGCTCTCCATTATTCTATTGGTCCTTGGAATTCTCTATTTGCCTTAATCGGGGTTTTGCTACCTAACCCTAGAGGTTGCTATCTTTGCCATAGTTGCAAGTAGTGGAAACCATCTTAAGAGGAGGGACATTAGCCTCGTTCTCTCATAGCCCTAGGGTTTGAGACAAGAATCTAATGCCCTATCCTTCAACACTCTTCTTTTTCATCAAATTTTACATGTTTTATTTTATTTTATGCATAAAAATATTTCTACACTGGAAAATCCCTAAAAATCTAATTAATTCAAAAATCCAAAAAGTGCATTGGGATACATGAAAACCTTGTAAATGGTGAATTAGACTTGATTTGGTATTTCTGGTCCACCCTAAAAATTCGCCCTAGGGTTTTAGCCACAAACCTGAGAGGGCATCCTCATTTGAGGAAGTGCATTGGGAACCATGAAACCCCTGTAATTCGAGAATTGGGGGGTGTTTGGTATTTTTGGCTTACCCTCTAAGTTTGCTCCAGTCCAACTGTTCTTTTTCCCTTGAGGGCGTACTTTTTAGAGTTCCTTCCTTTGGAAGTTTGATCCTCGAAAGGCATGATTTTATTTGGAATTTGTGATAAAGCGAATAAGTCCATTTATATATTATTCTTGTGTCTAGAATTGATATGGTTTGACTCTGATAAGGCACTGATCATAGCTATTAAGGTTTTGTCACTCGTGGAAGGTATTTGTGTCTTGTTGGTGGTTGCAGGTATCTTTCACAGATTAGGGTCTCCCCTTGGGTTTTGGAGTTACCTGAAGTGTTGAGAGGTTAAAGTTAAACTATGGTGACACTGGGTTTAACTCTCTCCCGAGCTTACCATCACGAGCACTAGGTCTACATTGCCTTGATTTGCAAAGGGATGCTAGTTTGAGCGGTAACAAAGGGTATGAGGCAAATGGAGGGTGGGACCTCATAAAATAGCAATGAAAGGGGTCTAGGGTTCAATTTAGGGTTTTGGTTTTTCCTTTGTATATATATATATATATATAAAGTTTTTGGGGTCAAAATAGTGGTCCTATGTGTGGTGTATGGATCTGTACTGAACGGGCTGGTTTAGGCATTTAAGGCCAGTTCTGTATGAAACTAGCCATTTTCAGTTTGAGTACTTGATTTGGACTAGTTAGGCCTGTAAGTTGGTCGAACTGGCTGGTGTTGGTTCTGATAACATTCTTTTGAACCAAATTCAAACTGGGGTATGTTCTTACGAAAACATTTTTCCATTGATACTTGATCTTTTGAAATTAAACATAAAGACATCTACAACATATTTTAATGCGATGCTTAGTGTTTTCATCCCACTTCAGATTTAATCTCCATGACTGGCCATACACAGTTCATATTATCTATTTTGTATGCAGATATGTGACATGGTTTCTGTTGCAAGAATAATGAATGTAACTCTTGTCCTTTTTTCTTTGGATCACACTTTTGTTTGGACTGATTCAAGGTTTGTATCTTCAATGCCTTTTTCCTTTGGATCTCAATCAACATCCAACATTGACGCAAATAATTCAAACCACCTTGACTCTCATAATGACTTGTTTTGTTCAGTGGCTTCCAGGATATATTTGATTGGCATCATTTTGCTAAAACATTGACAGAAGGTATCATAATTGTGGAATCTCTACTGTCATCCTATGCAAAATCCGAGCCTTTACATGAAGCCCCATTACCATGGTCAAACTTTGAATTACTAACATTTAATTCTTTTAGCATTCAGAATTTGTGCTTGCAAAGTTAACCAATATTTAAAAATTGCTTCAAGTTCTTATCATGCTATGTATTACTTGAATGTAGCACACATACTACAAGGATGGAATACTCCCCTTGTTGAAGCAGTGCAAGGTTATAAACTTCACTTGTACAGAGCCTGTAGTTGAAAATAATGGCTTTCCTAAATCTAGCCAAAAGCTGAAATGCCATGCAAACTATCAAGCCCTGAAAATCTGTAGAGGAGCTTGGGATGAAATTGGCAGCTACGATTATAAATAATGGGAAACCTTACATTTCCCTTCTCTTATGATAAGAAATGAAATGATCAATTTATTATATTAATTTAGATTGAGTTGATGAATTTTACATGTTAAGTACAATAATATTTGTGAAGCTTCCTAACTTTCTCATGTCATAATACTGATGTGTATAAAATGGACCACTAATTATGCATATTATTAACTATATGCATTTGAGTACCTTGTCAAGTTAGAATAGTATGGGACTAATTTTTTGTCTTCACCAAATGTAAGGTTGTGTGCATAGCCAGTGCATGATAGCATGCCCTTCTCATATCACACAACCTTACATTGGGTGAAGTTGAAGAGTTGCTTGAAATGCGACACACTCTAAAGCACTGGAAGGATAACATTGATGGTGAAGAAAAGTGCAAGCAAGGAGGTGTTGTCCATTATTTATGTCGAGGACAGAAATAGACAACAAACCTCTTAACCTACTGGATGAGTGTACTCTTGCCTTGAAGAGAACTTTGAGATGGAAAAAAAAGAAAGATTGTGGGGGGGATGCTAAATTGGTAAGTGTAGTGTGTAGAATTTGCACTTTGCACTTCTATGCACAGACTGTCCAGGATGATACAAAGGACTTCTACATAGTACCCACCTTGTGGTGTGATCACAAGTGTTGATATCTTCCCTTTGATTGTCCCTTACTATGGTTTGGAATAATGTCCTCAGGGTCTTCAGTTGTGTCTTAATGCCTCATTAAACTAACATAGGTCCCACAGGAGGGTTTCCTTGCCATTGTTGTTGGTCTCTTCCTTTTTTCATGTTCGATTACTTTTAGTCACATATGCCCCCATTTTGGGGTCTTCTCTTGTCTACTTGGTCACTTTTAATACAGCCTTGCATTTTTTACAGCCCCAAATGATGCTCCAAGTGGCTAGAAAGACCTTTTTGGGACTGCGAGCATCCCCATCTTTGGTGGCTGCACTCTATTTATCAGTCAAATTTGGCCAATCCCTACATCAACAGGAAAAGGATGAGCAATGTCAAAACCCCAAAATTTCCGAAAAATTTAAATTTTTTAAAATAACATGTAATCTTATTAAATGCAGTCATTAACTGTCTGATTAGTTTATGTTACCAGAATTGTAACTGAATGATCTTTTATTATACTTAATTTTAAAGATGAGTTTCTTGTCAGTTACTGATTGTTTTCTGTTTGCAACCACAAGGGGGAATTGCCATAACACACTGGGCTTACTTAGCTTCCGAGTTAACGCAGCAGATTTTCTTTCTCTTACATATATATAGGTAATGTTCGGGTCGCTGCTAACAATTCTTTAAAGTATTATATAACAAATTGTTGTACCAAATCATTCAGTAAAAGTATAAGCATGCTAGTTAGGTTTATCAAGCTTTTAAAGGTAGAACTCTTCCTATAATCTCCTTAAGATCTTACTGATAGAAAGTTGGAAATTACTAGAGAATAAGATAGCTATTTTCCTTTATAATAAAAGAATTAAGTATCCCTATGGAGTATTGGTCTATTGATGAGATTACTGTAACGCAATAATATTTCTTATCTAGCACCGTAGAATATAACTGGGTTACCATAATCAGACCAATGTTTACTCATCCGTTGTTACTGCATCATGCCAAGTTTAAATTTAAAATATGTTTTGATTTACAACTTCAATTGTAAAGGATCTGGAGTTAATAATATCGATATGTATATACTTTTCTTATTTCCAGCAAATTACAAGGTTTACCGTTTGATACATGTCTCCTAGTAACATTTTAAGGGTTTGCATTGATTGGAAAACTACTTCTATTTCCATGATTGACAATTGAATAAAATCTATAAGCACCTTTAGAATTAGTCCTAAATTATCATGATTAAACTCGTTTATGATTTTCCAGACTATACTACCAACAAGAATGGTTGTAATAATTTACATAAACTGCCTAACATACACTTCACTTACATAATCCTTGTACTTCTTGAGCATGAAGGATAACAAAAGTCTACTTGTTATCACAAGGAATCTAAGACTATTAAGAGATTGTTATTATATTGGTAACAAGAAGTAAAAATGGACTAGAGTAACCTTAATCCAAATTTGTGGGTTATATAGCTTGAATTCTACAAGTTAAAGTCACATAAAGAAAAAGTGACAAGTCTTTTACCATCTGTGCAAAGCTATAGCCAATGGCATTATAGTAGTAGAATTGTAAACAACTATACCTAACATCACTCCATTATCTTATAGACTTAAAAGAAATGATATATCTCTTGTTTTTCACTTGATACTAGGGTAATTGGCAATATAGTGGTAAGTTTTATGAACAATTTATAACTTATCATTATACCCATATCCTTATAACTTTTATAATTCAAATCAAATCCTCTATGTCTAAAATACTTCAAGACTGAATCTTGAACGATATTTATAATGCATGGTTTTAATAATTATAAGGCAAAGTTTTAATAGTTACTATGCAAGGTTAAAAGCATTGTTCTAATATTTTGATTGTGAAAAGTATGGCAGGTGAAACTATGGTATCACGACCATAAGGGATATCCATGCTATGATTTTGTTGGAAAAACAATCAATGGGAATCTTGTCGTAAGACATTAGAACTTCAACCCACTTGCATGAAATATATTAAAACGTGACGTGGTCATTCCAGAACCATGCATTGATGTTATAAAGTCGTTGACTCAACCCTAATTTGCCATTTCTCCCTCGCCTTCGGGCTTAGTCGCTCTGTGAACCCTCCTGGTCAAATTTTTTTGCTGTTACACTGTTTGATAGCAGCCTCTATGCTGCTTCAGCCCCTCGTGCTCGTCTATTGCATCGTGTGGGAGTCAGTATTTTGCTGTTGGCGGCCATATGGTTATGGAAAAACCTAGGGTTTTTCCCTTCGACCTCACTGCTGACCCTGTCACGGCGTGAGTGTATCTTTCGACTTGATACTGTCAATGCTTCCATTGTGGAAGATATCCTTTGCTTCTGCCAGCTTGTTCTTCTCGGTGACAAGGGAAGGGTTTATGCTTCCTTTGCTCGTAGTTATCAGGCTGTTTATGGTGACTGCACTTCCTTCAAACTCGCCGGTAATTTACAGGTTACTCCTACGTCTTTCCAGTTAAAAGAAATAGTTTATCCATAAAAGAAATAAAGGTTTAACTGAAACTATTCTTTCACTGCAGGCGCTGGCTCCGCTTAAAGGTGTGGATGGCACAAGCTTCGGCGGTTGGCTTTACCTGGTAAGCCTGGTTTTCACCATGGCGTTTCCTCCTTGCTGGTTTGTTAGGACTGTTAGGGTTTGGACTTTGAGTGAAGCGACTCTGTGATTACCTCAGCTCTGTTCGGTCTTTTAACTGCATGTTAAAATGAATTCTTAACATATTTAACCCTGTGTTGTATAAGGATGTTACGGCTTGGGTCAATGTTGTAATTATTCGCCTTTCTTTTGTATTTAAGATTTTTCTGTAAAAGAAATACTGTATATATATAAAAAAAAGGCAATGGCTGTAAGCCTACCTGTATATGAGGTTACGGCCTCTAAATCTTGTTTCCTTTACTGTACTCTTAAATTGTTCAGGGTTTTCACCCAAAGTTTGGAAATATGACTTATTATAAAACTTTCCTGTATCTTTGGGCTTGTTTATCGCATGCATTTTTTTAATTCTATGCTTTGTACAGGAATAAGTAAAATATGAGTTTATAAACACTTATACTGTGAACTTATGATGCGGCCGTAGGTGAAAACATTGTCTTAACTCTTAGTATTAATTTTATTTGCACCAACTGGACTGATAGGGTTCAACCTGAATTTTACAGTTGAGATTAAGTTTAGTTGCTTAATCTGTCATTGAAATTTTAATTCTGTTGGTTTATGAGAGTTAAATGAATGATATTAACCATAATGTTTAAGCTCGATGATTGAGCTAATTACTGTTTTGTTATTTCTTTTGTTTTAAAAATAATAACTAGGTTATTTATCTATTGGTAAATTCTTTTTAATAAAAAATACTATTAGGGTTATGTACCTTGATTTATTTGTTATGTAATAATTTCTTAAATTATATATAGGGTTTGTACCCTTATACAATATCCTAGCTGTGAATACAATTCTCCTGCATTGTTCTAGGTCATGATATAAATACTATAATTTGTCTTGTTATGTTTTACTATTGCCTTCTAGGATTGTTTATTTAATTTGTAAAACACAGAGTATAAATATTTTGTACATAATCCTTATTTATTCATCAAGTATAAATAAGCTAGGTTTATAATTGCAATAATAAATTATTACTTAAAGTGTTACTATAATGTATGCATTATAGATACATTATTAGTAATACAATAATGATATTACTTCTTACTGAGGATGTGGAAAAACACAGTAACTCTTAACAGATTTAACTACTGATATTCTGAGATACTAACTTTATTAAACTAACTAACTCCTCAGACATATAAAATAAACATAACATACGTCCATTCATACTCGGTAAACATAAAGAAATAAGAGACAGAACTTGTTTAAGCTGTGGACAACAACAACAATGGGAGGCCGTTCCTCCCTACCAACTCCTGGAGAGCGCTCTGACAACGGCTTCTCAGGACCCCCGAGCTTGCTCTGGTCTCCCTGGCTGGAACTAGGTGCAGCAAAGTCAGATACCAGTCTTCAAACTCAGTATTAACTCAGAACTATCAGTCAGTTCTCTCAGCCCAAAAAGCTGTAATGAGATCAAGTTACTGCAGCAATCCTCCTAAAACAACTTCCTTACTGTATTTCCCTCTTCCTTAATGGATTTCCTGAATAACATTCACCTAAATGAATTCTCTCTGGAAAAAATATCCGAGCCCCCAGCTCTCTTCATTGAGTTCTTTTAAAAGATTGCCTAGGTCTTTGTTGGGTTAACTGTCATTTAATGAGCCACCTGCTCTGATTCCACTTTCTTGGGGAATCATGACCCCAAATATAGGGAAGTTGCCACCTGGAACTTAGGAAGTGTTTGAGGATGCTGCCACTTGTTTTTTGCCTTTCCACCTAGTTCCATCCACCAGTTTGACCAGTAACCTCTTTTTAACAGCTCTCCCATGCTGTTGTCTCCACAATTTATTTATTAATAATAAAATATTCTGAATTACATTCCATTTCTGTTGAATCTGCTGAGTCATCAATCCCTACTTAACATTAAATTTAACATAATGTCTTAGGAATATAATAAAACAATTTACATAATTTTTACAAAATTGGGGTATGTGACATACACACCACCTTAAAATGTAACATCGTCCTCGATGTTATTTATTCCTCATCCTCCGCAACTTCCTGGAACAGATTTGGGTATGCTTACCGCATCTTATTTTCCAGTTCCCAGGTAGCTTCTTCAGGACTAAGGTGCTTCCATTGCACCTTCAACTGTCCAATTGTGCGGTTCCGCAGAGTAATTTCCCTCCTCCCGAGGATACAGTCTGGTTCCACCAGAACTTCCCCTTTTGGTTCTACCTGTACAACGTTCCAATCAATTACATGAGTAGCATCATGAACATACTTTTTCAGAACAGAAATATGAAAAACATTGTGCACTTTTAAATTAGGTGGTAACGCTAGCTGATATGCAACTTGACCAATTTTAGATAAAATTTCAAACGAACCACAGTAACGTGGCGTTAATTTTGCACAACTCCCCAATTTTAGGGAGCTCTTCTTTGGTCTTACCTTTATGAACACATGCTCACCCACCTGGAACTCTTTAGGAGTTCTTTTCAAATCTGCTTGGCTCTTTTGCCGATCCTGGGCAATCTTCAAATTCTCTTGCACTTGTTTCACAATCTGTTCCATTTCTTTTAATAATTCAGGTCCTAACATTAATCTATCTACTGGATTATTCCAGGAGATAGGAGTGTTACATTTACGTCCATACAAAATTTCAAAAGGATTGAACTTAGCTGATGATTGATAGTTGTTATTGTATGCAAATTCTGCTAAATGCAAGTAATCCTCCCACTTACCTGGTTGATCCTTAACATACATTCTTAACAGATCTTCCAACACCTGATTAACTCTTTTAGTCTGTCCGTCCGTCTGAGGATGGAAAGAAGTGCTGAAATTCAGTGTTGTGTTTAATCCCTTAAACAAGGATTTCCAGAAATTCCCTGTGAATTTAAGATCCCTGTCTGAAATAATAACCTTCGGTACACCATGTAGCCGAAAAATCTGCTTTAGAAATATGTCAGCTATGTTTGCAGCCTTGTAAGTGGTTTTAACAAGAATAAAATGTGCTGCTTTACTTAATTTATCTACTACCACCATAATTGAATCATTCTGATTTTGATTTCTGGGTAATCCAGTAATAAAATCTAAGCTGATTATCTCCCACTTCCAACTAGGAATAGGCAAAGGTTGCAATAACCCAGCTGGATGTTGATGTTTTGTTTTCACTTGTTGACAGTCCAAACATTTAGCTATATACTCAGCTACTTCAGATTTCATGTTAGGCCAGAAGTAATCTTTTCTCAACATGGTGACAGTCTTCTGGTAGCCTGGATGCCCTGAGTAAGGGGTTTTATGAACTTCATCCAGAATCAACAATTTAACCTTAGATACATTAGGCACATATAGTCTGTCTTTAAACAATAAAAATCCATCTTCATTTAGATTATAACCCTTTATTAAACTTTCTGTAGGTTCTTCTTTAGCTGTAGCTTGTAATTTTTGATAAATTTCATCCAATTTTATCCCTTCAGTTAACTGTTCATTTAAATTAGAAATATAAGTACTGATAGCTGTTGTAAAATTCAGCTTTGCATTTCTGCTCAAAGCATCAGCCACTTTATTTTCCTTTCCTTTTATGTGCTGAATTTCGAAATCGTATTCACTTAAGAAGGCTAACCATCTTGCTTGCCTTGCATTTAAGTTAGGCTGATCTAAAAGGTATTTTAGACCCTTATTATCAGTCATTAAAGTAAACTTTCTGCCTATTAAGTGGTGTCGCCACATTTTTAAGGCATGAATAACAGCAACTAGTTCTAAATCATAAGTGGCATAATTCTTTTCATGAATCTTTAGCTTCCTGGACTCATAGGCAATGACATGCCCATCTTGAGTCAGCACTCCGCCTAGACCATCATTACAAGCATCGGTGCAAACCACGAAATCCTTATTAGGATCCGCTATTCTTAGAATAGGCGCAGTTGTTAATAAAGTTTTTAATTTCTTAAAGCTTTCTTCACATTTTAAGTTCCAATCAAATTTTTTGCCTTTCTTTTGCAAGGAAGTGATTGGGTTGGCTATTTTTGAAAAGCCTTCTATGAATCTCCGGTAATAACCGGTAATTCCCATGAAGGACCTAACATCTGTTACGTCTTTTGGTACTGTCTAATCTTCGATTGCCCGGATCTTTTCAGGATCAACTGAAATCCCTTCCTTAGTCACCACGTGACCTAAGTACTGGATTTCATCCTTGAAGAAATCACACTTACTGAACTTCGCAAAGAGCTGTTGCTCTCGCAGTTCTTGTAAGACTATCCGTAAATGTTCTTTATGTTCCTCTTCATTTTTAGAATAAATTAAGATGTCATCGATGAATACGACAACAAATTTATCCAAGTATTTATGCATTATGTTATTCATTAGACACATAAAGACGGCTGGGGCATTAGTAAGCCCAAATGGCATTACGACAAATTCGTAATGTCCATACCTTGTTTTGAAAGCTGTCTTGAATATGTCCTCTTCTTTAATTCTCACCTGATGATAGCCTGATCTCAGGTCTATCTTAGAGAACACCGTAGCTCCACGTAGTTGATCAAATAGATCATCTATGCGGGGCAACGGATATCTGTTTTTAATTGTCATTTTATTTAGTTGACAGTAATCTATGCAAAGTCGCATAGTTCCGTCCTTCTTTTTAACAAAGATTACTGGTGCTCCCAAGGGGACACACTAGGTCGAATGTATTTCTTATCTATTAATTCCTTTAACTGTGATTTTAATTCATTAAGCTCCAGAATATTCATACGATATGGAGCCTTCAAGCTGGGTACAGCACCTGGTACCAGCTCAATTGTGAAATCCAATTCCCTCCCGGGAGGTAATCCTGGAATTTCCTCCGGAAAAACATCAGTAAATTCGTTTACCACAGTAATATCCTCAATTTTTATTTTATTTATTTCAGACTTAATTGCCTCATCTGTAATAGTTACAGCATAGGTTTTGCACCCTTTCCTGACTGCTCTTTTAAGTTGTAAGGCAGAAATCTGCCTGATTACAGTTTTCCTAGGAATACCCTTAACCGTTACAAGTTGTTCATTATTATTCACACACGTAAAGGTTTTATCAAAACAATTTAAAACTACCTTATGCTGTTCTAACCAGTCCATACCAATAAGTATATCATAAGAGTCAAGTGGCAAAACATTTAATTTATCAGTAGTTTTAAAATCATTCATATCTAGAGCACATTCCTTAACATAACAGATCACCTTCCTTTTTGCCCTAGTGGCTAGTTGTACTAACCAAGAGTTATCAAACCTTTCAACAGTCAGATTACACTTTTCTACTATCTGCGGTGAAATATAACTAAGGCTAGCACCTGGATCTATTAAAATAGTTACAGGGGTTTTGTTAACCATACCTTCTACTTCCACCATGGAAGTTTGATAATCAGCTTGGCGGTTCTCCAACGCTGCATTGATTCGGGGCATAGTCCTTGCAAAGTCTCCAACAGTCATTTCATCTTGTATAGTATGAATATTGCTGTTTGGTTTCTTCCGATTTGGGCAAACCGAAGCATAGTGTGGGCCATTGCACTCCCAGCACTTAACAGGCTCCTTTCGTTCGAAATTCTTAGTGAAATTTCCATGATTGTTAGAAGCCTCCTTGCTGCCCTTGAAGTTATTGGAATTATTAGAAGCACCATTTTTGCTTCCCTGGAAGTTCTTACCATTAGAATGGTTTCTGTTCTTGTTATTCCTGAAATTTTTCTGGGGTACAAACTCTTTTTTCCTGAACTCAGGCTGATTACTGTTCTTTTTAGCCTTCCAGTTGGCTATTCCTTCTTTCTTTTTGTTCTGTTCAAAATAGAAATTAGCCTTTCGCATGGCTTCTTCCAGAGTTTTGGGGTTATCATATTCGATTCTGTCCTTTATATGATATGGCAGGCAGCTGAGAAACCGCTGTACTTTAGGTTTCTTTTCAACAAAATACGGCACATATCTTAACAGACTTAAGAACTTACTGTTTAAGTCCTTCATAGTCATAGATCCTAGCTTTAACTCATAAAATTCCTTGGCTCTTTCTTCATAGTATTGTTCGGACAGAAATTTCTTTTTGAAATACCTGTTAAAGGTACTCCAATTGACCTCTTTTTCTTTGATCCCCTTGACCCTTTTCAAATCTTGCCACCATATATCTGCCTTTCCAGAAAGGTTATAGATGGCCATTCTCGCCTTCAGCTGATTTGAATAGTTGTATATCTAAAAATATTTTCTCATCCCGGATAACCAGGATTCTGCCTCTTCTCCTGTTTCTGTTTCTCCATTGAAAGTTGGGGGTTTTATTTTCTTGAACTCCCCAGAAATCTCTTCATAAGGCCTGTACTTTTTCTTTCTTTTATACAACTCGGCCTCACTACTGTCAATAGTAGTGTAATAGCTTTGTTGTTCCTTACTTCCTTCAGATGATGAACTGCTATTCGATTTAGCTAGTTTCATCTTTTTAGACCCTTTTTGATGGCTAGCTTCTTCAGATTCAGATCTTTTGCTTCTCCCTTCAGTCTGAAATTTTTCCATCAAAATTTGATTTAACTCCTCTTGAGTTTTCAGAATCCTTTCATTATCCTTCTTGACTGATTCTATTTCAATCTTTAAACTCTTTATAGTCTGCATCAGCTCTGAGGAGTGAGCAGTTACCTCCTCTATCACAGGTTCTCTAGACATCTGTCTTGTCTCAGTGTTTGGAGATTCCTCCTCAGCGTATTCTCCTAGCTTCTCCATACCTGCCTGTTAGATTCAGAAAAAAAAGAATTATTTATTTATTTATTTATTTTTTACATGAAACAAAATACAAGTTAGTACATTATTTTTTTACTGTTCTGCGGAAACTAGTTGGGCCACATCAAGGCCTAGTATTTGAACCATGCTCTGATACCACATGTCAAAACCCCAAAATTTCCGAAAAATTTAAAATTTTTAAAATAACATGTAATCTTATTAAATGCAGTCATTAACTGTTTGATTAGTTTATGTTACCAGAATTGTAACTGAATGATCTTTTATTATACTTAATTTTAAAGATGAGTTTCTTGTCAGTTACTGATTGTTTTCTGTTTGCAACCACAAGGGGGAATTGCCATAACAGACTGGGCTTACTTAGCTTCCGAGCTAACGCAACAGATTTTCTTTCTCTTACAGATATACAGGTAATGTTTGGGTCGCTGCTAACAATTCTTTAAAGTATTATATAACAAATTGCTGTACCAAATCATTCAGTAAAAGTATAAGCATGCTAGCTAGGTTTATCAAGCTTTTAAAGGTAGAACTCTTCCTATAATCTCCTTAAGATCTAACTGATAGAAAGTTGGAAATTACTAGAGAATAAGATAGCTATTTTCCTTTATAATAAAAGAATTAAGTATCCCTATGGAGTATTGGTCTATTGATGAGATTACTGTAACGCAATAATATTTCTTATCTAGCACCGTAGAATATAACTGGGTTACCATAATCAGACCAATGTTTACTCATCCGTTGTTACTGCATCATGCCAAGTTTAAATTTAGAATATGTTTTGATTTACAACTTCAATTGTAAAGGATCTGGAGTTAATAATATCGATATGTATATACTTTTCTTATTTCCAGCAAATTACAAGGTTTACTGTTTGATACATGTCTCCTCTTAACATTTTAAGGGTTTGCATTGATTGGAAAACTACTTCTATTTCCATGATTGACAATTGAATAAAATCTATAAGCACCTTTAGAATTAGTCCTAAATTATCATGATTAAACTCGTTTATGATTTTCCAGACTATACTACCAGCAAGAATGGTTGTAATAATTTACATAAACTGCCTAACATACACTTCACTTACATAATCCTTGTACTTCTTGAGCATGAAGGATAACAAAAGTCTACTTGTTATCACAAGGAATCTAAGACTATTAAGAGATTGTTATTATATTGGTAACAAGAAGTAAAAATGGACTAGAGTAACCTTAATCCAAATTTGTGGGTTATATAGCTTGAATTCTACAAGTTAAAGTCACATAAAGAAAAAGTGACAAGTCTTTTACCATCTGTGCAAAGCTATAGCCAATGGCATTATAGTAGTAGAATTGTAAACAACTATACCTAACATCACTCCATTATCTTATAGACTTAAAAAGAAATGATATATCTCTTGTTTTTCACTTGATACTAGGGTAATTGGCAATATAGTGGTAAGTTTTATGAACAATTTATAACTTATCATTATACCCATATCCTTATAACTTTTATAATTCAAATCAAATCCTCTATGTCTAAAATACTTCAAGATTGAATCTTGAACGATATTTATAATGCATGGTTTTAATAATTATAAGGCAAAGTTTTAATAGTTACTGTGCAAGGTTAAAAGCATTGTTCTAATATTTTGATTGTGAAAAGTATGGTAGGTGAAACTATGGTATCACGACCATAAGGGATATCCATGCTATGATTTTGTTGGAAAAACAATCAATGAGAATCTTGTCGTAAGACATTAGAACTTCGACCCACTTGCATGAAATATATTAAAACGTGACGTGGTCATTCAAGAACCATGCATTGATGTTATAAAGTCGTTGACTCAACCCTAATTTGCCATTTCTCCCTCGCCTTCGGGCTTGGTCGCTCTGTGAACCCTCCTGGTCAATTTTTTTTGCTGTTACACTGTTTGATAGCGGCCTCTATGCTGCTTCAGCCCCTCGTGCTCGTCTACTGCATCGTGTGGGAGTCAGTATTTTGCTGTTGGCGGCCATATGGTTATGGAAAAACCTAGGGTTTTTCCCTTCGACCTCACGGCTGACCCTGTCACGGCGTGAGTGTATCTTTTGACTTGATACTATCAATGCTTCCATTGTGGAAGATATCCTTTGCTTCTGCCAGCTTGTTCTTCTCGGTGACAAGGGAAGGGTTTACGCTTCCTCTGCTCGTAGTTATCAGGTTGTTTATGGTGACTGCACTTCCTTCAAACTCGCCGGTAAGTTACAGGTTACTCCTACGTCTTTCCAGTTAAAAGAAATAGTTTATCCATAAAAGAAATAAAGGTTTAACTGAAACTGTTCTTTCACTGCAGGCCTTGGCTCCGCTTAAAGGTGTGGATGGCACAAGCTTCGGCGGTTGGCTTTACCTGGTAAGCCTGGTTTTCACCATGGCGTTTCCTCCTTGCTGGTTTGTTAGGACGGTTAGGGTTTGGACTTTGAGTGAAGCGACTCTGTGATTACCTCAGCTCTGTTCGGTCTTTTAACTGCATGTTAAAATGAATTCTTAACAGATTTAACCCTGTGTTGTATAAGGATGTTACGGCTTGGGTCAATGTTGTAATTATTCGCCTTTCTTTTGTATTTAAGATTTTTCTGTAAAAGAAATACTGTATATATATAAAAAAAAAAGGCAATGGCTGTAAGCCTACCTGTAGATGAGGTTACGGCCTCTAAATCTTGTTTCCTTTACTGTACTCTTAAATTGTTCAGGGTTTTCACCCAGAGTTTGGAAATATGACTTATTATAAAACTTTCCTGTATCTTTGGGCTTGTTTATCGCATGCATTTTTTTAATTCTATGCTTTGTACAGGAATAAGTAAAATATGAGTTTATAAACACTTATACTGTGAACTTATGATGCGGCCGTAGGTGAAAACATTGTCTTAACTCTTAGTATTAATTTTATTTGCACCAACTGGACTGATAGGGTTCAACCCGAATTTTACAGTTGAGATTAAGTTTAGTTGCTTAATCTATCATTGAAATTATAACTCTGTTGGTATTTGAGAGTTAAATGAATGATATTAACCATAATGTTTAAGCTCGATGATTGAGCTAATTACTGTTCTGTTATTTCTTTTGTTTTAAAAATAATAACTGGGTTATTTATCTATTGGTAAATTCTTTTTAATAAAAAATACTGTTAGGGTTATGTACCTTGATTTATTTGTTATGTAATAATTTCTTAAATTATATATAGGGTTTGTACCCTTATACAATATCCTAGCTGTGAATACAATTCTCCTGCATTGTTCTAGGTCATGATATAAATACTGTAATTTATCTTGTTATGTTTTACTATTGCCTTCTAGGATTGTTTATTTAATTTGTAAAACACAGAGTATAAATATTTTGTACATAATCCTTACTTATTTATTCATCAAGTATAAATAAGCTAGGTTTATAATTGCAATAATAAATTATTACTTAAAGTGTTACTATAATGTATGCATTATAGATACATTATTAGTAATACAATAATGATATTACTTCTTACTAAGGATGTGGAAAAACACAGTAACTCTTAACAGATTTAACTACTGATATTTTGAGATACTAACTTTACTAAACTAACTAACTCCTCAGACATATAAAATAAACATAACATACGTCCATTCATACTTAGTAAACATAAAGAAATAAGAGACAGAATTTGTTTAAGCTGTGGATAACAACAGCAATGGGAGGCCGTTCCTCCCTACCAACTCCTGGAGAGCGCTCAGACAGCGACTTCTCAAGACCCCCGAGCTTGCTCTGGTCTCCCTGGCTGGAACTAGGTGCAGCAAAGTCAGATACCAGTCTTCAAACTCAGTATTAACTCAGAACTATCAGTCAGTTCTCTCAGCCCAAAAAGCTGTAATGAGATCAAGTCACTGCAGCAATCCTCCTAAAACAACTTCCTTACTGTATTTCCCTCTTCCTCAATGGATTTCCTGAATAACATTCACCTGAATGAATTCTCTTTGGAAAAAATATCCGAGCCCCCAGCTCTCTTCATTGAGTTCTTTTAAAAGATTGCCTAGGTCTTTGTTGGGTTAACTGTCATTTAATGAGCCACCTGCTCTGATTCCACTTTCTTGGGGAATCATGACCCCAAATATAGGGAAGTTGCCACCTGGAACTTAGGAAGTGTTTGAGGATGCTGCCACTTGTCTTTTGCCTTTCCACCTAGTTCCATCCACCAGTTTGACCAGTAACCTCTTTTTAACAGCTCTCCCATGCTGTTGTCTCCACAATTTATTTATTAATAATAAAATATTCTGAATTACACTCCATTTCTGTTGACTCTGCTGAGTCATCTATCCCTCCTTAACATTAAATTTAACATAATGTCTCAGGAATATAATAAAACAATTTACATAATTTTTACAAAATTGGGGTATGTGACAAGCAAGAAGGAATAGTACTATATTAGCTGATTTATTAATTGAGTGATATGAAGAGAGCAGAGCAAAGCAATGACAGAATTGCCATCATTGGGCAGATTGTATTTGGGGTGTCAAGGATTTAAAGTTTCAGTGCAGGGCTTGGGATGCATGGGCATGTCTTTTGGCTATTTCCCTGCCAGGCTCGAGGAACAGATGATACCTCTCATTCACCATGCCATCATCTCTAAGGAATCACATTCCCTGACACTTAAATTTTTTGCAGCCCCTTCACCAATGATATCCTGGATAGAATGGTGAGACTGCATTCATGAGGCTTTCCCTTTTCCTTGTAATTTTAACAGTCTATAGCTTAATCAATTGATAGAATTCTTAACTATGGCTTGTTGCCATTAAAGGGATGAGGGATAGAGTCCAATTATCGACAAAGTTTGGAATCAGTTCTGTAGAAGGAAAAATAGAGATTCAAGGAGATCCTATGTATGTTCGTTCCGCATAAGAAGCAAGCTTGAAGAGCTTTAATGTGGATTGCATTGATCTTTATTATCAGCATCGCATTGACACTAAAGTCTTCATTGAAGTTACGGTATATATGTATACAATAATTATATCTTCAAAGAACAAGGCCAAGTGCATGAGATCTAACTTCATCTAACTTATCTAGAGGCGGTAAGATAATTGAGTACTGAATAGCTACACCATCCAAAATTAAGAATATATTAATTTTATAGGATAGCTGAACATTGAAAACAAATTTAAAATTAATAATAAAAAAATATTATCCTTTTGTTGGGAAGATATTCATATTCCATTTATTTGGCTACAAGTGGACTGACCATTCTCATTACCTGCACGAAGACACTCTAGACATATTTTTAGTATGTTTTATTCATTTCTTTAACACTCGGACATAGAATAGATCTTTCCTTTCGTGTCAAATCAGCTTGAACTTTTTGGATGCTTCTTTACCTCTATAGTTGGGAAATGATTAAATAATTTTGATTGCAACTTTAAATTAACCTCAAATCTTCATATTTAGTGTGCACATGTAGCTTCATGGAATGTTTGTTGTGCTTAGAAAAAGTGTTGACGTTTTTCTTGGTAGTAGTCAAACTCTTGCAAAGATTCTATTACGGGCTCAAATTTGCTCCCATTTGATGGGAGTGGGGACTTTTTAGCTTATAAATCTTGGAATGGCAATATAGTGCTAGGATTTAGCTATGTTGTATTTCTAGGAGCGGGAAATTCTTACCATGAATTTTCTCGCTTTGTTAGTGTTGGAGCCTAATCTTTGGTGTGAGAAATATTATTGTGAAGACGAAGAGTCATTTAGGAGTTCAAGAGTCCGCTTGGGAATTTGAACCCAAGGGACATAAATATGCATTCAATCAATGAGAATTAGTGTGCTTAACGATTATTCTTCTTGTCTCTGCTGGTTTCTGCCTATTTTCCCTTTTGGGGAAACCTAACAGTGGTATCAGAGCTCATTATGAGCCTTATGGCCCGTGAAGAGATTCTTCCAGTTCTAGTCCATGTCTGCCATAATTCCTGTGCTATATGTTACCTTTGCTTGGGCATTTTTTGTGCGTGAGGCTCCTTCATACCTGCGCACCTTCAAACCCTATTTTGAGATATTCTCTACCAGATTCTCTGCCATTCTGCCTGCTACAATCGATTGTTTCTCCACAGGTCTGCAACCCTAATAGTTGTCTCCCCTCTCATCCGTTGCACTCTTTAGTTGTGTGGTGTGAAGACAACTGGAGAGAAGGAAGCGTTGGTGCTTTCTGTTATCCAAAATGAACAATGCATACTCATACATCTGTTACTAGCTTCAGCGTGAAGGTCTATCATTCCTTGTGCCCTCTCTCTAATAATTCGAAACCCTAATTTTTGTGTAGTTGTGTTCCTTTTTGTGGACAAATGAGAAAGGAATCTCTGGAGAGATCCTGATGGCTATTGCTCGATAGGAATTTGAAGAGGCACGTTCCTGAATAGATCTGGAGGCTATTGCCTAGCTTTTGGTGGGAGGTTGGGTTGCCGTTGAGACAACCATTGATAAATCCTTGACACACACCGGTGTCGTTGAAAACAAATATTGCATGTACATTTGTTCAAATCACTTATCCAATTGTGAAGTTGGCAGTCTGGTGGTGAGATATAGTAGAGCTCTTTTGAATTGCGACTGAGTGGGATAGGAGCCAAGCATTTGGATGATGTGGTTTTGAATCTGTTTGATGTGATTATTTAGAGAAAGAAGCACGTGGGGAAAGCATCGTTTGATAGTTTAGATTGTTTAAGTCTCAAACGGAAACCTTAAACTCTGCTTGAAAATAGATTCGATGATCACTCACCATGAAAGCATTCTTTTGGTGATGCGTTGATTCCATAAAAGCTGTGCAAGTTGGAGTTATTTAAACGGGACTGTGTTTGAACTATTGTTACCAGTATCTCTTTCTCTCTTAATGATTGTGAAGTCTAATGAAAGCGTGGGATTTTGGTGCATTTCATTATTCCTATGGTGAAGATTTTGTGTAGAGAACCCCACTCCGCCTGCGGTAAAGCGATTTCGTGAAGCCCGCTGAATGTTACATTGTGGAATTGGTGCGATCTCCCTTACATCTGTGGTGCTGTTTTTGCGTGAGAACTGAATATAGGAGTTATCTTGGAGCTGCGATGTGGTATGCTACAACCTTTTTCCTCCACATTTAGTGCGACCTCTTTCCAAGTTTGTGCTCTTGATCATCGTGAAGACTACTCTCTACTCGACTTGTTCCACCTCTATGTGCGATTGGAGCTGCCTGAAAAATTTCAGTGGTACTTTATTATCATTTCAATGATACTCTATATCATGTCCACAATTTTAGCATATGATATCTCATCATGAAGGTTTCCACAGTGGTTGCTGCGAGTATGTGCTACATTCGACATTTGATTCGAAGATCAACAACTTCTTGACTTGGCATTTTCTTTTATGCTGTTGAGGGAAACATTGGTGAAGAGAACCGTCGGTACTCTATATCATGTCCACGTTGTTGAATCCCAGTGAAGCATTGAAGTGTTGAAGCCTGTAGCTCGTGGTGAAGCCTATAGCTTGAGATGTTGGCTGCTGCGTGGAGCTATTATCTCTATCGTGCATTGTGTACCCTCTCTATCGTGGGCTCTCTCCATCTCTCAAGGTGTGATGCCAATATTGTTGCGACCTCCTCTCTGTTGAAAGCATTGGTGAAGATTTTTTGGAGACTGCGACCGTTGTAAAGAACAACGACCACTCATTTGTTGGAGCTGCGACCAATGTAAAGAATTGTGACCTCTCACCTGTGACTGTTCTCTTGTATGCTACGTTGGTGTGAAGATTTTCTCTCCATCGTGAAGACTGCTCTCTTCAGGATGTATGTGTTGGTGAATTCCTAGAGTTGGTGGATATGTTGTATCTTTGCATTGAGGTGACCCTCTCCAATCCAAGTGCTACAATTTAAATTAAGTATGAAGAGCTACGTCTTCCCTATGTCCAAAAAAGTTGGAAGCTTGTTGCATAAGTGAAGATTGTAGACTGCGACGACCTTAAGTACAAGAGCAACGACCTCTCCTTTGAAGTAAGTTGTGAGCTGCCTCTTCATCACTCGGTAGCTGCGAGCAACCTTTGAAGACTACTTTTGAATAGCTCTACGTGAAGACTGCTCTTGAAGACTACTCTTGAACAATGGTGGTATCTATTGTAGTGAGCTCGTGGAAACCATTGACTCTTGTGCTGAGTTCTCAAGAAGTGTGGTGCGTGAATTAGATTGATGACTGTAAGTAATGTGTGCATCTTGAGGAGAACTATGTTTGATAAGTGAAGGTTGTAGTTCATGCGTGATTTGTGCATCTTGTAAAACCTGCTTGGAAAAGATTAATTTCATTTTCAAAATTATGATATTGTGAAAACTTGTGAGGAGCACTAGTTGCTCAATTTTATTGTTGCAACTATTGTTGACTTCAAGCCTGGTCTTATGTCTATTCAAGAAGGCAATGATGTAAATAAGTATTTTGTAAGCAGTGGAATTGCATTTATCCATGCAAACTCTTACATTGATATCATTGCAGTTGAAGGCTGCATAGAAATGGTTTGGATTCTTTTGTGAAGTGTGAAGAGCTGTGTTGAGCAGTCTTGGAACTGCGTGGAAGGTTTCCATCTCAGATAAAGTTGGTGCTAGTTTTGGCTTGGAGTGAAAAGAATGTAGACGTGTAGCTCGAACAATTTGAATTTTTTAAGTGTTGTTGCCTTGTATGCTTGAAGCATTGAAAGTATTTGAGAATATTATTTTGTAAATGGTGGCAGAGACCTGTACAATGCATTAGAAGGACTGTATTAGCTTACAAAGAATTTGTTGAAAGAATACATTGTAATAGGTGGCAGAGACATAGACCCGCACCTTCAATTTGTCTCCAAATATTGTTAAATTGTAGGCATTGTGAAGAAAATTGCAACTGGAGAAGATTTGAAACTGGTTGGGATTCAAGCAAGTTTGCAGTAGTTGCTACAACTACTCCAAAAGAAGAAGTTGCAGGAGCAGATCACCGTCATTCGAAAACTCAGGTATAGTAGATTCATCAATGTAACTTGCAAACTATTGTTTGTTTGTAAGTTCTAGAGCATTTTTTTTGGTACTTGCATGTGTGTTGTTGTACAATATCAAAATTGAAGAAAAATTGAATTGCATGTTGTACTTGGGTGTGTTGCTGCCTTTCACACACCTGGGGGTTAACGCAACAAAAATCTTCAAGTTGCTCGGTGTGTCCTTGGGGGCAAGACTCGAGTCAAGTACTGTCACTTGATTTTTGACTCCTCCGTTTAGGCAAACTCCTAACGAAGCCAAGGGCGGTAGACCCCAAAAGTTACTAAGGATGATTAAGCTGTTTAGTGGTTTTGAAAATGAAAAAGTTTTTTACGAGTTTTATGAAAATGAAAAACTGAAACAAGAGAGTGCAATATAGAAATTAATCATAACAGCATAAATATCATATAAATCACACAACCATTCAACACATGATAGATTTAAACAAAGATTGTATGATAAAAGCAAAGGAGCAGTGCTGAAAATGGAGTCAAATTGGAGAACTGTTGTAGTGCTGAATTGTATTTTTTTTTTAACAGAAACCGGAGAAGAGATAATGTTTATAAAAGAGCTGTGCACAACCATTCATTACAAAATGGAGAGCTTCATCCTGAGCTCTGTAATTTGCTGAAGAGATGAAAACAAAACTTGTTCCATTTCAGTTCTATCAGATTTTCTTTTATACTTCCCAGAAAATTCAAAAGCATAGGAGGGGTAAACCCTTACAAACTGTCTATTAAGCAATACACACAAAAACATAAAATTGAAAGAGACAGAGAATCATTCCTGAAACCCTTTCAAACCCGACACTTGCTGTTGAAGTGAAGCTTCATCCATTGGCATCGCATCTTCATCTGGGGACTCCTAGAAATGACTACATTGGGTCATTTTTTCCATTTTCAGCACTTCAGCCTTGATGACATCCACGGTTCCCATAAGCTCAAATAAGTTTCTTTCTAGGTCGTCAATTCGGGAGTCTTGACAGGAGAGTTGTTGGGAGATGTATTTCATATCCTCCATTGTTTCTTTATTTTCCTTGAGACCAGCATAGGAAGCCTAAAAAACCTTCCTAAGGTTCAGTTTGAAGTATTCAACACTAGCCTTCAAATAAGGCATGGCCTCCCTGATTCTTGCCATTGCTCCGGGATGCTGGATACTTTTTGAAGGCTCGTCAAAATGCAGAAAGAGGGCTGTAGTCGAGCTCTGCTCCCACCGATTATCTTCCTCACAGTTCAAGGGAAAAAAGGACAGACCTCCCAAATGATTTTCAAGCTGCTGCGTCTGAAGTACTGCTTGCCCTTTTGCCTCTGCCTTATCGGAATTCATAAAGCAGGACATCTTGTTCAAGCGTGAGCCGAGAGAGGTAGAGTCTTGGACAAGACTCCCCATAAATGCATCAATCAGGCTGTCATCAAGAGGGCAGGTGCTGTTAGGACAATACACATGCGTTGACACCATCATAATGGAGGTCTTCCCACTATGACATAAATTCGAATGGGTTGAACACTTGTTGGTGGGACTTTGAGTCCTAGGGGATCAGAATGAGCCTTTGCAAACCATCCTCATTGATTACCTTCCCTAGACCAAGTTTTACACCTTTGTTTCCAAGGTGGTCCGTTGTTCCATTATTTTCTCTTAGAATGTGAAGATAATTGACCTCATGAGAGATGTTTAGTAAGCCAATTCTTTGATGAATCCTTCTACACCACGGGGATCCTTTGGCGTAACCATTCCTCAGTTTTTGGATGACTTGTCTTGAGTCTCCAAAAACCAAAAGCTTATCGATGTTTAACTTGGAGACTATTTCTAGGCCATGAAGTAAAGCAAGCCATTCAACTACATTGTTGGATTTCTCCCCCAGTCCCCAGGCATAAGAGTTGACTAGTTTTCCTCCAGGGTCATAAATGACCCCCCCCGCACCTGCCTCCCCTGGTAGTGCTGAATTGTATTGCGAATGCTCTTGGTCAATTTTAAATTATTGTGAAAATGAGTTGATTAACACGGAGGGGGGTTCCTGATATATCATGAAGGTACAGGGAATATGTCCAGACTCACTAGGTGTGGCTCCACATGAAAAAATGTGGGCTAGATGGAGTCACGGAGGTGTGTCCAACACTACTCCTAATGAGGATGTAGCCTGACGGGGCCCCGCGGTCACTCTCTAGTTGTTCCCGCTTTCTCTGTGAAATTTTCCTACACTAAGCAAAACGAGACGCTGGATTTTCATCTTGGGAGGTTAATTGAATAATGTGAAACTAATTACTAGTCACTTAGTCCCTTTCTGGTTTGATCAACTGGTCAGTCAAAGCTGTAGAGATCCAGAGCATATGGGGACAAGTCTTGTAAATTTTAAGGATTTTAAAATGTTTTCTTGTTTAACAACCCAAGAGTCTCTTTTCCGGTCAGTACTCGGGCAAGAACTTATCTGTGAACCATACTTCGAGAAAGCAAGGGGTTTCGTTTTAACCAAATGAAAGATTGAAAAAGGGAAAGATTGTCTAATTACTACACTACCGAAGTAGTGGGTTAGTATCCGTTTACTTTGCAAAAGATAATTGAAAAATTGTAATAGTCAAAGTATACGGCGTGCACAAAATAGTTAAAAAGTTCCTACGTCCTGACTCCTGAATAACTTTGTGGTCCGCTGTTGAAACATAACCAACAAAGGATAAATTTTAGTTTAAACTAAGTTAATTTTAATGAATGAAAACTAAGAAAACTAAAGAAACAAAAAAGCATGAAAAACGACACTGACGCAAATCCCCCAGGGGGTATGGGGAGTGGGTTCTTAGGAGATCACTCAAAACATTTTATTATGAGTTTACAATGCAATTTAAATTAAAAAGAACTCCTTTTTCTCCTTATAGATCTTGGAGAAAAGAGGTTACAAAAGCTTTTGGGAAAAGCTAGGAAGAAAGAAGAGGGTTTGAGGAGGTCTTGGTTTGCTTGGTCTTGTCCAAATTGGTGCCCCACAGCCTCTTTTTCTGCTGCAATAATACAAAAACCAGCAAAGAGTTTAGTAGAAAAAGTGCCCAAATTCACTTTTAAAGTGATTTGAGCAAGTTAGAAAAATGCCTAAAAATTTCTAAGTTAAAAACTAGCTTTAATAAAACAAATAACTAAGATGAATTGGCTAGAAACCAACCCTCTTAGGGTCTTGGACAGCCTTAAGAAAGGAAGCCAATAAAGCACATAGATGCTAGATTTAAACCTTTTAAACTCACAAGAAACTACCTGATTAGCAAGCCAAAAATTTACTTTGAAAGAACTTGCAAAACAAACTAGTTTCTAAGCTAGATCTATTTTTTTGAATGATAAAACTTTATGAACTTTTAGATCTAAGCAAACTACTCTTATAAATCAGATCTAGAATGATATTAGTTTCTTGGCAAAGTAGATCTAAAACATAAGAGGATGTAACCAAGTAACCGGAAAGATTGTTTGAAAATTTAAGAGAAGAAGGTGAAAGAAGTGCCCCCTTTGAGAAATGGGCAATGGAATCACTTTTGTAGCTTCAAGAAGGACTATTGTTCTCACAAAGAGTTGGAGAACAAGAGAAGCAAGCGAGATCTCTTGTAAAATCCAACGAAGCACCTATGGATCGCTTCACACTTGCACAAAACTCGTCAAATCTTTTAGTAATATTTTAGATTAAAACAAGGAGAGCATACCCATAAACAAACAAGCATGCAAAATCCTAAATCTTTAACATAGATATTTTAAATGAGCAATGAAACAACACTACTCATTCCTATTTATTAATCGTAATCATTTCTTAGGCTAAAGATTGACAAGAAAGAAACAAATGCAAAAATAGATCCTACTGTTACCTCGATTAGCACATGAAACAATGCTCATCCAACTTGAAAGAAGACACACTTGAGACCTCCAAAGCCTTATTTGATATTTCATTAACAATATTCAACAAAGAGAATTTACAATGGGAGTAGAGGTTCCACACTTTGTGTAGAAGGAGGAGGAAAAGCCTCGCTTTTATACAGTTCAAGCAAAAGGGGGGCACAACTACTTCCTGAGAGGGCGCATCTCCTTGATTGAGGAACGAATATTGGAGTTGATCTCCTTGATTGATATTAATTGGATTTCCATTCATGAGGGATGCGCCACCTCTCTCGAGGTAGGCACACTCCTTCCTTGGATTAATCACCCTCTAATAAAAGGCTGCCACATGACAAAAGTCACCCAACTCTCAAGATATGTGCCCCTCCTTGTTAGGAGATAACTTGACCTCAAGAGATTTGACTCCAGTCTCCCTTGATTTGGAAATCAATCACATCCTGAACACTTTAGTTAATTGAGATTGTGTCTCAATCAGCTTTTCTTGATTTATGGGATTGGGATTTTGCCTTTATCATGTCTTTTTGGCTAATTAAATTGGTCTTTTTGGCCTTTTTCGAGTAAATATTATTTTTGGAGATAAATATTCACGAAACTTAGGAAAAGTGGGTTTATGGGTTAAATGGGTGCTCTGGCTTAGAAAACGAGCATCCACTTGACAAATTGAACCCACAAACCATACTTTTATTACATTTTTAATTTTCCCAATTAAACTATTAAAAAATAGATTGATTTTACGAGAAAAATTATTTTTTCCAAAACTTAAAAAATATCCTGGGGGGGACCTAGCACATGTTCATATGATTCGATATTAGTGTCTAACATGTTACTATACATTGACACGTGAACTTTAATAACCTCCTAAGGCCTAACCACCAAGACGGGCATTCCAGCTTTGGAGAAGCAGGTGAAAAACTTGAAAATTATACACAACTTGTTATGTAGTGCATAATTAACAAGGAAAAAAACACCTTGGAATACCCGGATTGATTTCTAACTCCTAGGAAGGCCAAGTTCTTTACAAAAGGTCCATGCTAGCACACTTTATTACAATTCCCCCAAGGGGGTATGAACATGTGGAAAAAATAAAAGGGCCTAGAAGGCCCGAAGGACTTCTGAACTCTAATCATGAACAAGTATCCTTGGTCAAAGTTCGCTGGCTCACTTGAAATCCAACTAAGTACAACTTGGTAGGCAATGGGGTGCATTTTCAGTTGAGATCGACACCCTTCACTTTTGAGTTTGAATTTGCTGGATCTTATTTGTAAATGGTAGAGTTGCAAGAATCCCTAAGTCCAATTGAGTCATTTGTTCTTGGTCCTTTCTGCACAAGGAGGCCTCACATAGTCCTCATAATGTCTCAAATTGAAGAAACATTAGAGTTGTTGAGCACCCTAGTACTTAACGTTGTAGATGACCCAATCACAATAAAAAAGAAACTCTCCAATCTGTCATCAATCAACTGTAGGATTTGAAAGTCAAAGACGAAGATGTACAACACATGAATCAACATTCTGAACTAGTGTTTGTTCAGAACAATCCCCAGTTTGAAGATGATTCCTATTAGCTGCTAGCACATGACCAAAATAGTGAAATCATGTTAGAAGAAGTTCAACTTATTCAGAGTTCCAGATGCCAACATTGTGATTGAGTTGGCCATATGAAAGATCGGTGTTTTGATCTTCATCCTTGTCAACATTGTGGGAAGCGTAACCATTCTTTAGATCGGTGTGTGAAGCTGAAGAAACCTGCAAGAGTGAAACTTGCAGCAGAATATTGTACCACTTCTTATCTTGTACGTGACAGGGGGGGAACAAATTGTCAAGCTTCAAGTTTTGAAGCCCTATCATCTACAAGAACAAGCGAGCATGAGCCACAGCCAGTTTCAGAGGCCAAATTCAAAGATGTATCTAGAAGACAGAAGAGAGCCATGCTCCAAAGTACTTATGTGTTATGTGTCTAGTTTTGACACCATGAGACTCTCCTCTCCTCATGTTGTTCTTGACAGGGGGGAATGAAGATTGTCAGAAACAAGAAAGTGAGAGCAAGCAAGCCTGTTAAGAGCTATGTTCGACTAAGCTCCAGTTGGTTGGTGCTCATCCTAAAACCACTAGTTTCGAGAGCACCTTCTATTAGTAGAAGACAGTGCAAGCTTCTAGCTAACTTGCTTGGCAAATGATTATCAAGTTGGAAATGTTTAGCAAGTTACAGCTGTTCACTTCCTATTTTCAGCTTTCCACTTGGTTTGTGGTCAGCCTAAAACCACCAATTCAGTAGAAGACTTCAGCCTCATGTTGCTTTTGCTAGAGAACCTCTGAGCCTTCATGCCAAGTTCCAGAGAACCTCTGAGCGAGAGTTGTCGCCAAGTTCCAGAGTTTGTGGTCCACCTTAAACCACCCACATAGTAGAAGATTTCAGCTTCTGCTAGCCCCTTTGGTTGGTGGTCAGCGAAAACCACCTTTTCAGAGAGCACTTGTATTTAGCAGGGGATGTTAGCATTTGCTAACTTGCTTGGCAATTTGGATTTTCAAGATGGAAATGTTCAGCAAGTGGTAGCTGTCCACTTCTAGTTATTCAACTCTCTTTTTCTTGGACTCATATACACCCTTTGGATTAAGGGGGGGATTTGTTGGAGCCTAATCCTTAGTGTGAGGAATATTATTGTGAAGACGAAGAGTCATTTAGGAGTCCAAGAGACCACTTGGGAAGTTGAACCCAAGGGACATTCTCATTTGTATAACTATGCATTCAATTAATGAGAATTAGTGTGCTTAACGCTTATTCTTCTTGTCTTTGCTGGTTTCTGCCTATTTGCCCTTTTGGGGCAACCTAACAGTTAGCTATATCATGTACATTGTAGACCATAAAATGAACACATCTTTTTAATCTATAAGAGTGCTACCACTACATCTATGTTTATTTCTAACCTTGGTCTTTAGCAGATCAACAATGAAATACATATAGATGGATTGCCATTTTTTATATGAAGTGATAAGGGCTACAGCAGTCCTCATGTAGAAATGTTTTTGACATCATTTTTTGAGAATGATCCACATTTTTTGGTCCATTGACAAGCATACATGTAATCCTTAATTAGAAGAAGTGTTGTATGAACAATATAAGTATTTTCATTCTATTTTAGATTTGTTGTTTGAGCAATAGGAGCATGTGCATCCATTGAAAACCTTGTTAACTACATCCATTTGATTATTTGCTTTAATATTCTTGAGCCATATAGAATAGGGTACTAGAAAACTATATTTCCTTCCAAATATGGTCTCAAATTTGGGTTTAATGTCAGTCATCAGTTCTTTATGCCTGTGTATTCATGCCATCACTCTGTACTTGTGGAGAGTAGAGTGAAGTGAGTCAACTAGTTTACATGCTTTTGCCACAACGTTAATGCAACCATTTCCCTCTTATCTAGCCCCTAAGTCATTTGTATTTGATTTAGTAAACCTGTGATGAAATCAATAAATTATCTCACTTATGATTTGGGGTGGACAATGGTTGGAATTTTGGAACAAACTTGAAATATAGGCCCTGGTGCTTCTTCTATGGTCAGAATTTCCAGTCATACAACAAATTACAAAGCATATCTTTTTCATTCCTTTTTTTGTAGACTCTGGAGGTATTATTTCTTCTGACTTGTTAAACATGGATGCCTGGCTATGACAAATGTATTGTATTCCCACATTCCTTTCTAATAAATTATTTAGTTCAAAACAAGACAAATGTCATCTTTTATTTCTAGTTAGATAGACAATTGGTTGATGCTGGTCTCTGTTACCATTCTTGGGAGTTTATTTTTACCCATGATGGGTATATTCAACCTACACATCAGCCTTAATATTTCTAGGCTCTAGAAAAAACGAACTTCTGCTATGCAAGTTGCTGCCACCATATTCTTCTTTCCCTTATGCCAATTTGTAAATTCAAAACTTGAACCATGATTAGATCTAAAAATTTATCATTTTTTGATTATAGCAAGTTTGTCACTTCAATGGCCACTTCTTCGTACATGTATTCCTTTTTGAGTGCATAATTTTCATTTTATTTTTCATATACTTAACGAAAGTTCATTGCCATGCTTTATCTGTGCATCTATTACATATTTGGAGAAATGAAGAAATTTGTTGAAGAAGGGAAAATAAAATACATAGGACTTTTTGAGGCTTATACATCAAGAAATCAAAGAAATATGCTGGCAAAAACGCCTTGCAATTATATACAAAGGACTCTCATATTTATATGTGAGTACTTTCATTAGATATTTTCACCTTGCTGCTAATATTTTCAATGCCTTCTGTCAAGGTATCTGTAGACTCTATTATAGATATACATCTGTTGCCTATTTAGTTTGCACTTGTAGTAATCAGTCTTTTTTAGCATCTTGTATTTGCACATTGAAGATAATCTACATCACCTGTGGTAAGGCTTACATCTCATTCAACCATTCCAGCTGCAGGGTTCATTAGATTAATAAGATGCTTAACACCGGTATGTACAATGCAAGATTTATTTTCATTTAAAATAGGCAAGTTAAATAAATCAGTGGCAAGATCCTTCCTCAAGGAGTGCCATTCATGAGGAGATCCACTAGAGGTAGTGTAACACCTGATTGGCTGATAGCAATTTTATTTTTTGTTGATAGTAGCACTATGAGCTGCTTTTGCACTCCCACTATGCATGGACACTAGATGCGCATTTGAGTCCCATTGACCTACTTATTGTTATCATTCGTTGGACATTAATAAAATTATCGTATCTGATCTTATATACCTAAGGACATTTATGATAGTATTGATCCCTCCCATAACAATAATGCCATTCTTCTTGTTATCATTTTCCGATAAATTTAAAGCAGTAACAACAATTGCTTGGGTCTCCAAGTCAAGAGAACTTAGGAATGCAACCATATGTCTGGTAGCTTAAGTTGAATACTATGATTCTGTTACCCACGAGGTTAAGAACTAGTTGGATATTATGATTCTGTTACCCACGAGGTTAAGAACTAAGTGATATAGACAATAGAAAGACTTGCGGCAATCATCTGACAGGGTCATTGAGTTTGCATCCTTCCTGGATCAGCATGCAAGGGCTACTCTCTATCTTCTATTTTATTTATAGATTAATGACATCTATTAATAAAGACTGGGAGATTATCACATTCTCACATATCAATGGATGATGAATTGCTTATTAAACCATCAACATAGTCAGCTTGAAGCATATCAATGATATGATTTTGAAACCAAACTGATATTCTAGTAACTCATTACAGTGCACATACTTTAGGAAGTCGAAGGTACCTCCAATTTGGTGTAAATCATATTCCCCTGAATGTTCTTCAGCATCAACACAAGATATTTCTCCACTTGGCACAACAAATAGAAAAATAGAACTCAATCAGAGAAACATTTCAACTTCTTTCATTGGCTTGAATCTTTTCCCTTATGGGGAAGGGTAAAGCTTATAAATACATTTTATTCCCTCTATCTATTTTTGAAACACTATGAGTAACAGGGTTCTTTCCAACATTGATTTTCTAACATCATTTGATGGATTGTAGCCACCCTTAGTTCTTCTATTTGGAACTCAAGGATAAAACTGCTAGAATAATCATACTGGGAACACCATATAGGTCATACTGTTGCTCCATCTGCACTTTGTTAATAAATCCTGCACAACAAGATTTGTGGATAATCTATGAAAATGTGACAAAGTATGCCAAGCATTGCCTATCCTTTGATCCTCTCCCTCCTAGTTTGCTTATATTCACATATTTTTGCAAAGAGATTGTTTGAAGGATGACCTTTTATCGGGACAATGATCATCGCTACATATAGAGCATATTCGGCTTTCTCACATCACCATTTCACTTCTAAAATGGTTGGATATAGAGTTATTGGGGGATCCCTAGATGAAGCAGAACCGGATAACTCAACCTACAAGCCCTCACTGGAAAGACTGCATAAAATTGCTTCTCAATACATTTGGAACGAGCAACAGCTGTAGTGGAATAAAGGGAAGATTTTTGTGTCGTATGTTTCCAAAATTATAGTGTTATTGAGGCTTTTCATAATCCCATCGCATAATGCCACTATAGTTCAATTCTCGGGCTCTTGGGAGTCTTATAGTCTTATGGTGAAACCTTGAAAGATGTGTGGACCTGTGTAGTGCATCCCATCTTGTCAAAGCCATATTGTTCACAATGTTGTAAAATTGTGATCCGGATTTATGTGGGAACGAAACAAAAGATAGCATATACAGAATCATATACAGAGATATATTGCAAATAACACAGTGATACAGTAAACACATATTCTATTAAATAGCGGAAATAGAACAGACTGTAAAATACAATAGCTGGAATGGTGGTAGCTATCTCTGAGAAGAGATGTGGCCGCTATGCTCATTCGTGCCAAGATGAATACAAAGAGAGGCCGAAAGGGCCTATTTATCATAAGCATGAGGGAAAGAATCCCAAACATCCAAAAACCTAACCCTAGAAGATGAACCGTCATAAAGTTTGCGGCCCCAAGGTGGTTAGTTGAACAGTCAACTTCCCGGGGTCATAACTTTTGCATACGATCTCCGTTTAGGGCGCTCGATAGCTCGTTGGAAAGGTATAACCGAGATTTACAACTTTCGACTGGGCCCAAATGCATGCCGCTGGCAACCATTTGGTCCCCCAAATCACCAAAAAATGTCGTTTAGGGCCTCAAAATGGCTCCGGAAGTTCAGGACCCGAAAAACTGCTAAAAATAGTAATTTACCAAAATTGCCAGAAGACTGTTTTGAGCCAGTTGGAAGAGGTGGGCTGCCACCGATATCCACCTGGATCAATCCTCCCTCCTTAGGAAGCAATGGTCTCCATTGCGTTAAATCCCTTATCATATGTCGAGCTGTGTGTCGAGTTGAGCTCTTGGTGCGACATTTGTTGAAGCATAAAGGTTGCCTTTCTTTGAAATCTTCAGAGGGCTGTAATTGTTGTTGCTGGCTGTGCTGGAGCTGTTCAACAGTTTTGGTTGTTGTGGTATTTTGCATTGGTGTTGATGGTTTCTTTTTGTGGAAGCACCTTGAATGCGTGGCCTTGCACTGCAAAGGAACTCGAATAGGCGATGCTGCACTGAACTTCTGTTTTTCTTGTTTCTGCTGAGTAGAGGGATGATGGGCAGAGGTTGTGGATGTCTCTGCGATATGATGTTCTCCTTTAGTGGCAATTGCGAATAGGGAAAATTTCCCAGTGTGGGAGATTATCTTCCTTCCCTGCTCATTTGGGGTAGGTGCAACTATCTCTGGTATCCGATAGAGTTGTCCTCCCAAAGTGACAATGACACTGCGAGGTCGTGATTCATATACAGCATGACGCTTCCACATATATGGTTGTCCTAAAAGAACATCACATACTTCAAGTGGGGCCACATCACACAATACCTCATCTTTGAAGGGCTTGATGCCATATGGTAGGCGACATTGGTGACTGACACGGATCCTTCGTCCTTGGCTTAGCCATCCAATGGTGTATGGTTGTGGGTGCGGTGTTATTGGTAGCTCCAATCTCTTGATGACTTCTTCTGAGATCAAGTTCTTCTGGCTGCCGCTGTCCACAACAAAGTGTAGGGGAATTCCCTTCACCCACATCTGTGAGTGGAAAAGGCGCTCCTCTGCCTCCGACTCTTCAGGTTCCTCTGGTTGAATATGTGTGGTGGCAACAACGGCACTGGGTTCTGCATCAATGATCTGCTTCCCTTTTTGCGTGGCTGTGAAATTAGGTTCCGAGTCAGAATCGAAACTGGGATCTGATTCTGAAGCTTTGATCTCGGCCACCAATGACTGTTTTGAGCGACAAACATCAGTGTTGTGCCAGGGGCTTTTGTGGAACTCGCACCACTTCCCGGTGTCCTTCTTTGTCTTTTCCTTACCCTTCTTCACCTGTGGTTGAGACTGGTTGTCCTTTTCCTGCCCCGTGCTCTGCGAGCCAGAGTTTCCCTTGCCCTGCTTTTGCGCAGGTCCGAAGTCACGCTTGTTCTTTTGCTGAAATTTCTGCTCAATTTTGACAGCATATCGATAGGCGGATCCGAGTGAAGAGATTTCCAGGAAATCCATCTCTGTTCGGATGTACCGGTGTAGGCCACTGCGATATTTCAGTACTAGGTGCCGCTCGGAGTCCTTGATACCTAGCTTTGTGCGCAAGGTATGGAATTTGTTGGTGTACTCTGACACCGTTTGGTCCCTCTCTTGATGCAGAATGGTCCATTTTGTGTACTGGTCATCATAGTTTCCAACAGGGTAATATTGTTCCTTGACGGCATCTATAAAAGAGGCCCAAGTGGGATTGGAATATTCAAACAATCCAGACTCGTCTGACGAGTTTTGCTCACAATAAGTTTCCCACCAATTTTTGACATGGGGGACAGCCTTAAGGAGCGCAAAGATGATCTTTTCCCTGTCGGAAAATTTGTGGACAGAGAAATACCCTTCTAGTAGATTCAACCATTTATCTAGAGCATCGGCATCGATTTGGCCTTCAAATAAAGGGATATCAAAATTAACTTGTACCTTGAAGGGAGTCGTATCTCCGAAATGGCTGCTCGTTGAGGATGCATTTGCCGCTGTTGGCATGCGTTGAAGGATTTGGGCAAAATTATCCATCATCTCGTTCCTCTGTCGCGCGAGGGCTTCCTCGAGCAACAACTTGATAGGATCTACTGCTCCGTCGTCTCTCTTTTCTTCCGCCATGGGAGGCCGTTTGGGGCGGCGAGAGTGGTCTTCCCCAAGTGAAACTAGTTCGAGACCCAACTCTCTGTATCCTGACCTCGTCGGGGACATGCACCGAGAAACAATCAAAGAGCAGACCGCTCTGATACCACTGATCCGGATTTATGTGGGAACGAAACAAAAGATAGCATATACATAATCATATACAGAGATATATTGCAAATAACACAGTGATACAGTAAACACATATTCTATTAAATATCGAAAATAGAACAGACTGTAAAATACAATAGCTGGAATGGTGGTAGCTATCTCTGAGAAGAGATGTGGCCGCTATGCTCATTCGTGCCAAGATGAATACAAAGAGAGGCCGAAAGGGCCTATTTATCATAAGCATGAGGGAAAGAATCCCAAACATCCAAAAACCTAACCCTAGAAGATGAACCGTCATAAAGTTTGCGGCCCCAAGGTGGTTAGTTGAACAGTCAACTTCCCGGGGTCATAACTTTTGCATACGATCTCCGTTTAGGGCGCTCGATAGCTCGTTGGAAAGGTATAACCGAGATTTACAACTTTCGACTGGGCCCAAATGCATGCCGCTGGCAACCATTTGGTCCCCCAAATCGCCAAAAAATGTCGTTTAGGGCCTCAAAATGGCTCCGGAAGTTCAGGACCCGAAAAACTGCTAAAAATAGTAATTTACCAAAATTGCCAGAATGATGGTCTTGAACAAAAATACCTTTTTATTTCCATTTTTGACAAGATTCTTCCCAACCTTGAGTTTCAGCTTTAGAAGTTTTTAATATGAGAAATCCAGTACCTAGATTTCTAAAGATCTAGAAGCTCTTGTAATCTGGTTCTACAATAACGTTGTGTTTCAAATTCAAGATCACTTTTTTCCTGATGTTTGAGAAGGACTAATATTTCTCCTTTGCTTCCTTGTTAGTGGATTCACTTGTGCAAGGGTTTCTCTCAGAAACAACTTTTTCTTTTGAACCTCGAACTTTCTCCAACTACCGTCTTTCTCCTGTGATCATATTCAAATTTTAAATTTCATAAAGATTTTGAGTTCTTTTTTGGTTGATCGAGTTCTTCTTTAAAATATTCAAGCTCGATTGTTCATCTCGAGAAACTCCTGGATTTTGAAATTCCCAGAGCTTCCTTACTCAAAGATCCATTTCTAACATGGCATGAAATCTCGCTCTCTCCTCCAGCAGACTAGAAAGTTGTTCTTTTGCATTCTAATCAAGCCAAAAAAGGCTTCATAATCAATTATTGAAAGCCCATGTATGACACTTTTTATAGTACTGCAAAGAACATTAACATCCTTTGTTGTAGAGATCTCTCCAGCGTCAATGGTCTTGTTTTTTTTGCATCGTCATTTATTTCCAATAGAGTACAACATGGCATCAATGATTTTGGTAACTGTGAGTAACGAACAAAATAAATAAGATGTATATGAGATCTGTTTTGATACAATCTCCACACATGCTTGGTCAATCTCAGAGGATTCTGAAATAAAAGAAACTATTCATAGCCCTGTTGAGATCTATCCATAATTCAATCCAGTATGAACTACTTTCTTTAGGAGTAAGCTAAACTCTATACGATTCGCACCTCTCCGGCAAGTTTTGCTGGAATCCGGTGGTTTGATTATTTACTGAAATTGTGATTTTGATTGTTCAAAATTTCAAATAGCAATTTTGATTGCAGAAATGGATTCAGCGCCCTTTATTACCGCTTGGGCACCCCGATTACGCAATTCCAACAACCCAAAACTGCCATTTCAACAATCCCTGCAGGATTTTTGCCAGAAAACTCGTCGGATATTCAGTGCAAATGGAGAGTTTAGCTTACACCCTTTATTTTCAATATTGGTAGCAAACTTACTTCTTTTGTCAATTACACTGACTAAATTTCCATCTTCTCCCTAGTAAAGACAATTAGAAAAAAACTTAGATTTAGTGGGAACAACAGTATTAGCTTCCTTAGTATGGATCAATTTTAGCTATAAGCTATCTGCAATATAAGTGAGGCTGCACCAGGAATAGTCTCTGGAAAAATATGTACCTGTTTTGGAACAACCAGGTGTCCACAAGGGGGCATGCATAATGGTCATTGCATGTGTCATATTCTACTTGTGTCAATGGTACTCGGTAATGAATCACTAATGAAGGATTGTTTCCTTTGATACTCTCTGAACATTCTCAGTGTCCAAGGTGGGGCTTATGAGGAATTGTATCAGAAGCTATAGTCAGCTTTGCCTCTTTTCATGGGCTGCCGTGAAGTGAAGAATGAGCACTAGAAGTGGAACATGGTTTTCCAGCACAATGTAAATGTCTTATTTTTACTGTTGTCTCTATCCCACAATCCTGAAGTTGTTAGATTTATTGCTGGAAATTCTTTTATTTTGAACTAGACTAGGCTCGTTTTTCATTTTATTTTTACTGTTATATCTATCTCACTTTCTTGTAGTTGTTTGATTAATTGTTGGAATTGTTGTTTTTGGATTAAAACAGTTATAAACATATTAAAACACAATAACAACCATCAAATCCAGATTAAATAGAACATTCTCAAAAACTTTCGCCTATAAATAAGTTGTCGGGTTTAAAAAAAACATTTTTGTCATCATAACCTAAATTTCTGTATCCATAAATAAAGAAGTCAAGATTATATTCTAACATCTCTACCAAACAAAGTCCTTAGATTACAATATCCATAAACACGGGAAACTAATTACAGTCTCGTATAATCTCAGGTTTGATGTTTCCAATCATGTCTATGCTCATATTTGAAGCTTTTTAGTCTTGTATATGAATCACCATTGAAATTGTTTTCTATTACATTGACAATGTTACCCAATATATTATTTGAAGCACAAACACATTACCATATGAATCAAAATGTATTATACAATCAATGTGCATGTAAAAAGCTTTGCATATGATAAAAGAATTCAAATCATCACGCAACTAAAAGGCATGGGCTAAGTTGCACATATCCTTTCTTTAAAAAATCCTTTTGAATTGTGCATATGATAGTTCATAAAATCTTATTATTTTCACGAGATGCAAATACATTGAGTATAACTTATGGAAATAATGGATTGTATTTGGAAGTACTCTGTTATGAATAAAATAATAATAAAATAAACATCAACATATATATATATATATATATATATATAGAAATAATAATAATAATAACAACAAACAAGAATAATATAATAATATAATTAATTAATGAAATGGTGAAACTCTTTATGAAGAGTTGCATTAGACATCCTTTAAACAATTATAAATACAGGAAAGTCGATCTTGTAAAAGACATCATCTAATAGATTATTTTTATTATCATTCAATATGAGAGTTGGATTCGACTATTAACAGTCCAACCGGATACGGTTGATGCATTTGGTATCAAAGCCCCTTCTTGGGCATTTCGTTGCTTTGGGTTTTAGCCAAAAAAATTCGGGAGTTTCTCCAAATTAGGTCTTTGACCTAAAACAAAAAAAAAACAAAATAAAAAAAAGAAGTGAGAAGAAGTAAAGTAAAGTTTTGCAAAAAAATAGGACCTTGTCCTAAGAAAAAGAAAAGTAAAAAGAAAATAAGTGAAACTGCACATGGTTTTTTAAAGTGCACGTGGTTTTGTGAGAAGTGGGTTTGGTTTTATTCCTTAACAACAAACCAAAAGTGAGATTTGAACTTGGGTGGGGAAGGTTACAATCATTTCTCCCAACCAACCATTCTACACCATTTTACATATATTAAGGGGAAAATAATATTAGAAGAAGAATCATATTGAATATTGTTTATTATAAAAAATGAGATATTGAATAAATTTCAAAGAAAACTCAAGAAGATGGGTTTTAATGTTGAAAAGAAGGGAAGGTTTCCTAACACCTCACTGAAGAATGTCTCAATACTATTTAGAGTTAAAGGGACACTTGCAGGGAAGGATGTCACCATTTCTATTGCCCCTAGTGAAATAAATAATTATATTAGTGTTGAATTTGCTAACCATTTAGTGATTCCTGAATCTAATATAAGAGAAAGGCTAGACTTTTGGAACATGAAGCAATTTCAAATAAGTGGATTAGAATTGAATGTTGGAGATTATATGGTCATATCTCAATTTGCTATTAGTTCTTTATGGAGTTCTGATGGTGACATAGTTTTGGGGTTGCCTTGGATTAAAACATTGGGGACCTTCATTTTAAATGCTGAAAAGAAGTTTCTTGCTTTTTCCTATAAGCATAAGAGAATCACATTTCAAGATATTACAATAAAGTTAGATTTAGAAGCTCCAACATCTGAAGACTTCAAGGATATATTAAAGATGATTTCACAGGGTAATCAGAAGTCAGATCCAAAGATGCAGTCAGAATTCGACAAAATCGTCACAGATAAAGAAAAAGAGATCTCTCGTTTAAGAGATCATAATCAGAAATTGCTTCTTCAAATAAAAAAGACGAAGGATAAAGCACAACAGAATCAAAAGCTAGAATATGAGAATCGAGATCTTCAGAAGAAACTATTAGAAAACATTGACGAAAATGGTCACCTCAAGAAGCACAAACATGATCTAATGGATCAAATTCAGAAGCTTAAAGATGATAAGAAAGCGTAAGAAGAAATGACCCGAAATCTTAAAAAAGAAAAAGACTCGTTAGACAATAAGTTGGAGCAAATTCAAAAGAGGACATCAAAACCCTTGAACTTAAAAATCTACGTTGAGAAAAAAGAAGCAAATACAAATTCAGTCCTCATCACAGTTCAGAAAGAGAAAATCTTGTAAAAAAAAAAATATCAATAACTCCCTATCGACACCCCAACCATATAAACCAGTATCATAAAAAGTGGGAATTGTCGAAAGATAATGGTACTAATGTGCTCAAAGCTCCTAACAACAGATCAATAGAGAATCCCAATAGTCGGCAACAAATCAATTTTGGCTGGATTGATCTGTCAACATATCAGAAGTTATGTTCTACACTTAGAAGTTCATACTGACATGTTTCGTCAGCTACGACGTCACAAGGAACGGTGCGGCAACGTTATAAGGCTTTGAGGATAAAGTCTTTCTAAGAGAGAGGCAATGTTATGAATAAAATAATAATAAAATAAACATCAACATATATATATATATATATATATATATATATATATATATATATATATATATAGAAATAATAATAATAATAACAACAAACAAGAATAATATAATAATATAATTAATTAGTGAAATGGTGTAACTCTTTATGAAGAGTTGCATTAGACACCCTTTAAACAATTATAAATACATGAAAGTCTCTTGTAAAAGACATCATCTAATATATTATTCTTATTATCATTCAATATGAGAGTCGAATTCGACTATTAATAGTCCAACCAGATACGGTTGCTGCATACTCAAACTTATGGTGTACCAACAATGAAAAATGACATCCCCATGTAGGGTTCTTGAACATTACAAGAAGTATGCTTGAAATGGAGGCCAACCAAATCATATCAATATGCAAAGGATAATTAACAGTTTCACAAATCATTTGTTGCTTTGTAGGATTAGTATAAGCATATAGAGTTTGCAAACAATAACAAATCCCAATAGGCCATGGATTTGAAGGGACTGCATGACGTCGCTACGTTGTAAAGAGGTAATTTGTTATTATTACCTACGGATTTACCACTAACATTAAGAGAAATGCAACCACCACTGTATGTTCATCGGTTACAGGTTTCCTAAACTGCTTCATGTTAGATCAACCTGAATGTGATCGTGAAAATATTTATAGAATTAACAACTTGCCATGAGTGCTTTGAAGTAGTGGAAGTTGGTATGTTATGCCAACAATGAGTGGCATAGAACGTAGTCACTAAATATTCACCATCTTATCTCGTATAATGTATGGGATGGGTTGGCATAAAGCAGTCACTAAATATTTACTGTCTTATCTCGTATAATGTATGGGATGGGGTGGCATGAAGCAACATGGTTTCACTACATTCATGGTGGGTGAAATGGGTACTCAAAAGATCAAATAAACTACGTGAGCTTAAAATATGAGAACCCATCCCTACATTGAATTTAACATAGGAGAATCACTCAAATAAAGACCCCCCCCATAACACATATAGAGGGATCCCTTGGCATGGCCTATTAAAGTAAGCCTAAGTTCTAATTTTGTCTATATGTTCTACATAAATATGCTTTATGATTTCTCTTTTTGAGTCTATTTGAAACTATCCTAGATAGACTTTAAACAACAAACTGAATACGAGGAATAAATATATCCTAATTATTCTTGCCTTACAAGGAAGCCAAATTCCCCAAGCTATAATTACATGAGAGCTTTGAACGCTTTCAAAGCAGAATTGGAGCACTAGGGTTTCAAAGCTAACTCAATAGAATCTCCCACCCAAACATTCCTTAAACCAATGTACAAGACACCATCAAGTGTATTATAGTTTCATCCTCTTTACAGAGGGGACACCAACTAGGGCTAGGTCTACCACACTTCTGAAACACATCCCAATTGAGAGACTTGTTCCTTAGCACAAGTCACAAAAATACGAGACTTAAAAGGGAATTTGAACTTCCATATGTCTTTCAACTACCATACAAGTTTACCCATCCCATCAAACTGACATAAAACCCTGTATCCTACCTTGGGAGTATACATTTCCTTGGTAGGATTTTTTCACCAAATCAATTCATCATCCACTTCCTTGATTCTCACATGACTTTATGTCAACTTTGAAATATATTTTTTCCAATCCACTTCATCCTTGCCTTTTAAACCAAGCATGCTAACAATCTTCCATTCTTGCCTCCAAAAAGTATAGTTCTTAGTAAGCTACTCGATTAAAGAACAAGATCTCATTCCCATGGTGAACACTAATCGAATTCTCTGACAACTTATACCCAAGGGTCTTCATCAGTCCTTACTCTTTGCATGTTTCCCACCTTCCAAACAAGCTAGTGCCCTATCAAAGGGAGGGCTAATATTGTAGCCTTCTAAATGATAGATACGTTATGGAAGCTTTTTGGTGGATTCTTGACCCAGTTTTCCACTAATAATGTAGCCTCCCAAATGATAGACACATTATGGAGGCTTTTTGGTGGATTCTTGATCTAGTATTCCATTGACTCATTCTCAATGTATTTTTAGGAAAACATTTAGCATCAAAGACCTTTACTTGGAATCAATCTCCACACACATTTAGTAGCAAGAGTTGTACCAAACAAATTTATTTTTTTAAAATGCTACCCACCCATCTCTTTAGGAACAACAACTGAATTCCATTTAACAAAAGGGACTACCTCCTTTTCTCTATTCCTATACCATAATAATATGAAATTTAATCTCCTAATCCTTTCTAAAACCCCATTGGAGATAAAAGCTAAAGATATCCAATAAACGATAATGGCCTTTATTATGGATTTGACTAGGATAAGCCTTCCCCATGGACAACCATATATTACACCAAACAAATAACCTCTTCTCCAGTTTTGCAATGAGATAATCCTAGTCTTTAACCCCATAGGGATTAGGTTTGAGGAAAAATCCAAACAATCTAGTCTATCTTAGAGATCAATTTGTCAAAAGGGAAGCAACTGATAAAAAAGCCTATCAATCCTTATTAACCATAGAAAAAGAAATAGTGGATTTACTTGAATTAACCGTTGTTTCAACAACAACACAATACAAATATAAAATTTCCTTAATCTTTAAAGCATATCTTCTAGGTCCATCACAAAATAATAATAATCACACAAACAATGGATGGGACATGAACAATGATCTTCCAATCTTTATATCTCTAAAGGGTCATGTCCACTCGGGATCAAGCAAATCCTTGCTTAGCCCCTCCGTAACAATAAGAAATGGGTGAGGGTATAGTGGATATCCTTTTTTGTACCCGACCTGGCTTGAAAAAACTTAAAGTAGATCCATTGATAAGAACAACAAAAGACATAGTGGAGACACAATGTATAACCCATTTTTCAAAGTGAACTTAGAACCCCATATGCAACATCATCAATCTAACAACTAGTTGGGTTGAACATAAGATATGGATAAATCTAATTTCACCACCATAGCAAACAACTTCTTAGTTCTGAACAAATGTAACCCTATTTAGGCTACTACTGCAGAATTTGCCTTCTACCAAAAAAACCAAATAGCTCATTTGAAATTGAGCTAGATAACAACCTTTTTCCCTCATAGCTATAAATTTGACTATTATTTTGTAAATACAATTACACAATGAAATGGGCTTATATTCTTCAAAAGAACCTGAATTATATGACTTTGAAATAAGAGCAATGGAGTTGGAATTAAAATCACCGAACATTTTCGTAGAAGATTTGGTTTCTTTAGTGACCATTATTAGATCATCCTCAATAATCTCACATAAGCTCAAGAGAATTGAATAGGCCACCCATTTGGACCAAGATTCCTGTCCTTTCAAAAAATTTGAAGAACCTCTCGAAGCTCATATTTTGAAATCTCCTTTAAAATCTCTACATTATCTTCTTCATTCATAATACTAGGAAAAAAGGAAGTCATTTTTCGCAACTCAACTATTGTATCCCTACTTTCTTCCTTATAGATTTATCCAAAATGTGCAACCCCAATCTAAGCAATATATTCAAAGATGGAAGCTACTTTACCATCACTTTTTGAAAGCTACTTTACCATCCCTGTGATTTGTAAATGGACAAATTTTTTTGTATTATCATGACCTTTGAGAGTTGTAAATCCCTACTCTTAAGCCTCTAAGAAGCTTGCCTATCTATTGAACTTCCTCTTCTTTTGTTCCAAAGTTTTAACTTCAATCTTGTAGCCTTCATCAGGAAAGACTACCATCTTTTTATTGTATAATGCCTCCAAGTGAGCCTCTGCAAGGTTATTATCATGTTCACCCCTCAACCTATTTTGATGATCCCACTCTACTACAACTTGTTTGACTTGCTTAATATTTTCCTCAAACTGTATATAGGCTAACTCCCTGAGAGAACCTTTGAAGGAACTCACCTCCCCTTAATGAGTGTTATAGCATTAATTAACTCAACGATGCTAAAACACCTCCTACAACCCCCTCATACATCAAATTATGGGAAAAATCCTTCTAAAAACATAATTTTGGCATATGTATGTGGGTTGTCCATTATAAACACACGTATACACGTGTTACCCTTTAGCAACATGTGTACACCTCTTGAAATTCAAAAAATAAAAGGAAAATGAGTTTCCACGTGTGGTTTGGATAGTTAGAATTCGTTGTGGTCTTAGTTACACTAGAATCAACCACTCAAACTATCCATATCAAACTATAAAACAAACATTAGAGTAAATTTGAGGTCTAAAATGGGTCTCCTGAGGAAAATAATAAAATAATATTATAAATTTTGAAGGAAAAGACACAAAAACTACTTTTTGTTTTCGTATTTTCAACTTATCTCCGTGTGGTTTTACTCAAATTTCGAGTGGGAGCACTCGTTGGATGCATAATTGAATTGTTTTACTCAAATTTCGAGTGGGAGCACTCATTGGATGTGGAAATGAATTCCGCATCCAACAAGTGCCCTGGCTCGAAATTTGAGTAAAACCATAGGGAGATAAGTTGAAAATACGAAAACAAAAAATTAGTTTTTTTACGACAAATATGCCAAGTCAACCATTATGGTTGACTCATTTTCTTGAAATTCTATTGGTTCTTGAATTACAATGCATAAATGGCTTGTTTTCTTATAAGGCCCATTTTAGACCCCAAATTTCCTCAAATGTTTCAAATTGAAGGATGGGGGCTAGATTCCAAGAAAGCAAGTACATGCTAGAGGAATATAATCAAGAGTTTTTTCCTCGGAGTTTTTAAAACCATTTTGACCCTCAGTTTCCTATCTATGCCGAGTGATCCCTTCTTTCTGGTGTGAGTGGGGATTAGTCTTCTTAATCCTTTTTATTCCTAGTTTGAAGAAGTTTGCAGAAGAAGACTTGTCAGTGGCCTAGGCAAGGAGAATTCAAATTGGTGATGGAGATGTCTCATTGAAGTTCATGTATAAATTGTTGTTTCGATTGTCCCTCGATTAATATGATATCACTCTTCTTTCCCTCCCCCAAAACAATCTTGTTGATGATCTAGTGTATTCTTGCATCATGTTTTGAGGTTAGAATTGAGAGTTAATTTACTTGTTCTAGTCATTGAATTTAGTATTGCTTTTGCTATTACCTTCTAATATCCAAAAGCATTTGAGAGAGGTATTCCGTTCCTTGTGTGTAGGTATATGGGCGCTCCAAGGTTGATTGAAGGATAATATTCAAAGCCATATACTTGTAAGGATTTCCAGCGTGGGAGACAAGTAAGTGCATCTATCCTTTTTCACCTGATTCATTTTGATTGAATAAGTAGGAAACTAGAAGTAGTTCTTCTCTCTGGTATGTTGGTAGTTTGAACCCTAGCTATTAGATGAGTATTTTCTCGTAACAGAATTGGAAACCATACTGGGGAATATAACTCGTTAAAAGATTCCTTGTAGGGTTCAATTTTCCTTCAGTGTACAAGTTGCATTGGTTGATATTAGTCATTCCCTGAATTTTTGCTAAGTCGTAGTTAACCAACATCAAAAAAATTTGAATTTCTTTACTCTTTCTATACTTTTTGCTTGCCATACACATCTCGGTTTTGGAACATAATTGTACATATGCGAGTCTTCTTTTGGACAGTCGCGTACATGCGTGTCTGGTTTTTGGAACAATCATGTACATACACGCCTGGTATTCTGAACAGTTGTGTACACCCTATAGAGACTAAAGTTACAATCTATAAGTCCTTGCAATTGAGTTTTTGGTTTTGTCTGGTCAATTTACAAAAACTTTTAGGGGTGTCTACATGCCTTGATATGTGGTGGGGCCATCATTTATGAATCTTTTGGTTGAGCCTATAAAAGCCTAAGGTGTGAGAACTTCGTTGCCTTTTGCGTGCTTGAAGAGTTTGAAATTGAAACGAAATTCTGAGTTTTTGGAACACTGTAGGTCTAGATACACTGGTCATTACTTTTCATTATAAGCAATTATCAAGTTGATTAGCTTCTCTTAGATACATTACATATAAGCAAAGTTTGTAGTTGTCTCAATTGCCTTGTTTAAAGAAATAAGAGCATAAGTACTTGCTTGTGCCTCTATTTTACTTCCTTGCTTAGGTGAAAAAGATACCAAAACTTGCTTTCCTAGTATACCTAACTGTACCTCTTTGTGTTTATGGAAGCCTTTTGATAGTGTCTTCTCAAATTGTCTTGTGCAAGATAGGTGAAAGGGAAATTTTTTGAGTATGTCCTTTGCATTTGTTAGTGAATTAGACATTGAGTTTCTTTTTGTATTTGTAGGTGTAGGATTCATTTGCATTTTCATATTAAGGTGCATGTTGGATCATTTGATTTGAATAGCAAAAGAGTCTTTGAAAATGCAATAGGAATGGTTGTTTTTTGAAGCTTTGTATACTTTCTTTTCTTTTGGAGGATGATGATATATGAAATCATTTGAATATCCTTAATGGTATCTAAAAATTTATGTATCCTTATCACTTTTTGGTTCTTGATTTAGTTTATGATTTAAAAAAAAACAATTGCACATTAAAAAGGACTAGGTGTTTTGTTTTTTATAAACCAACAATAGGCTAGATTCTAGGGCCTTGGCAGTAGGTTGGAGAGTAAATTTTTCCAAGTCCATTAAAATGAAGCTAGGAAATCCATTAATTGAGTGGAGAAACCTAGTAGTAACAAAAACACTTGTTGGAAAAGCACGTCTCACACACACACCAAGCATGAGGTAAAGTTAGGCAAGCAATTGGGATCTTCCTCTTGATTGTTTGTTTAGTGGTACACATGAGTACGCAAGCTCTATGGAAGTGGCAAGTTCTTGGGGTGACACCACTTTAGCTTGAGTTTTGGGTCTAAGACTTGTGTCCTATGTTCCCTTCCCATTCGTGGACATATGTTCTATGACTATTCCACCTTGGTAGCCATAGTTGCTTTTCCCAGGTTCTTCATAGGTGACTGTAAGGGGAAAGTCTTGTGGTACTTGAGGAAAACATATAACATCCAGTCATATCCCTTAGAGGGTACTCAATGTTCACAACAGTGCTTGGCCCTTGGGTGATTGGTGTGGGAGAGTTATTTTTATTGCTTCTTGAAACTTTGTTGGTTGGACTTAGGCCTTAATCATCCTAGGATGACCTCCAGAAGGTCCTTGTGTGACTCTTCACTAATTGGTACTTGGTATTAATCACCCTATGCTTATCTTTGGAAGAATAAGATTTCTTGTTTTAAAATCTTTTAGGAATTTTTTAGTGAGTGTGGGTTTTTTGTAAACAAGTTGTTAAAGTTTCTTCCCTTTGAGTCTATTGAATTCAAAGTGGCATATCAGTCTCTTTGTCGGTCCAAAAGGATCTGGGGACTCTCACCCAAAAAAGTAGAATTACCTACAAAAAGATGTAGATTGGATCACACCGATCCACCCCCATATAGGACAAATGAAGAAAACCTAGGACATTGAATGATCCCACTGAAGAGGAAAGACAATCTAGATCCAATGAATATGATAGGTTTCTTGAAGAAGGATACCTTAGTGGTTTAGATGGTTATTTTAATGGATTTGAGAGAGGTATATCTCCTCCCATTCAAGAGGACCTAGGTCCAATAGATATTGAGGATCTTACAGATCCAAACAGTGGATTAAACTTACCTCAGAGCTCAGTATTCATCCAAACCCATGAGTTTGACACTCACCATTTTGTAACACATTACAATCCATTGTTTGAGTGGGCCAACATGAGTAACAAAAAGGGCATCCTTTCTGTTGGGGACATTCCTCCCCCAACCACGACAAACCCTATGGGAGGGGTTAACCAGACCATGCCATCCGCAATGGAATCTACATGGTCTCCCCTCTCATATGTAGTATCTACTAGAGGATCAATTCCTTCAGTTGTTTCTCTTGTTAGTTGAATATGTAATTTGACATCTATGCTACAAGATACTAATCCTTTTTCCTTTGGGATGCCATTAGCTAGATTTCCATCTATGCCGACGAACATGCTTCCTGTAGCATTGAATATCAATGCATTCAGTGGTGGTCCATCCGTCCCTTTCAATGTATTTCCATTTGTAAGTGAACATATTCCCATGTCAATTCCCTCCATGGCAGTCGGGGATTCTTCAAGTTTTAGTTGGACCCAAGGAAGTGCGCCTTTCCTCAGAATGGGGGGAATCAACAGTGGAGTCTCTTAAGGATTCATCATGCCATAAGTTATTTTACCTTCCCATGGAATGGGGAGCATGGTGGTGGAGCCTCCACACCTTATGTTCAAATGCAACCTAATTATACTTAGGTCATCAACCATTAGAATAATCCTTTTATGGTACCTGACAGTCTTTACGTGTTAGGACAATCTTTCTTCAACACAAATCAATGGGTAGGAAATGCCTCAGAGAATTGGAACCCAATAGCACATGCGAAGCTTCCTTTCTTGACAACATTGAATCTTCTTGTCTTATCCAAGTTAACCAATGACTTGGCATTGCACAACCCTAGTTGTCCCTCGATCCCCACAAAACATCCCTCTGATATACCTAAGTTTGAGGGGAAATATGGAAAGGACCTTGCCATACATGTCATGACGTTCCATCATTGGTGTTAATCGAACTCATTGATGGATGACAATATTAGGCACCGTCTCTTCCAAAGAATGTTCATCCGGGGTAGCTGCAAAATAGTGCAGTGAGCTACCATGAGCTTCATTCCAAAACTTCGATGCAATTGTAATGACATTTATCATTCACTTTCAATTTTCAGTTTGCTATGAGATTGGCACCGACATTTTGACGTCCTTTAGACAGGATAAATCCACACATATCTTTGATCACATCCATGAGTGGTGGAGAAGGTGTCATCTTATAAAATCCCATATTCCTAATGAATTTTTAGTAGACTGGTTTATAAAGTCATTTCAATGATTTATTGTGAAAGACGTATCCCTATCAGGGGTCATTACTGAGTTACAAACGATCATCAAGGCCGATTGTACTCACAAGCTAGGATGCTATATGAAATCCTTCCCATTGCTCCTAGAGTAGCAACTGATCCAACACAACCCAAACCTAGACCACATGTCAATGGTGTGATTGGTTCAGTGGAGAATGTTGCACTAAGTTAGGTTTCCACACAAATGGGACAATTGCCTTTAAAAATGCCTATGGCTGCATAGATCAACACCAACAACCCTACCAACCCCACAACCTCACAACAAAGCAATTAGGGTGCCTCCTCCCAATGGGGTAGATCGTCAAATGCAAACATATATATGTGTGAACGAGAGGTTAACATCCAAACCAGAGCTCATAATTATGAGACACATGCGCTTGGATCCAAAGGAAAGCATGTCCTTGACTTCGAATTTCCTAATCCTCTACACATCGAGAGGTGTGCTAATGCGAAACACATACAATCCTAATGCGCAAGTTGCCCAAAATTATAGCATTGTTGAAGACATGTCCCAAGCTCCATGCACGATGTCCACTTTGGAGGTACTTCAAAGCTGTCCTACATAATGAAAAACCCTGCTAATGACAATAGGGGCTTTGGACCCTTTGGACTCTTAGTTGATAACATTTGACTTGGATAACTGGAAACCTTGCTTGCTTCACTTTGCCATGTTTTTGATTCAGGTTTTGACTAGAGGGTCAAAATTTTTTAGAACTGTAGTAAATGAAGGGGCTTCCACTTGTGTGATGTCCTTGTCATGTTGGCAAGTTATAGGCTTTCTTGAGACCATTCCCTCAACCATGATGTTGTAAGCATTTGATGGCCATCTTTTTAGACTTCATGGAATCATACCGGCTCTTCCAGTAGAGTTAGGGGACAAGACTATAACTGTGGACGTGGGATTCATCTATGCTCCACTCGATTATAACGTCCTATTAGGTCGCAACTGGACTTATGCTATGATGGTTGTGGAGTCATCGATCTTTCCTGTGATTTGTTTTCCACATGAAGGAAAGATCGTCACCATAGACCAACCTTTTTTTGTAGAAATGAGCACATTCAAACAATTGGGACAAATATTCTGTTAGCTGGTCATTCCATCATGAGAGTTTGTGAAAATGTTGGAGTGGGAATGCACCCTTTTCTTATGGTCACATTCAATCTTCCCCCACCCAACCCTCAAGAGAATGTTTCCTCGTTGTACACGATCTCTTTGGTCGCCGCTATCTCCACGATAAGAGTATGTTACTTCATAAATTCTTATGTTGAAGATCCATGGATAATGCCAAAATCCACTCAAGAAACTAGGTATAGAAGGGCACTAGCGGCTTTGTATGCAGCCAAAATAACATATCAAGTTGTCCTATCTAATACAATAGACCATGATTGTAAATCTACACCTGTGGAGGAAAGCGATCAGTACACCATGCTCGTCTGGGCTATCAATTATTTACCTTGTCAAGACCCCTTAGACATGGTTTTTCCTTCTATGACATTATATTGGAAGCTATGTCTATGGAGGAAAGACTGTAGAAAGATATGCATCAACGCACATCATTTTTTCCTACCCCGAATGGATTTAGGATTGATGAGAACAGAGTTATCAGATTGGGAACTATGGATTGGTATGGGATCCCTCTTGCTATTTATAAAGTATATGTAGAAGGAAATATGGATAACATTTCTAAAACCATCCCAATTGATATATCCAAAACCCCCGGGTTCATAGAGAATGTTTGTGTTGGTGCATATTGTTTTTCATAAGAGAGAAAATTATACTGCACTATTTAAATAATATGACAATATTTTCGCCTAGTCTTATGAAGAGAATCCAAGTATCGATATTAGCATTGTCGAACATGGAATTAAAACATACCCCAATGTTAATCCTATTAAGCAGAAGCTACAATTAGTCAACCCTTGGAAGGCCACTAATGTTAAGGCATAAGTGGATAAACTTCTTTACACTAGTTTCATCTATCTTATCCTACTGTTTGAGTAGGTGTCCAACTTGGCACCCGTTGACAATAAACAAGGCAATATTAGAGTGTGCATTGACTTCAGTGACCTGAACCTTGTATGACCAAAGTATAATTATCCTACCCCATTCATTGACCAGATCATTGATGAGTGCGCGAGAAATGAAATCTTCTCATTTATGGATGGGTTTACAGGGTACAATTAAATTCAGGTTCACCCCAAAGATCAACACAAGATTGCATTCATTTGTCTGTTGGGAATGTTTGCATACATGAAGATTCATTTTGGTCAGAAAAACACTGGAGCTACGTTTCAACGAGTTATGTCGTACACTTTTCATGACATTAAAAAGATCTTCGAAGCCTAACTAGATGAATTGATGGCTTGATCCACTAGGAGGGACAATCACCCCAAACATCTTAAGGCAGTCTTTGATAGGTGTCGCTATTACAAGATTCGTTTGAATCCTCATAATTGCATCTTTTGTGTCATTTCATAATGATTACTTGGATTCATGATTTCTAAGCATGAGATTTTGGTAGATCCATTCAAGGTTCAGTCGATAGTTCAATTGCCTCCCCTGCACAATGTGCGTCAATTATAGAGCCTCCAGGGAAAAAGTAATTTCTTGTGTCGGTTCATTTCCAATTACGCCAAAATCATGAAAGTTTTTATGTGCCTTTTGAAAAAAGGAGTCCCATTCATTTGGGATGATCATGCTCAAAGATATTTTGATGTGTTGAAAAAGGATTTGATATCTGCCCCATTGCTGAGTCCACCTGACTATAGCAAAGATTTTATTCTATATTTAGTGGCGTTTGAATAAACCATTGGAATAGTTTTGGTTCAAGAAGATGAACTGAATTAGGAATATGTAGTTTACTATTTGATCAAGAAATTAATTGAACCCAAGCTGAGGTACTTGGTCACAGGCTTCAGTAATACTTGGATATGGGAATATAAAATCACCAAGTCCTACTTTAATATCAACTCGAGAGTGTTAGAGTTTTCAAAACACCATTCACTATATATGATTTGTAGGATTATTGATGGTTTAGGTAATTCTTTTATTAGTTGCGGTTGGGGGTTTTGTCATTTTCATGAATGTTCCTATGCTGATGAAAATTGCCGTAACACTTTTAACAGATGCCGTTGAGAACTTATGCAAATATTCTAAAGATGTCAATTCTTAAGAAACTTCTAACCCTTAACTGGATTTTAATTAACCAAATGCATTGCTACAACTTCAAGTATACAAATTAAGTCCAACAAATCACACTTCTACATAATGCAAAGAAAGTACCAAAGCTATTAACCGAATTTTGTGGAGCTATCCAACCTAATTCATTTTTACATTTATTGGTATTGTAGGAATCACCCACTAGAAAATATTCATAAAAAGGAAAATGCCAAATTCAAATAACAAACAATTCTAAACTTTGTAGAAGTAAGATAACAATGAACAAATGTATTACCACAGGACCACTGCTGTTTAGTCTATAGGTTTCCCCTTTCCCTACAGATACAACGAATGATCCCTTACTAAATTAAATAACCCCACATAGACACAGTAATTGAAGTATGACTTATATACTATAAAAAATAACATAACAGACTTGAACTCTAAGGTTTCTTCCCACCGATATTTATACAAAAATTCCCCTTAGCTTCTTAGGATAATCAACTAAATCAAATAAAAAAATGTCTAGTTAACTGAAAGATAAAATAAAAGTTCTCAACCACTTTCATGGCTGCCCGCCAAGAATCAATGACCTTGATTGATGACTGGACGCCATAGGTGTCTAGGAAACTATGTAAGATAGGACGAGTAACACACTTGTCTCCTATCGTGATCTTGACATTATATTTTTAGCAAGTGACCATTTCCTTACCAGTTGTGGAGAAACTCACCAATATCCTTTCCCAACGTTGGGATGCAGTAATTGGATCTTTATTGATGAGAAAATTGGGAACACTTTCCTGAATGGAAACATAGGCAAAAAGATTTCCATTTCTTCACCCAATAGACCTGCACAAAAATACACTGTATTTTCCAACACACATATCATGTATCCTTATTCCCTTCATTAGTAAAATCATTCAATTAACACTAAATCTAATCGTGAAATGCACATCATTGGGATGGCATGATTGAGGCAAGGTCGTCTGGAAAGCAATGGAAAGGAGTCTCAGATAGTTTAGGAAATCACAGAATAATAGAAAATAAGAATGAGGAAAAATGACAATTACCATGCTTATCATACCCCCCAACTCAACTTCTTGCAACTCCCTTTGGAAGCTCAACCTGAATCAACTTGTTATGGTCCCAAGGTCATAAGGCTGCCTCCACACAAGGGTCCTCCTTTGAACCAACTTGCTTGAACTCATATGGAACCAATTGGGGGCTAGTGTTTTCTGAATGGAATCCTCCCAAGGCTTCCAATGATTTCGACCTTTTCCTTTTCCGGTCTTTGTTAAAAGATTTTTCCTACCTCCATTCGGCGATGGGGTGGATAATCAAAGGGTATTTGAAACAAAGACCTATCCACTGGATTCCAAATTCTTTGATAGATTTTATGTACAACCTACGGTGTAATAAAGATTCCTGAATGTTTGATAGGGAATGTGGCTCACTGTCCTTGAGCTCCTTATTGAGCTCACCCCACCTAGCTTGGCAACTTGAGATAGCTGATTTATCTAAATTGCTATAAAACTCCATGAATTCATCAAGTGCTTCCTACTAAACTTTGTAAGGAACATCCCTTATTCTTGGATTTCTGACCTTCTTATAATGCTCATTAATGGATTCCTTTATGGAGGGTGTTTCTGCCTGAATCCATAATGGTACAGTGAATTCCTCATTCTTATATGATGTCATTTCTTGGAACTTTTGATTTTCATTCTTCACGGTGGGATGGAAATCCCTTCAATTGATATCCCCCACTAAATAATTGGGGTTCCATGTCGAACTAGTTGACATAACATAGTGTGCAAATACAATTCAGATAGTAGATTCCTTTAGGATGGTGTGCCCAAAAAGTAGATGCCGCAGAAGGTCCTTCTCGTGTTCTTTTGGTCCATCAGAAGGTTTGATACCATTCTCTCTATCTGGAAGTGGAACCATTGTTCTCTCAGGTATAGGGTGTAGACAGGGGAAGGCGGCCTACATACTAATAGTTGTGAGGCCAATTCCCCTAATATAACCATACACTATGTTTGACTTTGAATTTATTCATCCCTTTCAGCCAATTCCTCCTTGTTTCTAACCTTGAGTCGGGTCAATTTCTCCTTTAACTCTTTGTTTCTTTTTCCGAGTGTCCAAATTATGCCCTGTTGATTGCTACAGTTTTCACATATTTTCTCTTTTTCAAATTTCAACTATCTCTAGTGGGTACCTACTGGTATACATTGCTATGAGTGGTTTGTAGCTATCTTTTTCCATTTATCTCTTTCAATTTCTAAATCTCTAACCTTACCTTCTAATTGCTTAATTCTTGAAAGTAGAGTGGGGGTAGAAGGTAGTTCTTCAGTCTGGGAAGCTATGTCTTCCTTTGCAACTGTCACCATGGCTTGTCCACCTATTTTTGTAATGGGTTAGAGGTAGAGAGAGAGAGGGGGGAGTGTTAGGGTGTTAGAGGTAGAGAGTGGGGGTGTTAGGGGGCTAGGGGTAGGGTGAGTAGGAGAGAGACAAAGAGAGGGGTGGGTTAGGGGTAGGGGGAGTATGAGAGAGATATAGAGAGGGGGGGCTATTAGGGGGTCAGAGGTAGAGAGAGGAGGGGGGGGGGGGTAAAAATCCAAACTGGATAGCGTAACTGTGTTTCATCAACTCCCACTTCTGTGTTTGGCTATTGTAGATGTGGTCATTCTTCCCATGGTCACCTGGGAGATCTCAATTGACCCCCTTGTGTAAAATTGGCACTAGCCCTTACTAAGCAAAATACTAGTTCTGGATATGGTATAATGCGACCATTTTTAGGAAATTGAATAACGATAGAGGGGTTCCTTTGGTTGAAAGTCGTCATCCCGAATCCATCATAATCGACAATTTCATGAAACGAGTTACAATTTATGTTCTATGGACAATTGCAACTCGCCCCCTGGGGTCATTCAGGGGCAATTTGTGAATTTGATTTGGGGGCACAAAATCCAAATCAAGCAGCATAACTAGGTTCCATCAGCTCCCACAAATGTGTTTGGCCTGTTGAATATTGTAACTTCTAAGAATATTATATTTGTATATTATTTATTCCGGAGATGTTCCATACCTCCGATGTGATTATGCTATGAATCCGGAGATGTTTATTCCTCCGAATTGGTTGTGGTAACTAGGGTTATTAGACCCACCATGTGGGGTTCAGCCCAGTCAGTTATAATAGGGTATTTAACCTAATGGTTAAATACGAGCCTACATGTACTTGTGTAAAATACATGTCAGTGTAGTGTATAAATAGAGGAGGTATGTTCCTCATTTGACACTCACTCACTTGAGGATAGCACACTTGTGGAGGAGAGCTCTGCTATTGTGGAGGAGGAGATCATGTCTCAGGGTTTCATCTTTGTATATTGCTGGTCATCTATATTGAGGAAGCTTTGCTGGGTTTTCTACCCCATGAGGGTTTCCCAAGATAAATCTCTGTCTCTTGTGTTTATGCTATGTTTGTTGTTTCTTCAGTGATCCTGTATATGCTATTATTGTGAAATGGAATGTAATGCTGCTATTTTCTATCTTAGCATATTAAATCTTAACATGGTATCAGAGCTAACCTGAAGGAAGACAAGGTATGGCACTTACGACACTTGCTTTACTTACGACAATTTGAAGGTTAGGGTTTTACATAGCAAAAACCAGTCATCGTGGAAATTTCGCTATAAATCCATTTCTGCGAAGGTTTAGGGTCTGAAAAGTTTACAAGTCGAAGATAACATCCCCAGGTACCTTGTGTCCAAAGGGCACCCTCAGATTCGTTGTACTTTATGAGTTATGATCAGTACAAGTTAGGGTTTCTTCCTCTTCCAGATCTCAGTCAAAATCAGGTCACCTTGGCAAAAAGGTCATAACTTGGGCTAGGAAGCTCCAAATGAAATTTCGTAAAAAGTGACAGGTAGTACACAGACTGTACTATCTCAGGAAACTTGTTCAGAGGCCGAAGGTGAACCAATGACATGTGGCACGCCGTACAAGTTCGCTCTCCTGTTTTATCCCATAAACAGGTCACGTTGCGACACTTAGCATAACTCTCTCTCAGAGAGTCCAATTGAGGTCAGACCTGTCAAGATGGAAAGATAACAGGGTGAGCTATCTCAGGAAAAGTTTTCAGAGGCCGAAGTTCAAACAGTGACACGTGGCACGCCCTACAAGTTCGCTCTCCTGTTTTATCCCATAAACAGGTCACGTTGCGACACTTGGCATAACTCTCTCTCAGAAAATCCAATTGAGGTCAGACCTGTCAGGATGGAAAGATGACAGGTCAGGCTACTGCAGAAAAAGTTTTCAGACCCTGTGGAGAAGAAATTTCAGAGTTATAGCAGAAACAATCAGGTGCATATTTCTGTCAAAACAGAATTATTTTTGGAGCACCTTTATTCATGGCTTCCAGAATTTAGGGTTTCAGAGAAAGTTAGAATTTTTGGAATTGGAGTCCACGGCTGAATGCTACTCAGGAAAATTGAAATTTAGAGACCAAGATCGAATTTTTGGTTGGGTAGAAGACCGGGCTTCATCAAACCCTAGTTCGGGTTCCTGTCCAGAAGATCCAGAAGTTTCGAAGGCAATTTTGAGGGGTCAAATTTTGGAGATTTCAAAATTGAAGAATGCTAGGTTGATCAGCTCAGCAAGACACATTCTTCCATCCATTCAGAAGTGTGAAAGTCAAAGATTGAATTTTTAGGGTTTCTCTAGCAAACCCTAATCAAGCTCTAGATCAAGTTTCAGGGGGAGTTGAGGCTAAGGCCTACATAAGAAGACTACAAAAGGTCTCGACAGGTATGACTTAAGGAGGTTCAGGTATGCCTTGAAATCTGATTCTTGATTAAGTTCATAATGTGTTTGTCTTCATGTTATTTATTTGTACAATCTTGATTAATGTTATTAATTGTCTTATCACCCTAGTAACAATATGAATGCATGTGAATGATCGAAGACATTCATTGATTAGGGCTATATGATTGTACTTATGCATTATGGTGTTGTGTAAGGTTGATGTTGTCTGCTAACAAGACACAGGTACATCACAAAAGACAAATCAAGTTCCATGACCATGACAACATGAAGACAAAGACTCACGAGGTATGTATGACTTTGTTATATTATGTTTAACCTACGAGACATGCAGGTTCTAGCTCAGGATCTCTAAATCATTGAAGAGATTGTTTAGGTATGTTGTACATAACTAAGCAGGTATACTAATCCAGGTATGTTTTCCTATGTCATGTTAGAATCTTACCTTGTGTAAGTATACTTGGTATGATTGGTTAGTAATCAAGGGTTTATGCATACTAGATCAAACAAGAATATGCATGAGTAAAAGAAGACTTCCTTGAAACCCTGAATACTAATAATCATGACTATACATTTTCAAGATTATTTAGAATTAGAATGTTTTGATAATATTGAGAATGTACTAATGAATGTATGTTTGTGTATGAGATCATGAGGATGACACTAGTGTACACTTGAGCATGCACAGTGGTACAGAATGAATAGAAGTTCAGAAGACATATAGAAGATCAAGCGGGAGACAACCACACAAACATAAAAGATAAGTATTTGAGTTGTTATTAGAAATAGTAAATGATATTGCTTGTATGCATATTTGTATTCCTAGGATATATCATGCTGAGTGTAAACATTCATAAAGCATTGAACAATATACTACTAATATGCATATGATTGGTAAATTGGACAAACATTCCATTGTTTCTTATCTAGAATGAAACCTCTTTGCTGACATACTGAGAGCTGTGCACACTCTCGATAGTATGTTCTGGTAGAGATGGAAGGCATCTAGATAGCCACTGTATGCATACAGGATATGGGAAAGTGTTGTGCCAAAGTATTGGTCAAAATAGTTGCATAACTATGTAAATGATATCTGTATGCATAGTAGGTTATCATGATTTGATGATTATGAAGTATTACTAATCATGTACTTAATTTTGATTTGTAGGAAAGATCATGATGAATGATGAACTCTGAACAAGCGATGGATGTTCAACAAAAGATTTACAAATCAAACACACTATAGAAAGCTTGTGGTTAAGAGATTCTCTTAGAAAGAGGAAGAGAATCATGATGAGATGTTTTGCTCCAAGGGACTAGATAAGACCATTCTCTTAATAATGTAATCAGGTTCTGTATGGGTTCCCAGGATCGGTAGTCAATTGATGAGCTTAATGATCATCATGGGTGATGTGGATCTCAACCTTTTCTACAAGGTTGAATATGGGTTCTTTACACATATGACATGGATGCAAGAAGGAACTCACCACAGAGTTCGAATGATTTTGAGGCTCATATTAGTAGACCCATCTGACGAGAGATGGCACAGATAGATATGTAGAAGATCACTCAATGCTGAGTGTGAATAATGGACAATTGACAGCTTCATGACAAAGCTTGGGCTTTACCAGAAGTAAAACTGTTCCTTTACCTTAAAGTTGTGGATGATGAACCTATCATACCATTATTGTATGACGATGATCTCTTTCTGATAAGGAATGAGAAACAGGTCATGAAAATGGCTGCAGAAATGAAAATGAAAGATCTCGGATTAATGCACTACTTCTTAGGTCTATAAGTATGGCAAGATCCAAAAGGAATCTTTTAAATTAAGGTAAGTATGCTGTGAAGTTTCTAAAAAGATTTGATATGTTGGAGTATAAAACCATGGCCACTCCCATGGACTCCAACTTGAAGTTGTTAGTTAATGACTCATCGTATTTAGTGGACCTAACCCTATTTAGACAAATCATTGGGTCATTGATGTATTTAACAAATACTAGGCCAGATATATGCTTTGCTGTAAATACCCTAAAGTCAGTATCTAGTAGAACCTAGAAAGGTTCACTTAATAGCTACAAAGCATGTAGTGAGGTACCTAAAAGGTACATTAGATTTTTGGTCTATGTTATCTTGGAGGTCATGAACTCCGTTTACATGGTTACTCAGATTCTGATTGGGCAAGAAGTGTCTCAGACAGAAAGAGTACATCAGGTGGATGTTATAGTCTTGAATCTGCCATGATCTCATGGTTCAGCAAGAAACATTCTAGTGTGGCTCTCAGTACTGCTGAAGTAGAATATATGGCTGTCTGCTCTGCCAGCTGTGAAGCAATATGGCTTCAGAAGCTTTTATATGGAATGTTTGACTTAGAAATGGATCCCACTGTGATTATGTGTGATAATCAAAGCTGCATTAAGATGTCTGAATATCCTGTGTTCCACAATAAGTCAAAACACATTGAGATCTGATACTTCTATATACGAGACATGGTGCAGAGAGGAGCTATCAAGCTCGAGTATATAAGCACTGAGGATCAGATTGCCGATATCCTGACTAAACCTTTGTCTCGAGTAAAGTTTGAATACTTCCGAGACAAGCTTGGTATAGTCCAGAAGGACCCTCCTCGAAAGGGGGAGTAGTATAGTACTTGATAACAAGTCTGTCCCTTAAATTTTGTTTTGTTGCACTTAGTTACTTAGAATTATTTAGATTTAGAACTCCTATATATCTTTTATTTTTTGATGTATACATGTTTTTGATGTGATGCATACATGTTTTGATGTGATGTATACATGTTTTGATGTTAGATGTATTAGTGAGAATACATGCTAGATCTATACATGTTTTGGTGTGATGTATACATGTTTTGATTAGTGATGTATACATGTTTTGATGTGATACATGCTCTTGGATATTTGTATCTGTATAGATGAGAATACAGATGAGGATTGGATCATCCTTGAACTTAAGTTCTAAAGTGAGCCGTAGACGTGAGGTCTCCGAAAATGAAGTCCTTAGTGGACAGTTGAGGGGATTGGATCATCCCTGGACTTTCAGTCCTAAAGAGAGCCGTAGACGTGAGGTCTCCGAGAATGAAGTCCTTAGTGGACAGTTGAGGGGATTGGATCATCCCTGGACTTTCAGTCCTAAAGAGAGCCGTAGACGTGAGGTCTCCGAAAATGAAGTCCTTAGTGGACAGTTGAGGGGATTGGATCATCCCTGGACTTTCAGTCCTAAAGAGAGCCGTAGACGTGAGGTCTCCGAGAATGAAGTCCTTGGTGGACTTGAGGGGATTGGATCATCCCTGGACTTTCAGTCCTAAAGAGAGCCGTAGACGTGAGGTCTCCGAGAATGAAGTCCTTGGTGGACTTGAGGGGATTGGATCATCCCTGGACTTTCAGTCCTAAAGAGAGCCGTAGACGTGAGGTCTCCGAGAATGAATTCCTTGGTGGACTTGAGGGGATTAGATCATCCCTGGAATTTCAGTCCTAAAGAGAGCCGTAGACGTGAGGTCTCCGAGAATGAAGTCCTTGGTGGACTTGAGGGGATTGGATCATCCCTGGACTTTCAGTCCTAAAGAGAGCTGTAGACGTGAGGTCTCCGAGAATGAAGTCCTTGGTGGACTTGAGAGGATTGGATCATCCTTGAACTCAAGTTCTAAAGTGAGCCGTAGACAGGTGTCTCCGAGAATAGAGGATAGGACTGCATCGTCCCTGGACCTTGGTTCAAAATGCACGTGATTGGATTAATCATCCTTAGACAATAAATCCAGGAAGGATAGTCTTAAATGCGATTGTGGTTGGATTAATCATCCTTAGACAGTAAATCCAGTAATTCCGAAAGGAAGGATAGTCTTAAATATGATTGTGGTTGGACTAATCATCCTTAGACAGTAAATCCAGTAATTCCGAAAGGAAGGATAGTCTTAAATGCGATTGTGGTTGGATTAATCATCCTTAGACAGTAAATCCAGTAATTTCGAAAGGAAGGATAGTCTTAAATATGATTGTGGTTGGACTAATCATCCTTAGACAATAAATCCAGTAATTCCGAAAGGAAGGATAGTCTTAAATATGATTGTGATGAGATTGATCCAGTAATTCCGAAAGGAAGGATCATGTATATAGATGACGATGCTGTTGATCGTGTGATGACGATGCTGCTGATCGTGTGATGACGATGCTGATGATCGTGAGATGACGATGCTGCTGATTGTGTGATGACGATGCTGATGATCGTGAGATGACGATGGTGATGATCGTGTGATGACGATGCTGATGATCGTGTGATGACGATGCTGATCGTGCGATGATGATGTTGATGATCGTGAGATGACGATACTGATGATCGTGCGATGACGATGCTGATGATCGTGAGATGACGATGCTGATGATCGTGTATTAACGATGATGATGATCGTATGATGACGATGATGCTGATCGTGATGGTCTAGATGACGATGTTGATGATCGTGAGGATCCAGACGTTGATGTTGCTATAGTTGTTTGAGTGCTGCAGAAGATAAAGACTCAGTACTGAAGATGTTGATGTTCCAGTAACTGGTTGAGTTACTGATGATGTTAAGAAAGCTTCCAATGATTTATAGATGTATCATGTATGATGTATGACTCGTTGCTCCTGCAGATGTTGTTATAATATCCTTCTCGTTAAGGGGGAGTGTTGAATATTGTAACTTCTAAGAATATTATATTTGTATATTATTTATTCCGGAGATGTTCCATACCTCCGATGTGATTATACTATGAATCCGGAGATGTTTATTCCTCCGAATTGGTTGTGGTAACTAGGGTTATTAGACCCACCATGTGGGGGTCAGCCCAGTCAGTTATAATAGGGTATTTAACCTAATGGTTAAATACGAGCCTACATGTACTTGTGTAAAATACATGTCAGTGTAGTGTATAAATAGAGGAGGTATGTTCCTCATTTGACACTCACTCACTTGAGGATAGCACACTTGTGGAGGAGAGCTCTGCTATTGTGGAGTAGGAGATCATGTCTCAGGGTTTCATCTTTGTATATTGCTGGTCATCTATATTGAGGAAGCTTTGTTGGGTTTTCTACCCCATGAGGGTTTCCCAGGATAAATCTCTGTCTCTTGTGTTTATGCTATGCTTGTTGTTTCTTCAGTGATCCTGTATATGCTATTATTGTGAAATGGAATTTAATGCTGCTATTTTCTATCTTAGCATATTAAATCTTAACATGGCCATGGTCACGCTACCCATATTCTCTCGAGAGATTTCAATTCAAAATTGACCCCCTTGTGCAAAATTGGCATGGGCCAATAACAAAAGGATGTACACTTTCTCACCATCCTACTATCCTTTGTATCCATGGTTGGTGTATCCTTGTCCAAACACACCTTCAGGAGCTAACATAACACATTTATGTTTCCTGGTTTGAATTCTATGCCCTAGGATTAGATTCACCATGTGTCCCTGAAAGGCTTTAGGATGCGAGTTGCAACTGGCCATAGAATGATGACCGTGGCTCGGATCAGTGAAATGTCGACTCTGTTGGATTCATGACATTAGAATAGTGCTATGTTTTCCTCTCCCCTGTGGGTCCATGGCTCGAAACTTGTCTTGTTCGACGATTCCAGAAACTAGGGTTTTGGTTAGTAAGAGGCAATGCAATTTCTGCACTAAGGGGTCAAGTTGGGAAATACTTCGATTGTGAACTTGTGGCTAGTGTTCCCACATTGACATTGCCTAAACACACTTGCAGGATATTATGGAAGTTAGATTTTTTGCTTGGTTTGAATCCTATGACCCCGACAGGGATTCACCATGTGTCCCTGAAAGCCTCTAGGAGGTGAGTTACAACTAGCCATAAAATGATGACTGTGGCTCGAATCAATGAATCGTCGACTCTGTTGGAATATTGACATCATAATAATGGTAGGGGTTCCTCTCACCTCTAGGTCCATGGCCCAAAGATTGTCTTATTTGAGAATTTCCAAAATTAGGGTTTCTCTGAGTAAGAGACATTGTAGTTTTAGCACAAAGGGGTCAACTTGAGAAATACCTCAACTGTGAACTTGTGGCTAAAAATCCCACATCGATTCTTCCAAAACATACTTGCAGGATGTCATATAACTTAGATTTGTTGCCGTGATCGAATCCTATGCCCTCGACATGGATTCACCATGTGTCCTTGAAAGCCTTTAGGAGGTGAGCTGGAACAGGCCATGAAATGATGATCATGGCTTGGATCGACGAACTGTTGACTCCATTGGAATTGTGACATCATAATAATACTAGGGGTGCCTCTCTCCTATGGGTCCATGGCTTGAAGATCGTCTTGTTTGAAATTTTTTGAAACTAGGGTTTCCCTCAGTATGGGACTTTGCATTTTCTGCACTAAGGGGTCAACTTGGGTGTTGGAGCTACTCATCATATGGCTACGATGGCTATTATGAAACCCTAGCAAAGGATATGACTAGCTGTTGTGCACTCATGCGTATCTTTGTTCGAGTTAATAGAAAGATTAAATGTACAATATACCTTTAAGTTTATAAAATTAGCTCATATTTTGAGTTGGTAAATCATTTACAACTTTAAATGATGGAATTATAATAACCTTGTCTCTTTCAATTTTTGATTTTGAGCAATATGATGTTGTGATGATAGGATTGGTACTTTTCTTGTCTTTTACCATGTGTCCTTGAGTTTGTTAACTTAAACACATTAGGGGGCAGAAAATGAAAATTGAAAATCGAAAAGAAGTGTAGTGATATGGACACACATGTGGCTAAGAATGATCAAGTTATCCCTTTGAATGCATGAAATACATAGAAAGATAGCACATCACATGGTTTTAGGGATAAGTATATAGGGCATCAGTCCAACGAGTTTGACAAAATAAGGGTGGTTCACTTCAACCAAGCCATGCTTAGGGTTTAAAAAGATTGTTTATGAATAGATGTTGACTTGTCAAGAAATTAGGGGCTTTTAAATACCCTAAATTATAAAAACTAGAAATTGGGCCCTAAATGAGAGATCTAGGGCACATGAGTAATGCATGTGTTGAGAAAAGTGTTGTCATTAATGTCAAAGTGCAATAATGATGTGTCATTAATGATGATGTGGCCTATAGGTGACAACAAGAAGACAAAGTGCATCTTCAAATTTTGATACTAGTTTCAGTACCAAAACCTATAGGATTTAGGTACTGATTGAAATTATTTCATGCTTTTAGTCATGAAATCGTTCAATCATATCTATCTATGGATAGATCTTATTATGCCCTCCAAGGTCATCGAAATTCCCTTCAAGTCATTTAAATTCACGCCAAGTCAAGCTAAATGCCTGCCAAGTCACTTAAATGCCCGCCAAGGTCACCTAAAATGCCCACCAAGGTCATCTAAATGCCTTCCAAGTCACCTAAATGCTCGCCAAGTCACCTAAATGCCCACCAAGTCAAGCTAAGTTCCCTCCAAGTCACCTAAATACCCTCCAAGGTCACCTAGAATCCCCCCCAAGGTAATCTAAATGCCCACCAAGTCACCTAAATGCCCACCAAGTCAAGCTAAATTCCCGCTAAGTCACCTAAATGCCCGCCAATGCACTTAAATGCTCGCCAATGCACTTATAGATAGAGGGGTGAAAAAAGATCCTATATGTAATTGGATTGTGGTAAAGAACATTGTAAATGTGCATTGTTAGGTATTTACCCAACACAAACTTTGTGTTGCATGATGTTAATAAGGTGTAGAAAGAAAAGTATCTCTACTATCATAGTGAGAGGTTAGGGAGTGTATTTGGGATTATGAACACTCCATGGGACTGTAAATTTTAGTCTAGAGATCACTACTCCCTCTGGATAGCCTGGAGATCTCAAGTGGTTTGAGTCTCGTAAATCAATAATACTGTAATGAAATAAAACTCAACAACTGTAGATCTCTTTACAACATTAAAGACATGCAATCACACATATAACATTGCATATACCCTAGAAACCCCAAACGGGGAAAACCAACAATCCTGTGGGGATTTCTTCTCTCTCGAGCCCAGATAAATATATGAATAAGAAAATACAATACAGTTACCTCAGTAGTGACTCAATCCCTGAACATGAAAAACTCTAGATCTGCATGCATGCACTGGAAGAATGTGCCCTAACTGTCAGTTTGGATCTGAGTCACAATGCAGTAGCTCTGACTATACTTCCTCTCTCAGCTCTCAGCTCTGATATGCTCTGCAATAGAAGAATGCCAACTACTGAATGTGTCCTCCTCTGCATGGATAAGTGCACCCTCCCTCAAGTCAATAACTGCTCGTACATAATCAAATCTCAGCAGATCTGAGCTCTGATCATCACAGACCTTTCTCACTCACTGAGATAAGGATACTTTGAAAGTCTCAGACACTCAATCGATCAACCGGGTGCTGAACGAGCTTCACTCTCCACAAAGAATGAGCCCTCCTTCAGAAGGAAAGTCGCCCACCTCTCAACTAGATCTATCTTAGATCAGTTGGCTCGGTCAACATGAAAGACACCTTCTGTCTCCTTATATCAACTCACTAAAAAATTAGGTTTACCAAAAACCTAAAAGTAGGTGCATGCAAAAATCACTTTTGCATGCACTCCTGAGAATAAATTCCCTGGTTAACTTTTTAACACTCCCTCTTAACCAGGAAAGGATTCTGAACCACTCCCATCTTCTCCCTGAAGTACTCAAACTTATTTCTCATCAAGGACTTAGTGAGAATATCTGCAACCTGCTCATCTGTGGATATGTACTGGAGCTCAACTGCTCCTCTCTGAACATGATCTCGAATGAAGTGATACCTGATCTCAATGTGTTTGGATCGATCATGAAAAACTGGATTCATAGAGTTTGATTCAACTCTGATTATCATAGTGAATCACCGTAGGCTCCAACTGCTGATCAAATAGACTTACCAACATTTTGCGAAGCCAAATGGATAAACTAGCCTCCATATATCCTGCCTCTGTAGAACTCAATGCTACAAACTTTTTATTCCTGCTAAACCATGACACGACTACTGAACCTAAGCTGAAGCAATACCCGTAGGTGCTTTTCCTGTCACCTACAATGCGTGCCCAATCTGAATCTGTGAAGCCAACAAGCTGAACTCCACCCTGTCTCACATAATTCAACCCATAATCTGCTGTTCCATTGATGTATCTTAGGACATGCTTTGCAGCCACCCAATGTACATCTCTAGGTTCTACCATGTACTGACTCAAAGTGTTGACCGCAAAACTCAAATCTGGCCTAGTGTTGACCAAGTACATCAAGGGACCGGTGAGCTATCGGTACTTGGTGGGATCAACCAAATTACTCTCAGAAGCCACTTGCTTCTTCTAGTTGGTTGTCATAGGAGTAGTCATAGGCTTGCAATATTGCATCTGAAATTTCTTCAGTATGTCCATTGCATACTTTCCCTGACTGAGAAAGATATGCCCATCTTCCTGCTAGACTTCCATGCCTAGGAAGTAATGCATCAATCCTATATCCTTCATTTCAAACTCAGAGGCAAGGTCCTTTTTGCAATCACTGATGAGTTTTTCTCCCCCTATAATGAATAGGTCATCTACATATAATACTAGGATAAGCGGATCTCCTTTCACTATGATGAAGTAGAGATTTGGATCAGCTTCGCTCTTCCGAAAACCTAATTGTTGCAAGTATCTATCCTAGAATACCAAGCTCTAGGTGCTTGCTTCAAACCATATAGATATTTCTTTAGTCTGCGTACATGATACTCTCTCTCAAGTACCTCGAATCCCTCTGGATGCTCAATGTACACCTCCTCTTCTATGAGTCCATTGAGAAAAGCCATCTTGAAATCCCTCTGGTGAATCTTCCATCCCATCTCTATTGCTATAGAGATCACAGTCCTAATGGAAGAATACCTGCCACTGGAGAAAAAGTCTCCTCATAGTCAACTCCCTCTATCTATTAGAACCCTCTAGCCACAAACCTGGCTTTGTATTTCTCAATGCTGCCATTTGTAACATACTTAATCTTATAGAGCCATCTGGAGGTGACTACTGATTTTCCCTCTGGTCTGGGTACAACTTCGCAGACATCATTCTTCATGATGGAAGCATACTCTTCCAACATGGCATCTCTCTAGGCCTGCTCACTTGCTGCTTGCTCATATGAGGATGGCTCAGACTCACTGACATTGCTTACTAGAGCTAAGTAACTACAGAATCTCTGTGGAGCCTTCCTTTCTCTTACATATTTCTTAGGAGTTCCTACTGCCTGAGCTTCCTTCAAGGTATCTTGAAGTCACTTGGGCTTCCTCTTCCTTGAAGTGAAATCCTGTGAGGAGAAATCCTCATCCTCATCCCAATAACCTGTATGAGAATGAGTACATCCAATAAAGGTTCCCGTAGTCGTCGATCCTGTAGCTTGAGAACCTGTAATCTGGGACCCTGATCTAGGTTGATCACCAACCTGAGATCTTGCACCAGTTCCTGCTCCTGTTCCTGTGGAATCCGTAATCTAGGCATCTGTCACTCCAAACACTTGGTACCCTGTTGGTTGCTAAGCACCACTCTGAACTGTGTCATGTAGGGATGTAGCAACCTGTTGTTTTCCCTTCTCCGACTCACATGACTTTCGAAAGGCCCAATCCTCCTTGAACTTCACATCCCGCCTCAAAATATTCTTCTTGAGAGCAAGAATGTAAATGCGATAGGATTTTGAAGTCTCATCATACCCAACAAGAATTCCCCTTTCTGCTGTGGGCTCCAGCTTTGTCCTTTTCTCTGAATGAACATGTGAGTACGTGAGGCATCCAAAAATACTGAAGTGTCCAACTTCGGTTTTCTTTCTAGAGAAATCGTCTTCAAGAGTTTTGTCCCACAAAGCTTTTTGAGGACTTCTGTTCTGTATGTAAGTTGCAGTGTTACATGCCTCATCCCAAAGAAAGAATGGCAATCCCTGGTCATGCAACATAGATCTAGCAGCTCCGACAATAGCCCTCTTTTTCCTCTCCCCATTCTATTGAGGTGTACAGTGCACAGTCAACTGCATCTTTATGCCTTCTCGAATGCAAAACTCATTGAACTCTTTGGAGTTATACTCACCTCCATTATCCGATATGAAGATCTTGATCTTCCTTTCGGTCTGTTTTTCCACAAGAGCCTTGAACTCTTGAAACTTCTGCAAAACTTCTTTTGATTCTTTACTTTTCAAAAAGTAGATCCAGATTTTCCTGGAATAGTCATCAATGAAAGACACATAGTACTTGTAGCCTTTTAGGGATGTAGTGGACATCGGACCATAGAGGTCAGAATGAATCAAATCAAGAGCTCCTGTAGCTCTGCTATCACTCTTGGGAAATACTATCTTGACGTATTTCTTGAGAGCACGCCCTTTGCACACATCATTGTGCTCTGTGCTAAACTTAGGTACTCCTGTCACAATCTCTTTTAGAATCTTTAGGGCAGGAAGGTGTAGAAGAGCCATCCTCCCGTGCCAAAGCTCACAGGTGTCACAATCATCATCTCGGCTACTATGACTTAGGGCATGATGAAGTTGAAAGTTTAGCCTATATAGTTTCCTGATGCGGACTCCAATCCTCATAGTTGAAGTATCACTGGATCACTTGGGATGGACTAGAACATTTCCATCTCTGAACATCACCCATAATCCCCGATCTTCAATAGTAGACACAAAGATCAATTTCTTCTTGAGACCCGGGACATATAGAACATCACGAACTCTCATATATTCCCCTGAATCTTTCTGAAAGGACACGGTTCCTCATCCTACTGCTTTGACCGTAGAGTTGTCTCCCAGAACTATCTCAAGATCTAGCCCATCCTCTGTCAGATCAATAAAGTACCCACAGACACCCATCATGTGGCTAGAAGCTCCATTGTCTATGTACTATACACTAGACATGGAAGCACTCAATGATTGACAGGTGTTGAGAGCCATCTCTCTGTCAATCTCATCAGTAGCATACTCATCTATGTCCATAGAGGAGCAAGAAGTGTGAACAACTTGATCATCCCTTATGCTAGTGGTCATGGTGATCTGACAAAACAGATCTGACTCCTGCAACTGCAGATTTGAGGCCCAACTGAGATCACCACACAGATCTGATATACAGCTTGTAGATATGAGTGTGATTTTTCTCCCTGACCCTTACCAGGGCCTTGATACCATGTAAATTTTAGTCCAGAGATCACTACTCCCTCTGGATAGCCCAGAGATCTCAAGCGGTTTGAGTCTCGTAAATCAATAATACTGTAATGAAATAAAACTCAACAACTGTAGATATCTTTACAACATTAAAGACATGCAATCACACATATAACATTGCAAATACCCTGGACACCCAAAACGGGGAAAACCAACAATCCTGTGGGGCTTTCTTCTCTCTCAAGCCCAAAGCAATATATGAATAAGCAAATACAATACAATTACCTTAGTAGTGACTCAATCTATGAACAGGACAAAATCTAGATTTGCATGCATCAGCTGATCAGCTGATGCATGCACTGGAAGAATGTGCCATAACTGTCAATCTGGATCTGAGTCACAATGCAGGTAGCTCTGATTGTACTTTCTCTCTTAGCTCTCTGCTCTGATATGCTTTGCAACATAAGAAGGCCACCTACTGAATGCGTCCTCCTCTGCATGGATAAGTGCACCCTCCCTCAAGTCAATAACTACTCGAATAGAATCAAATCTCAGTAGATCCAAGCTCTGATTGTCACATACCTTTCTCACTCACTGAGACAAGGATACTTTGAAAGTCTTAGACACTCAATCGATCAACCAGATGCTGAATGAGATTCAATCTCCATAAAGAATGCACCCTCCTTCAGAAGGAAAGTCGCCCACCTCTCAACTAGATCTATCTCAGATCAGTTGGCTCAATCAACATGACAAACACATTCTGTCTCCTTATATCAACTCACTAAAAAATTAGGTTTACCAAAAACCTAAAAGTAGGTGCGTGCAAAACTCACTTTTACATGCATCTGTGCATGCAAAAATTTTCATGCACTCCTGAGAATAACTTCCTTGGTTAACTTTTTAACAGGGACAACTAATCAATTCATCAAGATCCTTCACCTATATGGTGATTTCCATGAATACGCCAAGTTTTTCATAAAATACATGCACTAGGTTTTCATGACACACTTGCAACATTGAGATGAAACATGTCCAAAATAGTTAGATCCAAATTGACATTTGTGATAGAGTCATTGAATCAAGGTTTCATAAATGTTGAAAGACCATGCACCATAGCTCAAGAAATGCACGGTAGAAAATTTGATTATATCTCAAACATTTACAAACTATCTAGATATGGATTGAGATTACCATAACTATCTCACTTGTTTGATAACTTCCAATGCTATGGCATGCACTACTTACCTTTTAAACAACATTTATTCTTCACAAGCTATCATAGTATAGAGATAGAACATTAGGGTGGGCCAACTTCTTAAAATAGATTTATTAAGATTTATTAGGGTGGTCCAACTTATATTAAAGTAGATTTATGAAGATTTATGGGAGAACCTCATAGAGTTATGACGATTTATTGGCTTGAAAAAATTATACAAATAATTTATCTTGGACCTCTCTCATGTTGCATACCCACTTCATGCTCTCTTTCACAAACTTTTTCAGAATATAGCTTTCCAATAGTATTTAATGCAACAACAAATATAGACCAATGCCTCATATATAAACTCATATTTGTCTTCTACAACACAAACTCTTATTAGATATTAGTATTTTCAGTCCTTCATATTCCATTAAGAACTACTCAACCTTGTAACTGAGATCTCCATGCAATCGTCCAAGCTATCAAACAATGGAAACTGATCATATAGAAACATTATTGGCCACACATGTATGATCACACTGAAGACTTTTGCGAATACGTCAAGAGAAAATATGGAATAAATTATATCGCGCAAGTTATAATACAATAATACAAGTTTATGATAAAGTAGATGGCCCTTAATGTCCTGTCAATGTACATGTATCAAAAAGTACAATGATGTATATGTATACCAAAGTACATCTATCCTAGACTACACATCAAAACTCGATCTTCCTCTTATTTTTTCCTAACTTCGATGCATCATGCCTCTGTCTAAGACCGGTGTGCATCTCTGGAGTCTACAAATCAAAGATCAAATTTCTTGATTAGCTAACTGCACTAATAGATTAGCACGAACAAACTTAAAAAATTAAATTACGGCTCAATTACTTATAAAAAACACTCAACGAATCCATCCGAGGTATCGATTCTTGTGGTGTCCTCCTCACCAAAGGCCTCGATGCAATTGTGCTTTGCAAATAAAATATCATATCTCAATTATTTTAACAATTATCAACATGTGCATGTAAAAGTATTAAAATACTTTCTAATGAGTGAAAATCTCACTGGAAAAATAGACTCCGAGACAGGAGACTTGGTTCCTTGTGTATGAAGCGGAGCTGTAGGTTGAACATCAAGCTCGGTCACATCCACAACTGGACTGGAGGGGCCAGGCACTACTTCTGCCAATGGCTACAATCACCAAATGTTGAAATAGTTAGACATACATGAATAAACAATCTAATGTGAATAAACTATGTATAGATATTGAAATATATACCTCTGTGTGACTTCTTCCCATTGTTGATGCAACAATAACTACTGCATCAATGACCCCGTTGAGGTTCAGCATGGAAGACTCTCTAGCATGATGCTGTAAACATGCGAAATAAACATTAAGAAAAAAAAGTTTTGCATGGAATTGAAAGTTAATCAACAACTATCATCGGAGGCTATACATTACCATGGAGTTCGTAGGTTAATGATCATGGACACCCTCCCTCTTTTTGGAAGAGAGTCATTTGATAAAGACACAACCCTTGGAAACATTTAGACTTCGGGGAGAAGCAAATAAAAGAGGTGGTACTGGGATTTTTGTTGATGCCTACAGTCACAGAGTGTTTATGTAGTTAGACATGCACATGTGAAGCAATGAAATAACATGTATTAAAAAACTAACATGTTGAAATAGTCACCTTTGTCTGAAATGTCTCTCCACCATGGGGGGAATTGCTAATGCCAAAGCAATGCCCCTTTGTAGAGGCATCTCACATCTACAAGTTCAAAATGTCACCAAGCATTGACGTAGTTAGACACATACATGAACCAATGAACTAGCATGTACTACCAAACTAACATATTGAAATTGTTATCTTAGTGTGAACTTCTCAACCAAGGGGGGCTTCACTAGTGCCAAAACCTTGCTCCTTTGTAGATGCATCTATCATCTGCAAGGTTAAAAAGTCACGAAGTGTTGACATAGTTAGACATGCATGAATTGATGAATTAACATGTATTAACAAATTAACATATATTTGAAATTGTTACCTTAGTGTGAATGGTCTCTCCACCAAGGGGGGCTTCACGGGTGCCAAAGCCTCGCCCCTCTGTATAGGCATCTAACATCTGCAAGTTTAAAAATTACAAGTGTTAGCAATCTCTGTACATATGTACAGTAAGGAAAAATAAGTTTGAATAGGATTACGTTTAAAAGCATAAACTTACCTCACTCAAGAAACTAGAAAGGTTAAAATATGGGATATCACTAGAATCAATGTTTTGCCCATGCTGTTGAGGATCTAGCAGGTACAAGTTCAAAAATTGTAAATATTAGAACGTCTAGCATTAATGATCTAATATTAATGAAATAACATGTATTAACAAACTAAAATGTTGAAATAGTTACCTCTATGTGAGTTGTTGCAACTGAAGATACAATGACACCTGGCACACCAAAACCACTTATAGATTGTGGAACACTAGTCTCTCCAGTGCTAGGGCCAAATATTTTCCCCTTTGCAGTGGAATTTAGCATCTGCAACTTTATATTTTTTAAATGTTAACAATATATATATGTGTACAGTAAGGAAAAAATAGTTTGGACAATAAATTATTATTAACCATATACTTACCACCCTAAATAACCTGGAAAAGGAAACATCTGATGGTGCACGACCATAATAGGCTTGGCCACATGTTGTGCACTCGTGAGCCTTAGTGGTGGTCTCATGATGTGTTGATTCACCCCCACTACTAGATGGTCCTGCACCATGGGGAGGTGATGGCTATACACTAACAAAGAGATATGGTACTTCCCGGCCCATACGATCAATGAGGGTGCTATGGAAGAGAATTACCTGTGCTAGACTCAAGAATGATTCCTACGTCTGTGGTATCATATCTTGTGCACAAAGGACATTAGGCCTAGGCAGCTGCCTACAAAATGGAGGTATTTGGTGGTTGGCATCTCGATGCCTGACATTGGTACGATTTTGAGGCATCCCATGATCAATGCCTTTGAAATCCAAGCTATCAAAATGATTGACTTGTTTTCCCATCATGAACTCATCGTACATCTTTCTAAGGAAATATAAAGGAATTTCTCTGTTGTTGTGTGGTGGCACATCAAATACCATATACCATTGGTCCATCCGATTCTCTTGGAATGGTAGATATATGCACCACTCAATAGAGATGTGGGGCTTGTTTGTGTTTGGAATTTGCCCCATCCGGGGCTCTCTAAATAATCCAAATATATCCTCCTTTGTGATCTTTAGCTTTTTGATGTCATTGTAACTCAATCCATCGGCATATTGTTGTCTTTTCCTTTCTCTAAATGTCGTATAGTACACCATTTGACTGTGTAATGGTGTTTATAATCGCATTTAGGGCATCTGCAAGTGAGCGGTGGAGCTAGTCTCCACCCCTCTACGTGCCCCCAATCTCTTTGAGCCTCGCAATGTCTCTCAATATCCCTGCATTGGGATCCATACTAGCCACTACAATCATAAGTACAGAAGAAAAACATTAGAAACATATACATGGTATAATGAAATCTCTTAGAAATAAAAATGTACAACTAGTGTAACAAATAATGGCATGAGTATTTATAATTTGAAATCTAAAATTGAACAATAGACTGGAGAATCAACATAAAAAGTTGCCATGTTAAATTTATGTTAAATTGGTCATGAATACATGCCTACACTCTAATATGTTCCTCAATTATGAAGAATTGTTATTACTATTGCAAACTAAACCTTGTGACTCTAACCTAGAAAGCCTTTATATGCTTGTAGCTTTGTGGAAAAAGGTTTTGAGTTAATCACATTAATAAATGGTGAAGAAGGTAAGCCAAGAGATTATAAAATGCACGTGTTTTACAATTAAGTTACATTATAAAATACATGATCAAGATGATTACTGTCTCATTGAAAGTGGTCCCAAACCACCTTTGCTACTTGTTTGTCTTTGAGTGTGTTACGTTGGTTGAGTTACCACCACTTTATGCAAGGGATTATTGATAACAAGTACACTTTTTTAGTTAGTGCATCTTCTATGTGGTCTCTCTTGGTTACATGTTGGTGTTAACACAATGCAAATTTTTGACTATCCAAGTAATGCCAAAAATAATTGGCCTAACCATATGAGTTCTATCACCAAGAAGATTTGTAACAATACTAAAATGGAACTTGGTGCAACTATAACATTAGATATGTTAGTGCAAAGAAAAGTTGGGGTAATGAGAGTTTTTCATGTTCTAGCACACCAAATTTGGTTAAGTTTCTAGCATGACAAACACTACTAAGGTTCAAGTACATATTTCAAAAGCGGCATGTAGTTCAATTTGCATAAAGAAAAACCTTGATATGGGAAAATTTGTTGATAATTGTAGTTGTGTGAGGTATCCTCACTCAAATCGTCTCAAAAGAAAATAATAATAAATTGTATTTTATTGTTCTAGAAGACAAGTCAACCAAGGAAAGATAGACAAGTCGACCACAATAGAAGCAAAGGTCAAGCAAAGTCAAGTATAAATAAAGTGTCACCTCATTCATTCTCACATCAAGCAAGTTCGCTCAAGCAAAGGAGAAGACTGTTTCTAGGGTTTCTATCTCGAGATTTATTCTTCTATGTGATCTCTCTTGTACTAGATCACTCTTATATCTGGTTTACTTGTATCTTGGACTAATATCTCTGAATAAGAAAAGGTTGCTACGTTTTCTCCCTTGTGGTTTCCCAGGATAAATTCTTTGTGTTCTTGTGTTTCCATGCATGCTTGTTCTTTCAGTGATCCTTATTTGTTTCTATTGCAATTAAAGTTGAAAGAGATTAAAATTATATTGCTATCTTAAAATCTAACATGGCATTAGAGCAGTGCTGAATAGATGCCATTGTTGGAAACTAGGGCATCCAAGTTTGGGTGTTTCTCTCCATAATTTCTCTTGAAAAGTGCTTTTGGGAAACTCACCCTGGGAGGGTGCACTTTTCTTTGGAGGAAAATTCCAGATTGGTGAAGTTTCAGTTTTGACCTAATTTCTACAGAAATTGGGAAATTAGGATTTCATTTTTTGAGCCGTTCTGTCCACAGATCCGGAAGAAAATGAGGTCTATTCAAATCACCCTAGGAGGGTGCATTATCTGCGAAATTAGATTTTCCAAATTCCAAAATTCAATTTTGACCTAGCTCCTGCTAGTGTTTTTGTAGCAGATTTCATATCATAGTTTTTCTAGTCAAGATGAACAATGTTAAAGTGGAAGATAGACTTGATGGGGCTTCCAACTTTAACTCATGGAACTCTAGGGTACTTATCATCCTAGAGGAGAATAGTCTTCTGAAATTTGTGAATGAAAAGGTATCAGAACCAGAAGAAGAACCAAGGAAGTCTCAATGGATGAAGAATGATGCTAAGGAAAGGAAGATTCTGATAGAATCTGTAAAATATCACTTGATACCTCAGATCTCCCAGAAGAATACAACCAAGAAAATGTTTGATGTCTTGACAAAGCTATTTGAGAGTAACAATATCAACCGAGCACTTGCCTTAAGAAAACAAATATCCAATATTAAGATGACATGAGTAGACTCAATTACATTTCACCTCATGAAGGTTTCTGAACTAAGAGATCAGTTGAGAACCATTGGGGAAATAGTTGAATACATAGAGCTTTTCATGATGACCCTCAATGATCTTCCCCATTCTTAGGAACCATTCATTCAAAGCATTATTGGGTGATCCAAAATCCCCAAGTTTGATTGCTTATGGGCATATCGGGCGCAACAATAAACTAGACTTGCAGCTAGAGGCAAGTTGCATGGCTCTCAACATGAATAAATCCAAGCCCTTGTAGCATGTGCTAGAAGAGGAAAAGGTAAGGGAAGGAAGAATCAATGAAGGAAAGATAAAGGTGAAAGATTAGGTCCAATTCCAAAATAGAAGAAGAAGAAGAAGAAGGATCTTTTATATATTCCGTGCTTCAGATGTCTAAAGCACGGTCACTATGTCAAACAGTGTCCTAAACCAAAGAAAAGAAAGTACCATGCTTCAACTATTGATGTTGATGAAGAGACTCCACTGAAAAAGTCAAAGAATGCAAATGGTGATCTTGAGGAAAGTACATAAGATCGTTGGAAGGAGTGCTTATTCTAGTACACTCTATGAGTGCACCAATGAATGCTGCATCTAGATGATGTGATTGCCATTGGCGATGTATGAAAATCTAGGTTGCAAAAAGAAGATGAATATTTGAGGGCTCCCATGATTTCTCCAAGGAGGCAGAGATCAAGAGGGAGCCAACAAAACAATAAAATATAAGTATTTGTACTGTCATTTGAGTTATTCTTTAAATCTTTGAATGTTTGATTTAAATGATAATGTTCATAACAGTTATATGTATATACGTGATACAATTTTATTTTATGCATTTATATATGGCTGAGATTGATGAGCAGTAGGCTCATGTAGTGCATGTTATGTATATGATTGAGTAAATAGCTTATAGTGCTGCACATCATCCCATGAGCCCTTGAGGGAGTTAGTCTAGGATGAAACCTCTTTTTGCTAACATACTGAGAGCAATGCATGCTCTTGGTAGTGTGTTCAGATGAAGATAGAAGGAATCTAGATAGTTACCAAGTGTGTGTGGGATATGGATGGGTGTTGTGTTGTAGCATTGGCTAAGATTCTTACATAATTGTGTGGATTATTTCCATTGCATACGATCTGATTGAATTTCATGATTATGCAATGTTGTTAACTATTTGATTGAACTTGACTTGTAGGAAAGACCATATGATATGGTCTATAAGGGAAGGATGATGAGACTTGTTTTGAAGGTGAAGTCAGTTAGGCTTCAGATCCCTGTTGATATTTCAGTGTTCGAGTGAGAGAGGGATGCTTAGAAGCAAGAGGATTCTAGGAACATGCCTCACAATTCTAGTTCCAAATCAGATATCAGGATGGATCCCGTGACAGAGGGAGTAGATATAGTGGTGTTGTGATGTTTGCATCATGTAGGTGTTCCCCTAGTATTTGGCTAGGGGTGAATGGCCCAGAGGCAGGACTATATCTTCTCCCAGACACCCTGTGGCAGGGTGGGGAGATTAGTCCTTGCATGATGAGTAGTGTTGTGGCATTGGTAATTCCATCAGTATTAGCCACGTGAATTGGCTAGAGGTGAATAGCTCAAAGTAGGGCATCACATTCTTCCGGACATCCTGTGACGGGGTGGGAAGATTAGTCCTCAGTTGCTCACACTATCCTCCTAGAGATTGAGCATCGAGCATTCCCCAGTGTTGGCCATGAGACTTGGATAGGGATGGGTCAAGTGTGAACCTAGGGCATTCAGTCATATGTGGACCCATAACCCATAGGTCCAAAGGATCTCATATGGAGATTGATGGTTGGAAGCATGAGGCTCCAACAAATGTTGGTCTCTTTCTACTATAGATGTTCATCCTTTCGATGATCATGAGGAATTGCAGTTAGTAGCAGTTGATGGGTTCTCTGAAGTTCCTTAGTTACTTCAACATGATACCTGAGATGTGGGGACCACATGAAGAGCGTTTGGCTTCCAGTTGGAATCATGGTAGACTCTAGAAGTGGTTAGAGAATTACTTGTGTCGAGAATGCTCTAGGACGTGAACTACTTAGTTGACCTCTGAGGAGGTGCAATATACATATGTTTAGTTAATGCAGTGGCCTAGGATTCAGCATGTGCAGGTGGCACTTATTGATGATATTGATTCCTTAATGGTGATGTTGTTCCCCACTGAGATAGAGATATTCATTGACAAATACAGAGGAAGTTAGCCTCTGAGTTCGAGATGAAGGACCTTGATCTGATACATTATTAATTGGGATTAGAGGTGTGGAAAAGACATGATGAGATATTCCTCATTCAGGGGAAGTATACTATTGATGTCCTGAGGAGATTTGGGATGATGGAATGTAAGTCCATGGCTACACCTATGGTGACGAATATGAAGAAGTTGAACAACTCAGCTTTTGAGTTAGAGTTGGTAGATCGTACCATGAACAGATAGCTGACCGGGTTATTGATGTATTTGGATAACACTCGTGAGAAGCTATGTAGAGCCAATGTTCAAGATGTAGTTCAGATTGGCATCCAGGATGACACCTCGTATAGGATGATAGACTAGCTAGTGAGCAATTCCAGAGGGAGAGTATGATGCAGAGTTGTAGAGGAATTCTACAACACAGTTCTTGAGGGAGTCTAGAGTGATATCCAATGACATAGATAGAGCAAGAGGCTCATTTCAGTAAACTCACTGATGGATGAGCAACAATGTCCAGTAGTGCAACTTGCAGTGGTATGCTATGATGCAGAGGGGGAGCAGTTTAGATCCTGTATATTCCTACAGATGATTAGATTGTTGACATTCTCACCCAATCTCTTCACAAGTTGAAGTTTGTGTACTTTCGAGACAAGATTGGAGTGGTGGAGAATGTCTCCCTTGTTGAGAGTGATTTTGTAGCATCAGTGATATATTCTCCTTGGACTGAGAATGGTAGAACTCTCCTTGTAAGGGAGAGATATCTATTGTGGACATATAAACAAATTGATATGTTGTGCATGGGAACACTCCTCGCTAAGTTGAGTTACCATGTGATGTCGTTGACTCCTCGATGGACTAATTTGAGTCATTACATGTAGACTCCTCGATGGATTGAGTTAAGTCATTATACATGTTGACTCCCCGATGAACTCGGTTGTGTCGCTAACTCCTTGATGGACTGAGTTGAGTCATTACATGTGGACTCCTCGATGGACTAAGTTGATTCATTACACATGTTGACTCCCCGATGGAATGGGTTGAATCGTTGACTCCTCGATGGACTGATTTGAGTTGTTAAATGTGGACTCCTTGATGGATTGACTTGAGTCATTACACATGTTGAGTACTCCCTAATGGATTGGGTTGATTCGTTGAATCCTCGATGGACTGAGCTGAGTCGTTACATGTGGACTCCTCAATGGAATGTGTTGAGTTGTTACACATGTTGAATCCTCGATGGACTGGGTTGAGTCATTGACTCCTTGATAAATTGAGTTGAGTCGTTACATGTCGACTCCTCGATGAACTGATTTGAGTCGTTACACATTTTGACTCCCTGATGGACTGGGTTGAGTTGTTGACTCCTCAATGGACTGAGTTGAGTTGGTGGCACTTATTGATGGATTGAGTTGTGTCAGAAGAAATTTCTTATGATGATGAGATGTTCAAGACAACCGTGATTTTCAGATGATGTGCATATGTGTTTCCACATGATGATACCTCCCTAGCTAAGAGGGAGTGCTGATGATTGTAGTTGCATTAGGTATCTTCACTTAAGTTGACCCAAAAGAAAATAATAAATTGTATTTTATTGTTCTAGAAGACAAGTCATCCCAGGAAAGATAGACAAGTTGGCCCCAATAGAATAAAAGCTCAAGCAAAGTCAAGTATAAATAAAGTGTCACCTCATTCATTCTCACATCAAGCAAGTTCACTCAAGAAAGGAGAAGTTCACTCAAGCAAAGGAGAAGACTATTTCTAGGGTTTCTATCTTGGGGTTTATTCTTCAATGTGATCTCTCTTGTACTAGATCACTCTTGTATCTGGTTGTACTTGTATCTTGGACTAAAATATCCGAATAAGAAAAGGTTGTTGGATTTTCTCCCTTGTGGTTTCCTAGGATAAATTCTTTGTGTTCTTGTGTTTCCGTGCATGGTTGTTCTTTCAGTGATCCTTATTTGTTTATATTGCAATTAAAGTTGAAAGAGATGAATTTTATATTTCTATCTTAAAATCTAACAAAATCGCCCCTAATACCCCACCTCAAACTTATGCGAAATTGCATACTATTACAATAAAACCAAGTTTGAAACTCTATGATCCATGTAGTGTCTTCCAAGAAGGGAATCAGATAGGTGCATGAGAGTCATAAAGAGGATCCCTAAGATTCCAATGTCTCTTTCACTCTCAACCTCCCAATGAAAGTTTTCAAATATAAAAGGACAAATTGGGAAGTTTATACATCAAGCCACTACAAGACAAATTAGGAGTATTTTTCACATGTTAACAATACCTGAATAAATAGAATGGGGTCATGTTGATTCTCTCACACATACACCAAACCCTCTCACAAATAAACAATATTTTCTTTGAATGTGGATTTGTTTTGTTGGTTCAAATACTAGGTTTGTGATTTTGTTTGGTTTCTTTTTGATCTTTTAGAGTTCATTCTAGTTTTTTTTAATGTTTTTTGAGCATATAAATTGAATGAAAATAGAAAGAGGGGAGAATATTTACTTGTGGTTGAGGAGAAATTTGTTGAGGATTCCTCTAGATCCGAAATAGCGTCCGCATTTTTCCCTAGCCATTGGTCTAAACATAGATGAAAAGACCGTGAAGTGAAGAATGGGGTCATGTGCCGATTTGGGAGAATAAATCATGCTTTGCAAAACATGCACGTGTTTTAGTTGTCTCAAACCATGCACACATTTTTTAGTCCTATCCTTTGTGGCATCCTAGATGGTTGCCTCAGGCCTGTCCATTCTTAGAATTAAGAAATGTGTACATGTTTTGAATTTCTATAACATATGCATGTTTTGCAAAACATTAGTTGCATCTTAAAGGTCCCTCATCGTCGTGTGAGGGCCCTAAAGAGATGCGACGAACAAATTTCATTACTAAAGAAAACATCCAATGTATATAAGATAAATAATCCATAAATGAACAAGTATATACGTAGTGAATAAAATATGAGATGATAAGATTACAATACAATGGAATATCCCATATATATACAATCCTAAGGGGAACCTTTGATGAGTGTCCATGAGGGTTATGTCCCTTGGATTATTATTCTTATTGTTATTTAATGTTTGTTACATTTCCTCTAGTTATCGGAAAAACTAGCAGGGCTAGTGTCCAATAGACAACATAAGGAGAGTGTGACCCAATGTCACCTCAGCCACACTTCCAACTACTTCGGAGTGTCGTAACCGTCCAAGGGGAGAGCCCTTATTGATATTTTGAAAGACACTTAGGCAAACAAAACTATATTTTCTACACAATTATATTAGTGACTAGTTCCTTTTAGGAGTCCAATAGACCATGAAGAAAATATATTATGAAACATAAATAATAAAGCTCCTATCAAAGAACAATACAACTTATCACTATTATGGTAGACTTTCTTCACCAAATTATCATATAACCATTTATCAAATGAGGAAGTAAATTATCTGAACGCTGCTAGAATAAATATAACCAAAGCAATACAATTATTAACAAGTGCAATGAGTAGTAGTAGTCTAACAAACAATATTGTCACTCGAACAATGTTTACTAGGCATATATTCCATCCAATGGTCAAACCATTAGGAACTCCCAATAGTATATACAATTGCCAAACTAAACTAAATTAAAGAGCAAACTTGCTAGCAGATTTAGACACATAGATGTCTAGTAGTACATAGTCTAATAAATACCAAACAATTATGTCCTTGAAACAGTATCTAATATCCCAAGATATGTGCCAAATTTAAGAAGGCAGTCCTAGAACAATTTAGGCACATTAACTTTGTAAATCAAAGGACTGATACAGCCTTCCTATAGCATGTAAACAACACAAAGTACAACTCTTTATGACAATCTTTGTTACACAATATTTAGGTACTTTTGTTAAGAGTGTAATCAATCCTAGTCCAACCTTTGTTAAGTTTTTATGATGTCTTGTTTGTGACAGGTCTCAAGGCAGCAGAATGGATAACCAAGGTGCCAAAAATTGCAGACCTAGGAAATGTGTGGAGAGGCTTGAAGAGGTAAGGAGAAGGGCTGCCAAGAGGAAGGGAGAAGGCTGAGACAACCCTAGAGGTGGGCTGTTAAAGGGAAAAGAGGGGGTAGAGGTCTGAAATAGGCCTAGAAGTGGAGGTCGAGGGGTAGAGAGAGGGTTCTAGGGTAGGCCGAGAGTTAGGAGCAGAGTGCTTCCCTTATAAGGGTTTAAAAAGGAAAAAAAAGTTGTTGTTTTTTTTTTTTAATTTTCTTATAATTTTCTAGGGTTTCCTACAATTTCGGGTTAGGTTTTTTATGGTCTAAAAGGAAGGCTAAATTTATGGGGGAGAGGGCCGAAATTTTAGGGAGGCCAAAAATTTGAAAAAATATATATATTTTTTTTTTTTTTTTTAGGGTTTCAGACATAAAATTGCAGACTTAACTCTAACCCTAATTTTACCATGAAAATGCAAAATTACACATGAAAATGCAAGTAAATTTGATAAATTTTGATAACTAGGGTTTTAATGAATGAAATCCTAAACCCTAGCCCTAGAGGAAAGGTGACTAGCCTCCCTCTTGGAGTAATTTCTCTTTACCTACTAAACTAGGGCTTCCTACAACAACCTCTAGGGTTCGTTATAGGAGCCTGATCTAGGAAAAAATTAGAGATCCAAGGCCAAACTAGGGAAAACCTCCTCTAGGTAGCGTTTTCCACCATGCAAAGAAGACATAAGGTAGACATAAAGACCCTAATAAAAATTAATGCATCTCTATGACCACCATTCAATCATCTAGAAGAAAGAGTTCACCTACCTTCACCAAGCAAGGCTAAAACTAGACTTACTTGAGCTTTGTGTTGTTCCAACAATTCCTAGCATCCACCAAGCATGAGCATAACCCTAGAAAGCATCCACATTTCATCCACAAGGAAAAGAAGAGAAAACTCGAAGAGGTGCGCATCACTTTCCAAAAGACTATATTAGGCAAAAGCGCAACATAATGTAATTTATCCCATGTGTTATGATTTACAAATGAAGTGAGGAGTTTTTATTTATAGTGTTCTCAACTCACTTTAAAAAATAACCAGGCTGGTAGGCCAAATAAAATTTCAATGTAAAAATATAACATGAAATAATATAAAATAGCCTAAAAGATGGCTACCTGGGGTATTTTCCCCCTAGGTGTCTAAAAAGTGATAAAAATGACTACAATTGAACAAAAGGATTCACTCCAAAAGGTGGAGTGAGCAGGGGGGATTGTCATGCCCCATATAACCCCAATAATGCTGAAAATCCCTCATTGTCCCCCCTCTACAAGCCTGTGGGCATGTTGACCAAGGATGACATCATCACTGGAAATGCACCAAGGAGAGAGGGAAATCTGCTAGAAAGGGGACAACATGGGTGTATAGGGTGATCGGAAGAGGAGGCAAGAGCCTCATAGATGGAATACTACCACTGGTGTAGAAAATCAGCAGGGGGTCATGTGACCCAGTGACCCACCCCTAGGAGCCCCTAGACACCTACCTTAGGGCTATAAGCCCTAGAATGAGGTAGTTAGCAATGCCACTAAGCCATAATACTCCTAAAGGAAGGGCCAAAGGGTTTGACCATAACCATCTATCAAAAAGTACTGATAATGCTCCATCACGGCCCTGAAGAAAAATACAACCCCTCTCCTTGGGAAAACATCTGAATGTGCGTTGGTACTAGTACCATGTAAAACTGGCTCCAACTACAGGACAAGTGCTCTTCTTGGGAGTACTTGAGAACCTGAGAATATTCTGGGTACCTGTAGACCTACACACATATCAAATATCCAAGGGCATTAAAAGCATGATGAGGAAAACACTTCCGTCTTGCCTTGTTCAGTATATTGAAATGCAAATAACTAAACATGAAAGAATGACAAATGAAATGCAAGGGTAACAGTATATCCCAAACTCAAATGCAATTAAAGATACCTATTCTAAACATGATAATCGAAATGGGTTAAGTGAAATCATACCACCAATGTAGCCAGCTGAGTAGGTCATTCGTACTTTATTCTTTTCCTTTGTATTTAGAGACAATCCATGATAAGATCTGATTGACGATGAGATGAGTACATACCAGGATATGCATCAAGATGGAGAATGAGAGATAAATAACTGTAGGAACCTGGAAGCCTCGATACTGCTGCCACAGAGAAGTATTTCTTTCACAAACTTCATTTACCATGCCTCTACTGGGCTTATGTATGGGTAGTCTTCATCATACACTCGTATTGAGAATTTTTTTTGTCTAAAACTAGTCGCCTGATTTTGAACTTGGGAGACCATTTGTATAGGTTGACCTCACAAATTTTCATATGCTAGATGTAACTTGCTTAAACATTCATTTGGATACAAAAGCATATTGTTCATCTTTGAAATAATCATGTTAGTATCCCTAATAATCTTTGAAAATTTGAAATTGTCAACCACATAATTCATACCTTCACTTTTCAATCAAAAAGATAAACAATAGATATGTTGGCCATGCAAAGTGAATAACATACCTGTCCACATACCTATAGTGGTTTTGTTAAAATGGATCATTGGAATCTTACCAACATCAGACAGGAAAGGATGAACAACTTTAATAACACCTTTCGAAAGATGTTGCTGATTTGAGCACACCATGCGAAGAACATATGTAAAGGAACCCTCTGTATGACATACTCCACACTTCTTGATATTGGATATGCATGAATGATCTGGGATCATAGAAGTCTCAACAAGAATAAGGCTTTCAAAGTCTTCAGCCGCTTCATCATATCAAAATATCTTCATATATCGATCATCTATAATTGCAGGAGGACCCACATCTTGAGGTACTTCATCATCAAATGTAAGAGAAAAATGGTTAACCCAATCTTCATCATTAGCATCAAAAGGAGATGGAATAATCTTATCTTGTTCAATGGGGCCTTCACTGATTATGTCTTCAACATCCCTCCTTAAGGTGATCATGACTTCTTCATCCCAAACAATGTCAAATTGTGGCTTAAGTTGATCCATACTAGACTTTGGTTCTTCTGTGAATCGAAGGAAGACTTTATTGACTTCTTCTTGAAAGTATTCGTCACTGAAGGGTCTAGAAACAACACTTCTAGGTCTTAAAGAATCATAAAGTGGTGGACCCATAAACCTCTAATAACCATCGTCCTCATGAATCCCATCATTCTGCTTCAAGAGATCCGAGATATCATAAGAAACCATTCTATGATGGCAAGGAGAACTCATCATTTCCTTCTGTTCTTCAATTTCTTCAACTAGGACTTCTTGGTATTTATTTATAGGATCACAATCATATTCATCTTCATAAGGACCTTCATTTTTGGACATAAGGCTTATGATGTCATCCACAAGGTCTTGAACAATGGTTTCTTCAAGCAAACCATCTTGATCTTCGTCTCAAATTTCTCTGATGAGGTCTACTTTTGGGTTTGCTAGGACCTCTTTCAAAGGATCAACTGGAATACATACCTCTTGGGCCTCCTCTTTCCTTGGAAGATATTATAGGGATTTAGTAACTTCTTTGCACATCTAGGGACCCGCTTCGTTGCAGATCACTTCAACCAATTGATAAAATGAAGATATCCCATTGGGAGGAAGATTCTTATACCATTTCTCTTCGTAATGATTAATTAAGAAGTTAAGAGATATTACCAACAATTTCATTCTAACGTCCTCATCCATGATATTCTATTCCTTAAGATATTCTATGAATGCAAGCACATGTCCTACACCCGATTCTTGAAGTGCCTTGAACTTTGAAACTGCTAGAAATGCATCTCTATCCACAACATTTGGATGCCCTGGAATGTTTGAGAAATCCATGGGGTCAAACCAAGGATGGTGCATCCATGCTTCATCAAGGGATGCCATATCGTCTTCCTTCTTGAGTTGGCCTAGTCCTTATAGGTTACTTCTTTTTATTTTATTCTGTGGGAGTTTCCAGGTGAGACCTGCCAAGTTAGACTCAAAAAAATCTCACCAAAGTACCAAACAAGAATGTACCTGAGATGATGAAACGAGCAATCACCAATGGAGTCTCCAGATAAGCCCTGCAAGGTTTGTCCTTGAATAATGATAATATGTCTCAAATGACGATAGAATTACCTTGATTCATTACCAAATGTCGTTCTTGCCAAGGGTGTGAATGAATCTGGATCAACCACTTCAATCTTTGAAACATCTCCAGCATCGACGCCAAAAATGTTACCAGGCAAACTAGCAGGGTATCCCAGTAAGCACATATGAAGGATGTGACCTAATGTCACCTCAGTCACAATCCTTTGACTTCTTTGGAGTGTCTTGATCTCCAAGGGGAGATCCCTTATCAAACACCCATAAACCCTTAGCCATCCAAACTCTATATCTTCCCATGAAATTAGTGTTAGTGACCATTTCCTTTAATGGAGTCAAGTGAAGAATGAGGAAAACACACCGTGAAATATAAATGGTGAAGATATTATCGAACCAAAATAAAATTGTCACTTGTTATAGCAAACTTACTTCACCAAACAATTATCTTAGGCATGTAACCATTGATCAAATGAAGGAGTAAACTGTATAAGTATTGCTGCAAGAAATGTAACTAAGGCAACCATTACAACCACTTTAGTGCAGTGGTAAACAACAACAAACAATCTAATAATTATCAAACAACTTTAATATTCAAACAATGGCTAGTCTCATGAAATATTTCCCAAACCAAATTCAACTTGAAGAATTATCCTGTAGCAAGTTGAGCAAATTATCAAAGTCTGATATATAACTTCAACATCAATAAGCAATTTTTTAACAGTGGTATCCAGCAGTAAGTAACCCAATGATTTGTTGATGTATTTGTAACTTCGGAATTTATTCACTTGTATATTGTATTTTTATTTTATTATTGTACCTCGATGAAGATGTTTATCATCCTAGCACCATGAACCTATATAAGATGTTTACAAGTTATCTACCTTGGATGGTTAGGGTTTTACCCTTATGAAGAAGACTATAAGCAATCTCGACATGTATGACCTGAGGAGATACATGTATATTTTGAAATCTATTTCATGATTAAGTTCATGACATGTTTGTCTTCATATTATTGAGGTTAGTACAATCATGATTAATTTTAGATTGTTTGATCACCTTAGTAAAAGTATGAATGCATGTGAATAATAGAAGACATTCATTGATTAGGTTTATGACACTTATGATTGTACTAATGCACTTGTGGTGTTGTATGATGATGATGTTGTTTGCTAACATGAAAGGTACATCAAGAAAGACAAATACATATGACCATGATGACATGAAGACACAGAATCATCCATAGTCATTGATCACATAGAAGCTCTACTTACAAGGTATGTATAATTTGGTTCTACAATGCTCAACTTATGAGATACACGTTACTAGCACAAGGTCTCTAAATCATTGAAGAGAACAAAGAAGACATCATTTGGGTATGTTAGACATAACTAGCAAGCATGAAAATCCAGGTATGTTTTCTTATATCGAGTTAGAATCCTACTTTGTGTTAGGATCTTAGATAAGTATAATTTTGTATGATTGATAATGATTATTCTTGAAGTTAGAAGTTTAAGTAATCAAGGGTTCATGCATATTATGTTTCTTAGTTTGATTAAGGATATGAAAAACTAGAAGAGTCCTATGGTCAAATAAGAAAATGCATGAGTAAAAGAAGTACTCCCTGAAACCTTGAATACTAATTCTTGTGATAAATTACCTGTGTATGAAATGATCATGACCATATATGTTTAAGATTATTTAGAATCATAATGTTTTGATAGTATTGAGATTATACTAATGAATGTATGATTATGTATGAGATCTTGAGGATGACGCAATTATGACACTAGTGCACACTTAAGCATGCATAGTGGTCCAAGATGGATAGAAGTTAAAAGACATATAATCAGGAAGCAAAGATCAAGAGGGAGCACACTCCAGTAGTTCCTGCAAGGAAGCAAAGATTAAGAGGGAGTCCACCCAACAACCAAACAAAGATAAGTATTTGAATTGTCATTTCTTGTATATATGATTACTTAAATGATGTTGTTTAGTCATGTACATACTTATGTTCCTAGATTTAGGATGTATATTATGCATGTTAGAAAAGTTGCATTAATGAACAAGATACTACTAATATGAAAGTAATGGGTAAGTGGCCTATGGCACTGTACAACATTCCATTGCTACTTATCTAGTATGAAAACGTTTTGCTGACATGTTGAGAGTAGTGCACACTCTTAACAATGTTCTAGTAGAGATGGAAGGCATCTAGAAAGTTACGGGATATGGATAAATGTTGTATTGAAGCATTGGCTAAGATAATTGCATGACTGTATGACCTATGTATTTATGCGTAAGAATTTGTTCTGAAAACTCTGAAATGTTTCTAATCCTGCAATTGAATTTGATTTGTAGGAAATATCATATACCATCACCTACAAGAGAGACTTGTTTCGAAGAACAAGCGATGAAGAATCAACATACATCAGAAAACTACCTATTGAAGATATTGAAGAACCTAAAGTTCCCAGGATCAGAAATACAGTAAATGGAAGAAGCGATTCCAGAAGAATATGAAGAACGCAAGATGGAATACCCACAGGAACCTGTAGATCCACCTCGTGAGAAGAATTCTCACAAGAGGAAAACAACATGGGTATGAGAGGCAAGTCAAGATGCAAAGAGATACAACGCTCCAGAAGGAATTCATAGAGACCGAGGCCATACTCCAGTTATGTAGCCCTGCTGTGCGACATCATTAAGAAAGAGCCTTCCAACTATGAAGAAGCAACAGAAAAGAAAGAATGGAAGGATGCCATGATCGAGGAGTATCAATCAATCATGAAGAATGATGTCTGGGATGTGGTCTCGAGACCAGAAGAGAAGTCTGTTGTGACTTCCAAGTGGATCTACAAGATCAAGCATGCTGCAGATGGCAGCATAGAGAAATACAAGGCAATATTTGTGGCACGTGGCTTCTCCCAGAAAGAAGGGATAGACTATGAGGAGACATTTGCACCTTTAGCAAGATACACTTCCATTAGATCAGTACTTTCTCTGGCTGCAGTGATGAAATGGAAGATACACCAGATGGATGTCAAGACAACATTCTTGAATGGTGTAGTGGAAGAGGAAGTGTATGTGGAGCAGCCACTTGGGTTGGAGACACATGACAGGGAGTCTCATGTGTGCAAACTGAAAAAATCCTTGTACGACTTGAAATAGGCACCCAGGACGTGGTACAGCAGGATAGACAGATTCATGACTAGTTTGGGATTTACCAAGAGTAAAGCGGATTCCAACCTTTACTACAAGGTTGAGGAAGGAAATCCAATGATACTCCTACTGTATGTAGATGACCTGTTTGTGACAGGTGAGGATGGGTTGATTTCTGATACAAAGAGGAAGCTTGCTGCCGAGTTCGAGATGAAGGCCTTGGGTATGATGCACTATTTTCTAGGCATGGAGGTGTGGCAGAGTGTGGATGGAATCTTCCTTGGACAAGGGAAGTATGCAGTAGAGATCCTGAAGAGGTTCAGGATGATGGATTGCAAGGCCATGGCCACACCTATGGCATCGAACCTGAAGCTATTGAGTGATGCTTCATCAGAGTCGGTTGATGCCACGATGTATTGTCAGATGATTGGGTCCTTGATGTACCTGATGAATACGAGACCATATATTTCCTTTGCTGTGAACACATTGAGCCAGTTCCTGATGGATCCGATGTGAAATTGTCCACATAAGATCCAAAGAGATGATGTAAACCTCACAATGAAAGAATTTAGGAATAATAGAAGAAGAGACAAGCAATAGAACTTAGATCCAAAGAAACTCTGATTGAGGCAGAATAATTACACATGTTACTATTAACAGAATAATGAACTGGTAAATATACAATGCTGAGTATGAGGATTCGAATTCACTAGGAGGAATTCGAATTGGCCTTCATGCACAGATCCATAATCAGTGGAGAGTAATCAATGCCTAACTAGGAGTCCATCTTCTCATCAGTGAAGTCATCAATGCACAAGTAATGATCAACCGGGAGTCAAACTGAGTCTAACTGAATGTGGTTGGTGTAACTGGCACATGGAAGCACTAATATAGTGAAGGAGGCTCAGTGGAGGGCGCCATAGGTTCTCATTGGAGTCAGAATGGCCAATCTAGTCTCACTGGAGGTCCAATAGAGTGATAAACTCAGTAAAGAGTCAGTTAATCCTTAAATCAAGGAAATAACTGAAGATAACTTAATATAACTAAATATAATTGGACTGGTAGGTGAAGAAGGCGCCCTTGTCATGCGGTGGAGCAAAGAAGGGCGCATTAGTCACTGGGAGGCCTAGAAATGATCTGAAAGAAGCGCCGGGGGCTAGTTTGCTGAGGACTAGGTGCTGGGACTGATGACCTAGAATGCATGCAAACCCTAATTTTGCATGCATGACTGAAAATGAAAATGACTGGAAAGCTAGTAGGATTAGGATGGAGTATAGGAATATCCTAACACCCCCCCTTAATCCATCCTGGGCCCTGGTAACTAGGACCAAAGGTCACCCATACAATAAATGAAATGATAATAAAATACATAACTGTCCATAAACTGAGAAAATGGGGAAAAACCTCATGGGAAAAATACCCCCTCTCAAAAGAATAGTAAATAACTCAAAGAACCATCATGCAGAAAAGAAAGAAGCTTTCATCAGTGAAAACTTTTGTAAAAGACTTGGCAAGCTGATCCCATGTAGGAAGGTCTCCCACTGTGTGGAGGATGAAGCAAGTCTTTCAGGAACTTTTTCTGTATCTGGAGCGAATGGAACATGAGTAGTCTTCCCAAAAGATGGAAGAGAGAATCCCATCATCATGTTGCATCTCTTATGGAGAGATGGATGGCATAATGCAAGGTTAGCATGCTGCTGAAGTCTAGTAGTTCTGTAAGCAAATAAATCATCAACTGTGTTCTCAGTAGTAGCAAGGACTGTGTGAGAACATATTTCTCTTGAATATGGATTGAGAATAGGTGTTGGTTCTGAATCTTCTTGAACCATGATCTCAACATCAAAATCTTGATCTTCTTCTTCACTAGAATAGGAGTCACTGGAAGAGAAGTCACTGTGATCTTCATCAGAATCTGAAGGAATAGTTGGAGAGAAGGGCATGAAGTGTGAGAACTCATATGCCTTTGAGGCATGATTTGCAATCCCATTCTCTATAACCTTTCCAGTGGATATTTCTGTAATCTCTACTGTGTCTGGACCAAAAATTACTTGTTTTGGAGATCCTGTATGAGTCATTTGATATACTGACAACAAATTAGCTCTAAGAGAAGGAACAAATAAGACATTTTTGAACTTACCATGCTCCATATGAACTGTACCCAAACCTTTGGCAGAAATATGAGAGTTGTCTCCCATGTGAGTGGTAGGCCCATCTTGGAGATCCAAAGAGGAGAAGGATTCTTCTTGTGCCATCATGTGGTTGGAAGCTCTAGAATCTACGAGGAGAGCTTTTGTCTTTGAAAAACCAGCCATCAATGCATGACAATCATCAGATCCACTTCCAAAATCAGACATCTTTGCTTCTTTTGGAACAACAATTTGGTTTTGTTCAAGAAGCTTGGTTAGAAGATCTATCTTCTTATGCATGCAGGCATGCTCAGGATGGTTTCCTCTCTTGCAGTAGGTACAATTTGGTCTCTTTTGTTTGTCATTCTTGGATCTTGAAGGTTTCTTGCCTTTTCCTTTTTGTCCCCCTTTTGCATTCCCTCCACTTGATTCACCAGCTAAAAGAGCTAGATCTCTGGAGGTTTTGATGGCACCCATTTGAAATAGTTTGTTCTCTTCTTGAGTGAGAGCTTCAATGAAGTCACTTAAGGTGGGAAACTTCCATCTAGGGATGGACATTCGAACAGAATGAAAGGTAGATACAAAGACAGAAAATTGAGATCCAAGTTTGCTCAATATAGAGAGTATCAATTTCTCATCACTTTTAGTGATGCCACATTGCTTGCAATGCAAAACCAAATTCTGAAATTTGGAGAAGAAATCTTGGATGCTCTCGAAATTGCTAGGTTGAAGGGCAACCAATTCATTCTCAAGAATGTAGCCTCTCAATTTGTCTTGTTTGCCAAAAAGACTCCTCAATTTTATCCATAAATCATATGGAGAATTCAATCCATCAGTATGAAATAATAGATCATCAGATATATGAAGGCATATGAATCCAAAGGCTTCATCCATTTTGTTTAGGTGCTTGATTCTCTTTTCAGCTTGATGTGGTATGGCATCTTTTTCCTCAACTATTCTAGTAAACCCTCTTGATTGCAAGAGTATTATCATCTTCCTCTTCCATTCGAAATAATTGAAAGGAGTGAGAAGTATAGAAGAAGGAGCATTCGAATTGCTCATCTTGACTGCTTGAACAAGTGCAAATAGAAGGCTGCTGAATCTGCTGCTGCAACTGCTGGAACTTCAAAAATACCAGCAAAAAACTCTCAAGAATGGAGGTAGAATATACTCTTAAGGATCTGATACCATGTGAAATTGCCCACATAAGATCCAAAGAGATGATGTAAACCTCACAATGAAAGAATTTAGGAATAATAGAAGAAGAGACAAGCAATAGAACTTAGATCTAAAGAAACTCTGATTGAGGCAGAATAATTACACATGTTACTATTAACAGAATAATGAACTGGTAAATATACAATGCTGAGTATGAGGATTCAAATTCACTAGGAGGAATTCGAATTGGCATTCATGCACAGATCCATAATCAGTGGAGAGTAATCAATGCCTAACTAGGAGTCCACCTTCTCATCAGTGAAGTCATCAATGCACAAGTAATGATCAACCGGGAGTCAAACTGAGTCTAACTGAATGTGGTTGGTGTAATTGGCACATGGAAGCACTAATATAATGAAGGAGGCTCAGTGGAGGGCGCCATAGGTTCTAACTGGAGTCAGAATGGCCAATCTAGTCTCACTGGACGTCCAATAGAGTGATAAACTCAGTAAAGAGTCAGTTAATCCTTAAATCAAGGAAATAACTGAAGATAACTCAATATAACTGAATATAACTGGACTGGTAGGTGAAGAAGGCACCCTTGTCATGCAGTGGAGCAAAGGAGGGTGCATTAGTCACTGGGAGGCCTAGAAATGATCTAAAGGAAGCACCGGGGGCTAGTTTGCTGAGGACTAGGTGCTGGGACTGATGGCCTAGAATGCATGCAAACCCTAATTTTGCATGCATGACTGAAAATGAAAATGACTAGAAAGCCAGTAGGACTAGGATGGAGTATAGGAATATCCTAACATCCGAGACATGTTCACTTGATTGCTGCAAAGCATATTCTGAGGTACTTGAAGGGTACGGTTTATTATGGGCTAAAGTATGATGTGAATCAAAAGATTGAACTGGAGGGTTATGTTGATTTGGATTGGGCAGGCAGTGCCATTGATAGGAAGAGCACTTCGGGGTGCTGCTTTAGTATGGGATCAGGTGTGATCTCTTGGTTTAGCAGGAAGCAGTCCTGCGTGGCACTGAGTACAATCGAAGCAGAGTATGTCGTAGCTTGTTCGGCTAGTTGTGAGGCAGTATGGCTGAGGAAGCTACTGTCTGATTTGTTTGATCTCCGGTTGGAATTGAATTGTATATATTGCTATAACCAAAGTTGTGTGAAGTTGTCTGAGAACCTAGTGTTCCATGACAAGTCGAAGCACATTGAGATCAAGTACCGTTATATCATGGATATGGTGCAGAGAGGAGCAGTGAAGCTCCAGTATGTTGCGACGGACAAGCAGATAGTCGATGTATTGACCAAGCCGCTGGCCATAGTGAAGTTTGAGTACTTCAGAGAGAAGCTTGGTGTACTTCAAATCGAGGTTCCTTCCAAGGGGAAGTGATGAGGCTGGAAGACGCAGATGCACATGAGCCATTCTCACATGGTGGCAGGTGTGTCCTCCCATGGTGCAGATGTAAGGGATGGGGCCATTCCGACATGGTTGAGGTGTGTCTTCCCATGGTCATTGATATAAGTGCTGAGCCATTCCAGCATGGTTGAGGTGTGTCTTCCCATGGCTGTTGATGTAAGTGTTGAGCCATTGCAGCATGGTTGAGGTGTGTCTTCCCATGGCTATTGATGTAAGTGTTGTGCCATTCTCGCATGGTTGAGGTGTGTCTTCCCATGGAATAGATGTAAGGGTAGTGCCATCCTCGCATGGTTGAGGTGTGTCTTTCCATGTCATAGATGTAAGTGTTGAGTCTTTCACGGATGGTGGTAGGTTAGTCCTCCCATGCTGGTGAGTGTAAGTGCTGTGTTGTGTGCATCTGGGTTGTGCTTCATTGACGCTGAGATGATTTGAGGATGATGAGGTGACAGTAGGTTACACAGGTTTTGCATAGGCATATAATTAGTCCTGGGATGCTCCTTCAGGTTTTGTAGTGGCATATAATCAGTCCTGGGATATTTTGCAGGTTTTGCAGTAGCATATAATCAGTCCTGGGAGATCTTGCAGGTTTTGCAGAGGCATATAATAAGTCCTAAGATGTACCTACTGGATGGATTGCTCGCAGAGATGATGAAGACCTACATGGAGGCTAGGCCTACATCCAACATGAAAAAGGGCGGGCTCTGTAGAACTTCCTATGACGAGTAGATTGGAGACTGATGGTCAAGATAGCAACAATAGTGACGATGATGATCCAGCTTTGATGATGATCCAGTGACGAGGACTTGTGTTTATGAATTGTGTCAAGAGAATACCTTCCTAGTTAAGAGGGAGTGTTGATGTATTTGTAACTTCGGAATGTATTCACTTGTATATTATGATTGTATTTTATTATTGTACCTCCAACGAAGATGTTTATTCCTCCGGTCGGAGAATTCATTATTGTACTTGGGTCATGTAAAGTATTTGAGGTCAATCCTACCATGTATGTCGGGGCATTAGACCCCAGAGTTAAGTTATTAATGGGTTATTAGACTCTCCTAGAGAAGTCGGCCCAGTCAGTTACACTTAGGGGCTTACCTATTTGGGGTTAAGGCTAAGTGAAAGGTAAAGTATAAATAGAGAGGGTGCTCCTCTTTATTTGATCATTCACACACTCACTCACTTCACATTAGTGAGAGAGAGGAGGAGTTCGCACAAGTGGAGGAGGAGGAAGCTGCTGGATATCATCTCTTTGTTTTGGGGTTTTGTATTGTTGCTCATTCTATCTTTGAGGAACTCCTTTATGGTTTCCCCAGTGAAATGCTTTGTGTCTCTTGTCTCTTGTGTTTATGCTATGCTTGTTATTCTCTCAATAAACTCCTAAATCATATTGAATTAAATTATGAAAAACTAACATGATTATCCCACAGTTATGATATCCAAACAGTTCCAAATTCAAGTTAAGAGATAAATCATGGAAATAGTTGTAGGCATTTTAACTTTATGAAACAACCCTGAAATACAACTCCTGTAGCATGAGCCTCTTATAGAGTCCTTTACCAAGACAGTCCTGAACAATTTAGGTAATTTAACTTTATAAATCAAGGACTGATATAAACCTCCTATAGCATGCAAACAGTACAAAAAAAACAGTCCCTTATGTAAATCCTAAATTGTAGTCAAATGTCCTTTTTGCTAACCCTTTTGATGTTATTTGTTTGTGTGTTTATGCAACAGTTTTAGGGCAGCAAGGGATGACAGGACTGATGCAACAACAACCTTGAGAAGGAGGTTAAGAGGGATGAACAAGGGCAGGAAGGGGACTGTTTAGGCAGGCTGAGGCATGAGATAGGCTAGGAGAGGGCAGCCGGGGGTTTAAGGGAGAAAGGTAAGGGTAGGTTAGGGTTATTTTTTGGATTTTTAGGCTATTTTTATCTTTTTTATATTTTTAGGGCTGCCACAATTTTTCCCTAGGGATTTTAGGGCCTAAAATGGCAGGCTGAATTTATAGAAGGGAGAGCCAAAATTTTAGGGAGGGCAAAAATTTGAAAAAAATATTTTTTGAATTTTTAGGGTTTCAGACATAAAATTGTAGACCTAATTCTAACACAAAAATGCAAAATTACACATGAAAATGCAAGCAAATTTGATAAATTTTGATAACTAAGGTTTTAATGGATGAAACCCTAAACCCTAGGCCTAGAGGAGAGGTGACCAACCTCCCTCTTGGAGTAATTACTCTTTACCTACTAAACTAGGGCTTCCTACAACAACCTCTATGGTTCGTTATAGGAGTCTATTCTAGGGAAAAATTAGAGATCCAAGGCCAAACCAGGGAAAACCTCCTCTAGGGAGCATTTTCCACAATGCAAAGAAGAAAGAAGGTAGACAAAAAGACCCTAATAAAAAATAATGCAGTTCTACAACCACCATTCAATCGCCAAGAAGCAAGAGTTCACCTACCTTCACCAAGCAAGGCTACAACTAGACATACTTGAGCTTTGTGTTGTTCCAACAATTCCTAGCATCCACCAAGCATGAGCATAACCCTAGAAAGCATCCAAAAGACTATCTTTGGTAAAAGAGAAACATACTGTAATTTATCCCATGCGTTATGATTTACAAATGAACTGAGGAGTTGTATTTATAGTGTTCTCAACTCACTTTACGAAATAACTAGGCCGACAAACCAAATAAAATGTTAATGTAAAAATATAACATGAAATAATATAAAATAATATATAAGAGGGCTGCCTGGGGTATTTCACCCCTAGGTGCCTAAACACTGATAAAAATGACTAAAAATGAACAAAAGCCTTCACTTTGAAAGTTGGAGTGAGCAGGAGGGAGTTATCATGCCCCATCTAACCCCAATAATGCTGAGAAACCCTCAATGTCCCCCCTCTACAAGTCTATGGTCCTGGTGACCAAGGATTACGTCATCACTGGAAATGCACCAAGGAGAGAGGGTGCTCTGCTGGAAAGGGGCCAGGATGGGTGTATAGGTTGATCGGAAGAGGAGGCAAGAGCCTCGGAGCTAGAATACTGCCACCAGTGTAGAAAACAAGCAGGGGGTCATGTGATCCAGTGAACCATGCCTAGGATCCCCAGACACCAACCTCAGGGTTACAAGCCCTAGCATGAGGCAATCAACAATGCCACTAATCCATATTACTCCTAAAGGAAGGGCTAAAGGGTTTGGCCATAACCATCTCTAAAAAAAAAACTGATAACACCCCATCATGGCCTTGAAGAAAAATACGACCCCTCTCCTTGGGAAAAGATCTGAATGTTCGTTGGTATTGGTACCACGTAACACCTCTTCCTTAAGAATGCTTTGTCCTTCAAGCATAATTTGGAAGACTTTTTACTTGTTCTAGCTCATAGTGTCTTCTCATTATCTCTTGTGTTTGTAATTGCAACACTTGACAACACATGGTGATATTTTCTTCTAAGTGTTGAGCACAATTTGTGAATGGTAAAAGGATCAGACCACCCTAATTCAATTTTCTATAGAACAGTATGACTACAAATTCCTCGATGTTGCCAAAATAAACAAGAATCATTTAAAGATAACCATGCACAAGAGACACAAAGATTTTACCTTGGGAAACCCGGACTTGGGAGAAAACATAGAAATTTTTTATCAAAAGAAAAATCAATCCAATACAAGAAAACCACCAATCATGAAGATTAAGCCCTAGCACAAGAATGTTCTCTCCTTTCAGAAGAAACCATAGCGAGGGTTTATATCTTCCAAGAGAATAATAGAAAACCCCAAAATTACTTCATGTGACTTTTGCTAGTCCTCCTTGAGAAGTGCACACCACTTGAGAGAAGAATATGTGTTGTGAATGTGTGAAATGAAGTGTGAGAACACTTCTATTTATATTCTTTAGTTGATTAGAAGTTTCCACAATTAGGTTAGCTTGTACTTTTATTTTATTCTTAATTTATCTTTTATTTATCTTTCAAGCGGACTTGTCACTTTGTCTTGTAGGGTCAATTTACCCCTTTTGCTGGGACAATTGTGCTCTTTTTTGCTTTCCACTTTCTATGGGACTTCTTCAATGTATTGTCTTGACTCCTTGGTTATTTCTTCATCATAGAAAAATTCTCCGTTGTTGATATCTCCTCACATGTGATCACATTCTTTTTGGCAAAACTCTGATGTTGATTTGACCATACTCTAAGAAGTCTCAGACACTTCTTAGAGCCAAATGTCAAATTCAACATTAGATTAGACTTTGTCTAATATACAAGGAGATAATATCTCCTTGTAACATAGAGTATGCAATGTGACCTCTAACCCCCTACAGTCCAATCCACATGATTGAACAAGGTTAAGCATCCAAACCACAAATAAGGGCTATGATGCGGCCATTATCTCTAGGTCGCGAACCCATCCAAGAGAATGATTTGCAAAATGTTTCCCCGAAAACATGGCGAACATCAACACTTAGTGATCTAGTTACTTCTCGACAAAGTCACACTATTATTGAAGTTGACAAAGTCACACTGCTATTAAAGTTTGTTAATAAAGTTCGGGAGTATTTTTTTGTGTAGTGGAAGTAGGGTTGTAAAGTTATCTTTAACTCATATCTATAAATATAAAGTATTTGCTTTATCAAGTAATTGTAAGGTGAGAAAACACAGCATTAAATAGTATTCAAATATTTAAAATAAGGTAAACGAGGTAGTATTCAAATATTTAAAATAAGGTAAACCAGGTTGAGACATTTTCGGATTCCGAATTGACTATATTTAGTTAATAAGAATAGTTATTGTTGCGCGTTGTACGTTCATACAACTGGCTTTTTATGTTAACCCACACTACATGTGGTCGAAGTCAAAATCCACGTGATTCTCAATCTCATCAATCAAGTTTTCAATGCACGCATCCAGAAAGTTGACTAAAAATACCTAACAGTAAAGACCGAACAAGGATTTTTGGTATCGAAATCCCATCGTGGTTGGAATTTGAAATCCAAACCCTCGTCAATTTTGACGGTTACCACAGTCTTGTTAAAATGTTGGATGATTTGGAGTAATTATTATTATTATTATTTCTTCCAGAGTTGTTGGAATAGTAAAAATAAGTTGTTTAAGATTGTATAATTTAGGTGTTACCAAGGGTACTCAAAGGCTTTGAATTTATTTATACAATTAAATGGATTTTGAAAAATGTAAAATTTTTATCTGACCAAAGATTAAATGCCTTAGATTTCATTAACAAGCAGGTGACTCATAATAATTATTATAGTTAATCAATTTATATATAATTGCATTATTGTGTTTTTTTTTTTAGCGAAAAAAGGGTACTATTGCTATTCAAGTAGAAATCAAATAGTACAACTATGTTCGAGTATTAACAGAGACACCAAAGGCTTCTACAAGCACACAAAAATCTCCAGAAAAATACATCAAACCAAAGGAGAATGGTTTAGACTATCCAACAATTTGGAATGATTACAACTTCTCCAATAAAGCTCTCACAAAAAGACAGAATGATCCTAGTCATAAAAATAAAGAACACCCATATTCTGGATGTGTGAATTCTGCCATTCTTCCCATATTAAGTAGCCTTCTTCGCCATCCAAAGCTTGCTTCGAAAGTTTATCTGCCATGGCATTGTGTTCCTTATAGATGTGATCAAATGATATACTCTTGCCAAACATGATTTCATCCCTAATTCTCTTACACCAATGAAGGAGTGTGGTAACCTTCAAGTTAAAATCTCCACAAGCCCATTTAATGGTGACATGTGAATCTCCAAAGACTTTGAGATCCACTTAAACTTTTGTTAATAAATAATAAGGAACACATTCCACTTTTGCTAATTTTTTTGGTGTCCAGATTTTAACCTATTTTCTTAACTTCAAAAAGAAAACACACTTAATTAAACAAAGTAGTTTAAAATTATAATCCAATAACAAGAAAATAGTTTCAAATTAACAAGTATTTTGTGTTTGCCATTATTAAAACTACTGCAGCAATATTTTTGTTTGTTATGAGGGAGTATCCTACCTTATCTCTATAAATGATATCAAATAGCTAATAAAATCCAATATACAAAGGATTGTAGTTTAATATAACTAGCATAGCTACTTAACTTGTGGTTGGCGAATACCTATAGGTCACAAGTTAAGTGTCAAGAACGGGTTATTCATGAATCAATTACTAGTTATCCAGCTACCAGTTATTTTTTGATATTCTTTTTTTTCATAATTGTTTATTTCGAATTTGAAATGACTGCCATAAAATCAATATGTACAGTACAGTGATACACTTGTCTCATCATCATACAATCTAAGAAAAGCATAAACTATAGTCCACCCCAAATTTTTAAACACGTGTAAGTACCCAAAAACTAATAAAATCCAAAATTTTGTGCTGTTAACTCCAACTCCTCCACTATATATGACGATTTTTTTTTTTAAATTTAAATCAACAAGGCACAAAAAGCCATTTTCTGGTTTACAGTAAGAAAAACCTCTGGATTCCCTAACTCACAAGTAATTTTCTTATTAATTTACAAATTGCAATAAGAAAATGTATCTACAGATCTACAAAAGCAGGCAGGCAGAGGCCGCAAAGACGGCGCTCAACGAAAACAGCAAGCCCGTTGAATGAGATTATCTGCTGATTTCAGGTTCCACTTGCTGCTGGAGTACTGCTGCTCTAAATCAGTAGAACATTCTTCGCCTCCCAGCCGCTCAAATTCGATGGGCTTTCTCCTCTGGTCGTCGTTGGCCATTAATCTAATTCGCTGCATTCTCTTCTTGGGATCCACGCGACCTCTCACAGTTACCTTCTTGTGCGTCACGTCCACCACATAGTCCAGCAAATCTGCCCATCATCAAGCCACAGCCACAATCAGAAAATGAAAAGGGAAATCATTCCAAACAGACTTATAATCAGGCACCGAAGGATTGCTTCATGTCGGTTGGATAGAGGAAATCAGTAATGGAGATAAGTTCAGGGGCCACAGAGTATATGTGAAAAACAAAGATTTCCATTCATGCTTATTGGATAGAGGAAATCAGTAATGGAGATAAGTTCAGGGGCCACGGAGTATATATGAAAAACAAAGATTTCCATTCATGCTTATTGGATAGAGGAAATCAGTAATCGAGATAAATTCAAGAGCCACGAAGTATATATGAAAAACAAAGATTTCCATAGAAGCTCTAATTCGCTGCATTCTCTTCTTGGGATCCACGCGACCTCTCACAGTTACCTTCTTGTGCGTCACGTCCACCACATAGTCCAGCAAATCTGCCTATCATCAAGCCACAGCCACGATCACAAAATGAAAAGGGAAATCATTCCAAACAGACTTATAATCAGGCACTTAGGGATTGCTCCATGCCTGTTGGATAGAGGAAATCAGTAATCGAGATAAGTTTAGGGGTCACGAAATATATATGAAAAACAAAGATTTCCATAGAAACTCTAAATAATTTCTTCATTAAACTCTTCATAATTGATGTTAAAATATGGACTGTGTGTGATTAATAATTGATGTCAAAATACCGACTGTGATTAAGAAACATACTGTCCATTTTGGAGAGCACTTTGGAGACTCTGTCGCGGCACTCCTGGCAGCGCATATTAGCATTCAAAACAATTACCTGAACCTGTAATGCAATGTAGGGTTTGAGACAACATGATCCATAATATCAGAAACCTAGACAGTGGAGGGGATTGGCAATATGCAGTGAAGACGTTAATGGCAGAAATGGGCTTACTCCGGGCATTGTTAAGGCTTCAGCAGAGCGCAGCAGCTGAGTGGTTGGAGCCATCCGTGGGCTTTGAAGATTTATTCAGCAGCAAAGACGAGGTCCTGAGATGCTACTGTTTTTGGATTTATATCGATGTAACGATGAAGATGACGATGGATCTGTGTTGATGGGCACATTGGGATTGGAGACTGAAGAGCATTAACTGTTGTTGTGTCACTGTTTATGGATTAAACTAGATGATCATGACCAGTGATATGTAATGGTCAGAGTTTATATATGCATATGTATTGTGTATATACATTTAATGGAACACAGATTGCGTAAGTTACGCTGTTATATATATATATATATATCTCCAATGTAATACAATTTAAGTCAAATTGAACTATTGCACTATTTAATATGGTCCATGTTTCCATCCTCTCAATATCTGTCTGGCACAGATTCCTTATCAAAATGAAAAAAACTTTAAATTACAATTTTGAATCGATGAGGTTACAATTTTGACATTTCTATCCAATTCAAATAAAAACAAGACGAGAATGATGAATCCTGCCGTTCGTTGTTGTTGTTGTGAAAGATTCCCTGAGAATGAAATGATAGGCGTGGACATTCTATTCTCTTTTTTGGGAGTGTGATAACTGGCCAGTTATCCCACGCCATCTTTTTTGTAGGGTTTTTTCTGTCACAATTTGAAGCAGTGGCAAGTTTGTCGTTCAGCATATCTGCACGCGGCACTTTTCCACTAGGGTTTCACTGGTTTCTGAATACGTCGTTGTAGATGATCATACAGCCTTAGAATATTTGCACGCCCACTTGAGCAAGATGCACCAGCTGCTTGCTTTTTGTATTTAATTAAATAAATAATTCATGTGGATAGGTGCAGAATGCGACTCTTGTGGTCTGGATATTCTAATTTAAATGGTTGCTCACAAATTACTCACAACTGTTACAACATCATGTAAATTAGATAACACATATAGTGAATTTTATAGACCAGTGGGTTCTGGAAAATTTGGCAATCCTGTGATAGCTAAATAGTCTTCGTTATTAATAGACTGGAAATGATGGTAGCTAGAACTTTAAGAAGACAAGTTCCGAGGAAAATCCTAGTAACAAATGTTCAGTCCCTATCAACATCAACATGATCTCTATAGAAGATTACACTCTCCTTTGGTAATGGTGAGATTCCAAAAGATGGTGATTGAAGGATGGAAGTGTTCAACAACAAATAAAAACAAAAAAAACACTACTAGAAATTAAAAAATAGGAAAAAAAACTAAAAACAATGCCTAGAAATTTAAAAACACCATGAAAAACTAAAAAAACATGCCCAAAAAATTAAGAACAATAAGTATGAACACCTTACTGTTAACCTTACGTTTACACCACTGAAGACAAACAAAAATACAACCCAAATTTGTACTTAGTTTTTCAAGGGACATCTATCCAAGCAAAGTGTTGCTCTAGCTAGTAAGATGAAATGCTGAAGCTTAAACCCTTGCTCCAACTTTGAAACATTAAAATCACCCCTTCAATTATGAAATTTCTCCAACTTGCTTGGCTTCCAACCTCCTAGCATGCAACTGGTTCTCTCCAAGAGAAAAACAACTTGTATAGAATGACAAATAACTTGATTAAAAGTACATTGGGCCTTAGCTTGTGGAAAAGGTAAAATAGTAAGCTAGGTTTTATGTTTAGAATGTTTTATGAGTCTTTTATAATAAATTTCATGAAAACAAATTAAAAATTTGGGTTGGGGGGCATTAATACAATTAAAAATTAAAAATTTGGGACATTGGGGGACTAACATGATATAATACAAATATAATACATTAAAACACGACGAATGAGATGGGCTAGTGGTAAGATAATGTGCCCATTGTAACAAACATTAACTACCCTTCCACCAACAACATCAAAATAAAATGATTTTTGATCAAAGAGCATAACTCTATCTAGTCGCTTCATCACCCCCCCGCGCATTCGATTTACACGACTCTGATCAGACCCCGTGTTCCATATGCACAAACCCCGTGCCCTCGTTCCCTAGACCTGTCACAACAGAGCAAAGGATATTGTGCTAACCCTGTCACAACATAGCATAGGAGATTGACGAGGTCATGCTAGCCCTAGAGCAGAGGAGACTGAGGAGATCGTGCTAGCCTTCAAGCAGAGGAGACTGAGGAGATCGTGCTAGCCCTCATTCCGTCCAGCATTGAGAAGAGGAGACCGTGCTAGCAGAGGATATTGCACTAGCCTCACAATGTCAGGAAATTTGGTAAGTTCATCAACTGCATTGTTTATTTCTACAGAGTCCACAACCCTAATTTTCCACACGTGTTTGGCACATTAGTTCAATTCAGTTGGGGATAGGGTTGCACTGCCTTCGGCATCCCCGTACCTTGACGATTTATGTTATATGATAAATTATATTTCGTATTGTTTGCGTACCTTGATGATTTCCCATCCCCTAGTCCCCTTATGGATTGGATGGTTTCCCTTTCCACCGGAAGAACTACATGTCCTGGAACCACCTTCCTTCATGCTTCCTTCATGAGGCGTTGAAGAAGTAGCGCTATGAACCCCCTTCCCTTTCCCTTACAAGCTGATCGTATCAAGAACAAATAAGAACCCCTGTTGTTTATGTTAAGATTCAATATGCTAAGACATAAAATATCAGCATTACATTTCATTTCACAACAATAACATATACAGGATCACTGAAGAAACAACAAGCACAGCATAAACACAAGAGACAGATATTTATCCTCGGAAACCCTCATGGGGTAGAAAACCTAGCAAAGCTTCCTCAATATAGATGATCAGCAAATACAAAGATGTAAACCAAAGACATGAGCTTCTCCTCCTCCACAGCAGACCTCTCTCACACAAGTGCGCCACACACAAGTGAATGAATGAGTGAGATAAGTGAGGAACATCCTCCTCTACTTATACTTGTTCCCCGACTGACTTTTACACAAGCTAGGTCAGCCCCAACTTAATTACTGGGCTAAACACCCCATTACAACTGACTGGGCCGACCCCTCTAGGGTGGTCTAATAACCCTTTGACCCACATAACACATACAAGGCCGACCCCCACTAGGGAAGTCTAATAACCCAAGTTACCACAATCCGATGGAGGAATAAACATCTCCGGATATACAATAAGATCTTCACGGAGGAATGAAACATCTCCGGAATATAAAGTACAAATATAATATTCTTAGAAGTTACAATATCTCAACACTCCCCCTTAACGAGAAGGATATTATAACAACATCTGCAGGAGCAAGGAGTCATCAACATCGTACATGATACATCTATAAATCATTGGAAGCTTTCTCAACATCATCAGTAACTCAATCAGTTACTGGAATATCTTCAAGATCTTCAATACTAGAACATCAACATCTTCAATACTGAATCTTCTGCAGCACTTTGAACAGCTACAGCAATATCATCATCTAGATCCTCACGATCAACAGCATCGTCGTCACACAATCATCGGCATCGTCATCATACGATCATCAACATCGTCATCATACGATCATCAACATCGTCGTCATACGATCATTAGCATCGTCATCACACGATCATCAGCATCGTCATCACATCATCTCGATCTACAGCATCTGGATCATCATCTCGATCTATAGCATCTGGATCATCAGCGTAGCATACTCTGCAAAACACACGATCATAGTACAGGATGATCAATCCCGCTCACTTTAGGACAAAGGTCCATGGATGATACAATCCAGATCAAGTTCCAGGATGATCAATACTTATCATTTTAAGACAAGTCTCATGTCTAGGGACGATGCAATCCCATCACGTACATTTTGAACCAAGAGTCCAGGGACAATACAGTCCTTTCATCAATTCTCAGAGACAAATGTCTACGGATCAATTTTGAGACCAAAGTCCGAGGAAGATACAATCCCCTACCTGTTCATTCAGGACTTCATTCTCGGAGACCGAGTCTACGGCTCAATTTTGGGACCGAAGTCCGGGGAAGATACAATCCCCTACTTGTTCATTCAGGACTTCATTCTCGGAGAGCCAGTCTATGGCTCAATTCTGGGACTGAAGTCCAGGGAAGATACAATCCCCACCCTATTCATTCAGGACTTCATTCTCGGAGACATCTTGTCTACGGATCAATTCTGGGACCGAAGTCCGGGGAAGATACAATCCCCACCCTGTTCATTCAGGACTTCATTCTCGGAGACATCTTGTCTACGAATCAATTCTGGGACTGAAGTCCGGGGAAGATACAATGCCCACCCTGTTCATTCAGGACTTCATTCTCGGAGACCCAGTCTATAGCTCAATTATGGGACCAAAGTCCGGGGAAGATACAATCCCCACCTGTCCACTCAGGACTTCCTTCTCAGAGACATCTGTCTACGGATCAATTCTAGGACCGAAGTCCGAGGAAGATACAATCCCCACCTATCCACTTAGGACTTCATTTTCGGAGACATCTGTTTACGGATGAATTATGGGACCGAAGTCCGAGGAAGATACAATCCCCACCTGTCCGCTCAGGACTCCATTTTCGGAGACATCTGTTTATGGATCAATTCTGGGACCGAAGTCTGGGGAAGATACAATCCCCACCTGTCCACTCAGGACTTCATTCTCAAAGACATCTATCTACAGATCAATTCTAGGACCGAAGTCTGGGGAAGATACAATCCCCACCTGTCCACTCAGGACTTGATTCTTGAAGACATCTATCTACAGATCAATTCTGGGACCGAATTTCGGGGAAGATACAATCCCCACCTGTCCACTCAGGACTTCATTTTCAGAGACATCTGTCTATGGATCAATTCTGGGACCGAAGTCCAGGGAAGATACAATCCCCACCTGTCCACTCAGGACTTCATTCTCGAAGACATCTATCTATGGATCAATTTAGAACATGTGTTCAAGGATGATGCAATCCCCTTGTCAACTTAGACCCTGTCTAAGGACCATCCACCAACCTCTCTGTCGGCATCACCAATATAGGTATCCACATCATCGACCTCACTATCGATGCAGGCAATCTCATCATGAGTGACCACATCACTCCCCCTTTCGAGGAGGGTCCTTCTGAACTACACCAAGCTTGTCTTGGAAATACTCAAACTTTACTTGAGGTAGAGGTTTGGTTAGTACATCGGTAACTTGTTCACTTGAGGTGGAGGTTTGGTTAGTACATCGGTAACTTGTTCATCAGTGCCCACAAATTCGATCTTTATAATTCCTTTCTGCACGGCCATATCTCATATATCGAAATATCAAATCTCTATGTGCTTTGACTTATCATGGAACACTGGATTCTTTTCCATATTGATACAACTCTGTTTGTCACACAGGATCACAGTGGGATCCATCTCTAAGTCAAATAATCCTGAAGCCATACCGCTTCACAACTAGCAGAGCAAGCAACCATATATTCACTTGTGCTGAGAGCCACACTAGACTGCTTCCTGCTAAACCACGAGATCATGGAAAATCCAAGACAATAACATCCACTCGATGTGCTATTCCTGTCTGATACACTTCCTTAGCATCTGAGTAGCCATACAATCTGAAGTCATGATCTCCAAAATAATATAGACCAAAGTCTATCGTACCCTTCAGGTACCTCATCACATGCTTTGCAGCTATCAGGTGAACTCATCTAGGTTCCACTAGATACTGTCTCAAGGTGTTTCACAGCAAAGCATATATTCGACCTGGTATACGTCAGATACATCAATGACCCAATAATCTGTCTGTACAGAGTTACATTCACTAACTTTGATGAGTCATCAGCTAACAGCTTCAAGTCGGAACCCATGAGAGTGGCCATGGCTTCACATTCCAACATATCAATTCTTCTCAAGATTTCCACAGCATACTTTCCCGGGATGAGAAAGATTCCTTCTGAGCCTTGCCATACTTCCATACCTAGGAAGTAATGCATCAATCTGAGATCTTTCATTTTCAATTCTGCAGCCATCTTCTTCTTGCTTTTCATGATCTGTTTGTAAAAATAGATCATCCACATACAGTAATAGTATGACAGGTTCATCATTCGTAATGGATCAGCTTTACTTTTGGTAAAGCCCAAGCTTATCAAGAAACTGTCAATTCTCCCTTTGTGACTGAACATCATTCACACTCTACATTGAGTGATCTTCTGCATATCTATCTGTGCCATCTCTCGTCAGATGGGTCTACTGATATGAGCCTCAATATCATTCGAACTCTATGGTGAGTTCCTTCTTGCATCCATGTCATCTGTGTATAGAAACCATATTCAACCTTGTAGCAAAGGTTGAGATCCACATCACCCATGATGATTGTTAAGCTCATCAATTGACTATCGATCCTGGGTACCCGAACAGAGTTTTCTTCAATTGAATCCTTGATTCACAGTTCTTCTTCAATTACATTATTAAGATAATGGTCTTTGGAGCAAACATCTCGTCATGATTCTCTTCCTCTTTCTAAGAGAATCTTCTAGCCACAAGCCTTCTATATTATGTTTGATTTGTAAATCTTCTTGTTGAACTCCCATCACTTGTTCGGTGTTCATCATTTTTCATGATCTTTCCTACAAATCAAAATTAAGTACATGATTAGTAATACTTCATAATCATCAAATCATGTTGACATGATAACCTATTATGCATATAGATATGATTTACATAGTTATGCTACTATCTTGACCAATACTTTGGCACAACACTTTTCCATATCCTGTATGCATACAGTGGCTATCTAGATGCCTTCCATCTCTACCAGAACATACTATCGAGAGTGTGCACAACTCTCAGCATGTTAGCAAAGAGGTTTCATTCTAGACAAGCAACAATGGAATGTTTGTCCAACTTACCAATCATATGCATATTAGTAGTATACTGTTCAATGTTATATGAATGTTTACACTCAGCATGATATATTCTAGGAATACAAATATGAATACAACTATTACAAGCAATATCATTTACTATTTCAAATAACAACTCAAATACTTATCTTGTATGTTTGTGTGATTGCCTCCCGCTTGATCTTCTATATAAATTTTGAACTTCTATTCATTCTGTACCACTGTGCATGCTCAAGTGTGCACTAGTGTCATCCTCATGATCTCATACACAAACAAACATTCATTAGTATAATCTCAATATTATCAAAACATTATAATTCTAAATAATCTTGAATATGTATAGTCATGATCATAGATAATAAACATTAGTATTCAAGGTTTCAGGGAAGTCTTCTTTTACTCATGCATATTCTTATAGGACTCTTCTGGTTAGTTAAATCATCAATCAAGATAAGAGACATAATATGCATAAATCCTTGATTACTTACATTTCTAACTTTATGAATAAGCATAACCAATCATATCAAGTATACTTATATAAGGGATCCTAACACAAGGTCGGATTCTAACTTGATATAGGAAAACATACCTGGATTAGTATACCTAAACAATATCTTCTTTGTTCTCTTCAATGATTTAGAGATCCGGTGCTAGAATCTGCATATCTCATAGGTTAAGCATAATAGAACAAAGTTATACATACCTCGTAAGTAGACCTTCTATGTGATCAAAGATTATGGATGAGTCTTTGTCTTCATGTCGTCATGGTCATGGAACTTGATTTGTCTTTCGTGATGTACTTGTATCTTGTTAGCAGACAACATCAACCTCATACAACACCACAGTGCATTAGTACAATCATATAGCCCTAATCAATGAATGTCTTCTATCATGCATTCATACTTTTACTAGGATGATAAGACAATTCTATCATTAATCAAGATTGTACTAACCTAAATAATATGAAGACAAACATATTATGAACTTAATCAAGAATTAGATTTCAAGACATACCTGTATTTCCTCAAGTCATACCTATCAAGAAATTCTTGTAGTCTTCTTATGTAAGGCCTTAGCCTCAACTCCCCTTGAAACTGGATCTATGGCTTGGTTAGGGTTTGTCAGAGAAACCCTGAAAATTCAAACTTTGACTTTCACACTTCTGAATGTATGGAAGAATGTGTCCTGCTGAGCTAATCAAACTACCATACTTCAATTTTGAAATCTCCAAAATTTGACCCCTCAAAATTGCCTTCGAAACTTTTGGATCTTCTGGACAGGATCCCGAACTAGGGTTTGATGGAGCCCACCCTTCTGACTAATCAAAAGGTTCGATCCAAGGCTCTAAAATCTTATTTTTCTGAGGAGCTTCCAGCCATGGTCACAGACTTAAAAAATTCCAACTTTTGCTGAAGCCCTAATTTTCCATCTTTCCAATCAAAATCCCGAACTAGGGTTTGATCAAGCCCGGTCTTCTACCCAACCAAAAAATTTGATCTTGGTCTCTAAATTTCGATTTTGTTGAGTAGCATTCAGCCGTGGACTTCGATTCCAAAAATTTCAACTTTCTCCGAAACCCTAAATTCTGGTAGCCATGAATGAAGGTGCTCCAAAAATAATTTGGTTTTGACAGAAATATGTACCTGATTGTTTCTACTGTAACTCCATTTTTTTTGATCCACAGGGTCTGAAAACTTTTTCTGTGGTAGCCTGAACTGTCATATTTTCATCTCGATAGGTCTGACCTCAATTGGATTGTCTGAGAGAGAGTTATACCAAGTGTCCCGACGTGACCTGTTTATGAGATAAAACATGAGATTGAACTTGTACGACGTGCCACGTGTCACTGGTTCAACTTCAGCCTCTGAAATTTTTTTCTCAGATAGTGCAGTCTATGTACTACCTGTAACGTTTTACGAAATTTCATTTGGAGCTTCCTAGCCCAAGTTATGACCTTTTTTCCTAGGTTACCTGATTTTGACTGAGATCTAGAAGAGGCAGAAACCCTAACTTGTACTGATCATAACTCACAAAGTACAATGAATATGAGGGTGTCCTTTGGACACAAGGTAACTGGGGATGTCTTCTACGACCTATAAAGGTTTCAGATCCTGAACCTTCTCCAAAATGGATTTATAGCGAAAGTTACATGATGACTGGTTTTTGCTATACAAAATCCCAACCTTCAAATTGTCGCAAGTGAAGCAAGTGTCGTAAGTGCCATACATTGCCTTCCTTCAGGTTAGTTCTGATACCATGTTAAGATTCAATATGCTAAGACATAAAATATCAGCATTACATTTCATTTCACAACAATAGCATATACAGGATCACTGAAGAAACAACAAACATAGCATAAACACAAGAGACAGAGATTTATCCTGGGAAACCCTCATGGGGTAGAAAACCCAGCAAAGCTTCCTCAATATAGATGATCAGCAAATACAAAGATGTAAACCAAAGACATGAGCTCCTCCTCCTCCACATCAGACCTCTCTTACACAAGTGCGCCACTCACAAGTGAATGAATGAGTGAGATAAGTGAGGAACATCCTCCTCTCCTTATACTTGTTCCCTGACTGATTTTTACACAAGCTAGGTCGGCCCCAACTTAATTACTGGGCTAAACACCCCATTACAATTGACTGGTCCGACCCCTCTAGGGTGGTCTAATAACCCTTTGACCCACATAACACATACAGGGCCGAACCCCACTAGGGAAGTCTAATAACCCAAGTTACCACAATCCGACGGAAGAATAAACATCTCCGGATATACAATAAGATCTTCACGGAGGAATGAAACATCTCCGGAATATAAAGTACAAATATAATATTCTTAGAAGTTACAATATCTCAACAATTTACGCATAAAACCAATAGCTAAAGGAGCATAAGTGGTAGCTAAGAGGTAATAATCCATATAGGTAGCGAGAGAGGAGATGACATTGGTTTCAAAGTATGCTCGAGAGCCTCTATATCCAAAGCCTATTCATGTTACAGGTGTATATTATGCGTTATGATCTCAACATATCTATATTTGGATATAAATAGTTCTAGGGCTCTCTCATTCCACAAGGCCCACATATAGGTTTTCCTTTTTTCATCTAGACTCGTACACAATTATTAGACATGGGCCTTTTCCTTTTGGCAGTTCCTTTAGGGAATGTTGCGGGCTTTGGTCTTTCCTTGTCCTTATTTTCGGCATAACCGTGTTATAGGCTCTAGGTTACCATTGAAAACAAGGGTATAAACCAACACAATTCCTATTTGATCTTGCAAACAACCAATACATTGTAAAAGATAGTTGAAAACGATGAATGCAATAACTTTTTAACTCAAATTACACTTGCTAACCAAGAACAAAATCTTAGTTAGTAAAGTACTTATTTAACAAGATATTAAGAAATATCTTGTTTATTCCCAAGGAATGTCTAGAGATACTTCCTTTAATGAATTTTGAAAACCCTCCAAAGACATCACCAAGACTTACAACTAGATATTGTCACCTCTAGTCCCTAAAGGATTCCTAAAAGAAATAAAATAAAAATATTCAAATTTGGCAGAATAGACTAAATGTTGTTATCAAACTATACCTAAGTTTAATGTCCTCTCAGAGAATGGTTCTAGATATCACTTCCCCAGAACTATACAAACAAAGAAAACACCCACCTAATATCTTCTCAAAGGCAAAGGATGAATTCAAATACCATATCTATTAGAAAAACAGGATCGCAGAGCAATAACAATAAACAGAAATGCAAATATAATTACACATACACATTACAAGAGAGCCACAGATATATCATGGTTCACCCAACTTGGGCTACGTCCACACTGAAGTTGCCAGTCCTTATTATTATTCCGTCCAGCAAAGTAAAGGGATACAACTTGCAGCACAACCGCTGCACTTCCTTTTCACTGTCTCACAGTCTCTCTTATTTCGATCTCATAGATCTTTACAATGCATAAAACCTAATACATCAACCCTAGTCGTATTACAATGTCTTTCTTTTATAGGGAAAATACAATGGAAAAAATACCACGTGATACCCAAAAACCATGGGTCCGCAAAACAGCCCCAAAAATTTTCTCTTGGGGGCTACGCCCTGGAACCCCCATTTTCTCGAGGACATTGCCCCCGAACCCCCTTCTTGGGGGCTCTGCCCCTGAACCCCCGTAACTTGGGGGCGTTGCCCCCAAACCCCCTTTTTCAGGGGCGCTTCCCCCAAACCCTCGACGAGGGCCCATTGGCCCTTGGACCCCTTGAGTGTCGGGCCAGGATCATAACCAAACCTAGGGTATAAACACGGCTGAATCATCATCTATGAGACTAGAAGATCTGGCTCCACAACTAACAATCTCCCACTTGGAGACTGATCACAACAACTCCACCGCTGCTGGACTTGGACTTGGTAACTTTCCCCTCTTCACCTTCATGCTAGAAGGCCAACTGAAACCGAGCAGGAACTCAATTTGTCTCTGGTCACTACCTTTGTGAACATGTCTGCAGGATTCTGGCTAGTATGTATCTTTTCCAGCTTCAATAGTTCATCTTCCAGAACAGAGTGTATGAAATGGTACTTGAGCTGTATATGTTTAGTCCTGAAATGGAATGCTGAGTTCTTTGCAAGATGAATGGCACTCTGGTTGTCACTATACAACATGCTATCCTTCTGCTTCTTACCCACTTCCTCCATAAACCTCTGCAACCAAATCATCTCTTTACTAGCCTCTGTAACAGTAACATACTCTGCTTCTGTTGTTGAAAGTGCAACAACCTTCTGCAGTCTTGAAATCCAACTTACTGTTGTTCCACCTACAGTAAACACATACCCTGTGGTGCTCCTCCTGCTATCCTTATCACCTGCCATATCTGCATCAACATATCCCTATAGAATAGTGTCTGAACCTCCAAAACATAATGCCTGAGTGGTGGTACCTCTCAAATACCTAAAAATCCACTGTACTGCCTTCCAATGTTCTTTACCTGGATTGTTCATATATCTGCTCACAACTCCCGCTGCTTGTGCTATATATGGTCTTGTGCACACCATGGCATACATCAAGCTGCCAACTGCTAATTGATAGTGAATCTTGGACATGTAATCTGTCTCTTTCTGTGTCTTGGGACACATTTCCTTACTTAGACTAAAATGGCTGGCCAAAGGTGTACTTACTGGTTTTGCATTCTGCATTTTGAACCTCTCCAACACCTTTTGTATGCACTCGCTCTGAGACAATGTCAATTTGCGATTTTTCCTGTCTCTTTTTATTCTCATACCAAGGATTTTCTTTGCAGCACCCAAATCCTTCATCGCAAATGAATTAGCTAGCTTCCTTTTGAGTACATTTATATCCTGCATGTTAGACCCTACAACAAGCATGTCATCCACATACAATAACAAGATAATATATCTTTCATTGTCTAGCTTCTTGAAATAAACACAGTGGTCAGAATGACATCTACTATAACCTTGTTCTATCATAAACCTGTCAAACTTTAGATACCATTGCCTTGGACCTTGCTTCAAGCCATACAAGCTCTTTTTCAACTTGCACACCAAATACTCCTTACCTTTGACTTCATACCCTTGTGGCTGTTGCATATATATTTCTTTCTTCAAATCCCCATGGAGAAAGGCTATTTTTACATCTAACTGTTCAAGATGCAAATCTTCTACCACCACTAGACTTAAGATAGTTCTAATTGAAGTCATCTTAACAACAGGAGAAAATATTTCATCAAAATATATACCTTTCTTCTGTGCAAACCCCTTTACAACAAGTCTGGCCTTGTACCGCTTCTTGCCTCCTTCTCCTTCCTTCAACCTGTAAATCCATTTGTTCTGCAATGCTCTTTTACCAGCAGGAAACTGAACCAAACCCCAAGTCTGGTTTCCTACCAATGAGTCCATCTCCTCATTCATGCCTTGCTCCCACTTCTTTCTAGTTTCCATCTGCATTGCTTCTTCATAACATTCTGGTTCACCATAATCAATCATCAATAAATAATACATTGAAGGAGAGTATCGTTCAGGGAGTCTACTTAACCTGGTAGATCTTCTTACAGTTGCAGGAGTTTCAGGTACTTGCTGCTGTTCTTGATTTTCTGGCACCTTTGGAACTTCATTTTCTTCAATTTCATCAAGTACTATGTACTTTGTGTTTTCCTTTTCGTGTTTCTTTCCCTACAACTGATCTTTATACATGAACTTTTCATTGAATATTACATCTCTACTCCTGTTGATTTTGTTATTTTCATAATCCCATAAACGATAACCAAAATCATCAACCCCATATCCAATAATGGTACATTTCTTGGATTTAGCTTCAAGCTTTGTTCTATTTTCTTTATCAATATGGACAAATGATTCATAACCAAACGTTCTCAGAAATGAGTAGTTTACCTTTTTATCTGTCCATGCCTCGTCTGGAATACCACCATCCAAAGCACTTGAAGGTCCTCTGTTTATTAAATAAACAATAGTATTTACAACATCTGCCCAAAACTGTAAGGGCAACCCTGCATGCAATCTCATACACCTTGCACGCTCCATTATCATTCTGTTCATCCTTTCTGACACACCATTTTCTTGTGGTGTTCCTGGGACTGTCTTCTCTCTACGAATCCCATGATATGAACAATAACTATCAAACTCCTTACCGCAGTACTCACCTCCATTATCAAATCTGAGACACTTCAACCTTTTTCCTATCTCATTCTCAACCAAAGCTTTCCACTTCTTAAAAGTAGCAAACACATCAAATTTCCGTTTAATGCAATAAACCCAAGTTTTCCTAGTTGCATCATCAATAAATGTAACATAATAATGAGAGCCACCAAGAGATTGTACCTGAGTTGGTCCCCATACATTTGTATGCACAAGCTCTAACTTTTCATTCTTCTTCTGTTTCCCAACCCTGATAAATCTGACTCTTTTTTTTTCTTTCATAAACAAAGTTTTCACAGAATTCCAAACCTACCTTCTTCAAATCTGGCAGCAACTTCCTTGAGTGGAGAATCTGCATCCCCTTCTCACTCATGTGGCCAAGCCTATGATGCCACAATGCTGTATCTGTTCCTGTGGAAGCTAAAGAGATAGAATGGTCAGTATTATGAGGACATAAATACAACGTACCTATCTTGTCTCCTTTTGCTATCACCATTGATCCTTTAGTGACCTTCCACCACTTTTCTCCAAATGTAGATGGACAACCGCCATCTCCCAACTACCCCATTGAGATCATATTTCTTTTCATAGCAGGAATATGCCTAACATCTTTTAACAGCCAGTCAGTTCCATTCTTAACTTTTATCCATACCTTACCAACAATTTTACATGGCTCATTATCACCCAATAAAACATGTCCAAAATCGCCTGGAACATAATCATGAAAATATTTCCTACGGGGTGTAGCATGACATGAAGCCCCTGAATCTACTACCCAATAATCACTAGTATTATCTAATGCAAGAATCAAAGCATCTTGTAACACATCACCTGCTACAGTTGCTTCCTGGGTAGTTTCCTTCTGTGCATCTCCTTTCTTCTTTAGAGATCTGTAGCCTTTCTTCAGATGTCCTTTCTTTCCACAGTTCCAACACTCTATTTTTCCTAGTCTGGACTTAGATCTGCCCGTTTTAGACTTTCCACGATTACCTTGGCTCTTTTCTCTCTCCTTTTGTCTTCCCCTGCTCTCCATGGTCAATGCATTACCTGATGTCTCACCTATGCTTTTTCTTCGCATTTCCTCGCTAAGAATAACACCAATAACATCATCAAATTTCAAGGTGTTTGAACCAGAGACAGAGTTACTTACAGCCATGACCAAGCTATTCCAGCTTTCTGGAAATGAACACAAGATTAGAAGAGCCCTAACCTCATCATCAAAGTTCACACTTACAGAACTTAGTTGATTTGTAACCATATTAAACTCATTTAAGTGATCAGTAACAGATCCACCTTCAGACATCTTCATATTAAATAAATGCTTCATTAGAAATACCTTGTTGGAGGCCGAGGGTTTTTCATACAGCTTACCCAATGCGCTCATCAAACCCTCTGTTATTTATTTTGAGATATTGAAAGCCACCGACGAAGCCAGGCTCAACCGTATTGTTCCCAGAGCCTTTCTGTCAAGAACCTCCCATTCTTTGTCCTTCATAGCCGCCGGCTGCTTTGCTCTCCCTCCCAACGGTAGGAATAGATCCTTTTGGTAAAGATAGTCCTCCATTTGCATCTTCCATAATTGGAAGTTTTGGCCGTTAACTTCTCGACCTTAAACTTTCCTGCTTTTGCCATTACTCCCACTCGAACCAGAAACCCTAACTTCCTGCGGGTTTATCCGCCAAATAGACCTTCGGCTATGATACCAATTGTTAGAAAAACAGGATCATAGAGCAATAACAATAAACATAAATGCAAATATAATCACACATACACATTACAAGAGAGACACAGATATATCGTGGTTCACCCAACTTGGGCTACGTCCACACTGAAGTTGCTAGTCCTTATTATTATTCCGTATAGTAAAGTAAAGGGATACAACCTGCAGCACAACCGCTGCACTTCCTCTTCACTGTCTCACAGTCTCTCTTCTTTCGATCTCATAGATCTTTACAATGCATAAAACCTAATACATCAACCTTAGCCGTATTACAATGTCTTTCTTTTATAGGGAAAACACAATGGGAAAAATACCACGTGATACCCAAAAACCATGGGCCCGCAAAACAACTGGCGAAAACAGCCCCAAAAAGTTTCTCTCGGGGGCTACGCACCTGAACCCCCATTTTCTCGGGGGCGTTGCCCCCAAAACCCCGCCAAGGGCCCGCTGGCCTCCGCGACCCTAGCCAGGGGGGGGGGGGGTATCGACCTCCCCTGGACCCCCTGAGCGTCGGGCCGAGATCATAACCAACCCTGGGGTATGGACACGGTTGAATCATCATCTATGAGACTGAAAGATTTGGCTCCATAACCAACAATATCCCTCCATCTAGTAGAATTACACTCCAACAAAACAAGAGGAGATAATTTCATGAACCTCTTACATTAAAGTCTTGTAGTGAACCCCTTCCATGTAACAAATCCTTGCAATTAGAAATGCAAAAGTCTGTAGCTTCCTATAGGTGTTAAATTTTGTAGCAACATGTTAGAATACCGTGGCATGCCATATCTGTTGGTATATAATGACATGTATAAGTATGTAGGAAAATTGTTGTGTGACATACTCCTAGTTATAGAAGTTTGTAGGAGATTGACAATGAATTTGTAGTAGGCATGCAGGTCCCCAAATATGGAGTAGAATGTTAATAATATTTTAGTATGGTGATAGGTCTTCAAGTATATTGTAGCATATTTTACAAGAATGTGTTGTAGGTATTTATACCAATAGCTTGTACAATCATCAATGCTTGTTTGATATGTTGGATAACGTATTAAGTGGATTTCTTGAATGCAATTTTGTATTTTGTTATTCGGGAGGGGGGTGTCATCTTTGACCCTAAGGGAAATCTAGAAGAGAGTTTTGAATTGGTGTTGGGAAGGGCCACACATAATAATTCTGAATCTACGACTCTCTTTCAAGTATTTAGAATAATGGATGGAAAAAGAATTTGTAGTGTAATTTGTCATAGGATATTCATTGGTTGTCATAACTTATATATGTACTGGATGGAAAATTTGCTAGAGTCGTTCAATAGATTAAAAAGGAATATAGTCTCTTTGAAAAAATTGAAAATATATCATGTCTTAAGAGATCAAAATAGACAAGTGGATTGTCTAGTGAATGAATCCTCTAAGCATTGATAAAAAAAAGAGGGGTTGCAATACTAATCCCAAAACAGGAGAGCAACAAAATGCATTCCCTGCAAAAAATGATGGCCTTTTATCCATTATGTTTGGAGTAGATATAATCAGCAAAAACCATGTTGTATATAATTTAAAATTAAAATATGCCTACCTCAACTTGCACTTGTTTGAAATTAAGGCGTTAGCTCATTCAAACTGCTAAAACTACATATTTATGCCACTTTCACTCCACTTGGACGTTTTCCTTCCATAGCATCCTTTTTATGTCTACAATCTGCACAAAGATACAAAAATTGACCATAGCCTTATTAATAAATAAATAGAAATAGGACAAATTAAATTTGTGTTAAAGGACAATATTAGTCAAATATGTGTTGGATAAGGGAAAAAACAAACACAACCACATGCAAAAGGAATTTTGAAATGGTTTTTGAGGAATGAAGCAATTTGGAAAAATTGAAAGCATACTTAGAGTTTAGAGACACCCTTTGGGTGAGGGATGAGATCGCTATACTTGAATAAATATTTAAGAATCATACAATGCTAACTTCTAACTTGGATTTAGTGAACATAATCGATGAGAAGTAGAAGGGGGTAGTTTCCCACCTATAGGAAACAATAGTAGTATCCAAATTTCTGAAAAGACAAGGACCGTTGTAGGTCACAATGACATACCTCCAGCAACTAGTATTAGATATTTGATTCAAACATGGGTAGATCTTCACAACCCTCATTTAACATTAGGAAAGAGCCCCACACTCCTTAATATACCACCCCTTATTATAGTAAAAAAATGGCCACATCCAAATGAAAATTGAATTCAAGTCAAAAAATGAAAACTGATTATAGTTGACAAGACACTTAGGTTATTTTCCTTCTAGATCTCATATTGCAAGAATGAATTCTACTGAAAATTCAAGGAAGATCTATTACATCCATTTCGAATCCTTGAAAGAAGTATTGGAAATTTTCATTACTTGGAAAATTTTCTTTGCATTTCAATTCATACAATTGGCTTAGAATTTTTTTTCAAACCCTATACTCTCCTTCGTTTAAAAATCACAAGTTTCATTGCAAATAGAAGCCATATTTCCATTTACTTGTCATGCATTTTACTCATTAGAAGTAGAAGAAAGTTATTGTTGGATTCATTTACTTTGAAAGAGTAGTTCTAGTTTGGCATATATATTAAGAGGTAGTTACAAGGAGCTATTGCAATATATATTTGACCTTATTTGTACCTTCCCCACAATGGTTGATTTACTTTTGGTCCTTACACCCTGTTGTTTATTGGTCTTGTGGTACCTTGTCCTTGGCATGTGGTTGATAGGGTCATTTATCCTATCTTGAGTTGTTCGTACCACCCTCCAGACCTTAGTTAGGAATATTGCTTGCTATCATACAAGAGGTAGTTACAAGGAGCTATTGCTTGAGTTACAAGAGGTAGTTACAAGGAGCTATTGCATATAAGAGGTAGTTACAAGGAGCTATTGCATATATTTGACATTATTTGACCTTCTATCTCTTTGGCATGTCAAATAACATGTAGTTACAAGGAGCTATTGTATACAAGAGGTAGTTACAAGGAGCTATTGCAATGTATATTTGACCTTAATTGTACCTTCCCCACAATGGTTGATTTACTTTTGGTCCTTACACCCTGTTGTTTATTGGTCTTGTGGTACCTTGTCCTTGGCGTGTGGTTGATAGGGTCATTTCTCCCATCTTGAGTTGTTCGTACCACCCTCTAGACCTTAGTTAGGAAGATTGATTTCTATCATACCTTTTAGAGGTCCTATTTGAGTTACAAGAGGTAGTTACAAGGATCTATTTCATATAAGAGGTAGTTACAAGGAGCTATTGCATATATTTGACATTATTTGACCTTCTATCTCCTTGGCATGTCAAATAACATGTAGTTACAAGGAGCTATTGCATACAATAGGTAGTTACAAGGATATATTTCAATATATATTTGATCTTATTTGTACCTTCCCCATAATGGTTGATTTACTTTTGGTCCTTACACCCTGTTGTTTATTGGTCTTGTGGTACCTTGTCCTTGGCGTGTGGTTGATAGGGTCATTTCTCCCATCTTGAGTTGTTCTTACCACCCTCCAGACCATAGTTAGGAAGATTGCTTGTTATCATACCTTTTAGAGGTCCTATTTGAGTTACAAGAGGTAGTTACAAGGAGCTATTGCATATAAGAGGTAGTAACAAGGAGCTATTGCATATATTTGACATTATTTGACCTATATCTTTGGCATGCCAAATAACAAGTAGTTACAAGGAGCTATTGCATACAAGAGGTAGTTACAAGGAGCTATTGCAATATATATTTGAACTTATTTGTACCTTCCCCATACTGGTTGATTTACTTTTGGTCCTTACACCCTATTGTTTATTGGTCTTGTGGTACCTTGTCCTTGGGATGTGGTTGATAGGGTCATTTCTCCCATCTTGATTTGTTCATACCACCCTTTAAACCTTAGTTAGGAAGATTACTTGCTATCATACCTTTTAGAGGTCCTATTTGAGTTACAAGAGGTAGTTACAAGGAGCTATTGCATATATTTGATATTATTTGACCTTCTATTCCCCACAATGGTTAATTTATAACTATTGTTAGAAATTACATGTTACTGAAGATTACTTTAACACAATGATCCAACTGGTAGTGTTAATGTGGAAAAGTTGAAAGAGATGAAAATTATGTTTTGTTACTGTTGTTTTATTTAGTTTCAGTGGTACTTGTTTATTAGATGTAGTAAAAGAAAGGAGTTTACCTGCACCTAGGCACTACACATCACCTTATAAAACTCACTACACATCACCTTGTAAAAGGCGCTCTTCCTTGAGGTCCTATCTGAACTTTTTTCCCACGGTGCACATAGAACCAAACAGGTATTTGTCAGATATGTCTTCCTCGAGTGAGGGGAGTTTAGGAAGGCTAGAGGAAAGTGAGACATTCAATAGGTCTACAAGAGTTTTATCAACTAGATGTCAAAAGATTAAAAGACAATTCCATAAACGCATGGAAATTTTTCTCGCTGAAGGGGGGTCATTTTCCTATGATGATGAGACAATAGGCGACATCGAGATTCCCTTGAGGTATAGACATATAGTGAAACAATGGGTACCTAAGGATCTTCCTTAACTGAACACAGATTTTTGTGTGAACGGGAGGATATATCAAATTTTGTGAAGAACCTGCAACAATTAATTAATGAAAATACACAAGATAACAGAAATAACATATCTCAGAATCGCTTTTATTGATTGTAGGCCACTTCGAGGGGGAAACCTCGTTTGAGCAAGCTCAATACAAATAACTTCATGGTACCTTCATTGGTCTCAACACAAACTTATATACTAAGTCTAAGTGCCAATACCATTGGTCAATACCATATGTCAATACAAACCATGGGCCAATACAAACTATGGATCAACAATTACTACGGGATGACTTACAAAGCATATGCGTCCAACAATAATAATACAAACTATGGATCAACAAATACTACAGGACGACTTACAAAGCATATGTGTCCAACAACAATAATACAAACTATGGATCAACAAATACTACGAGACGACTTACAAAGCATATGCGTTCAACAACAATATACTAACAAAGTAAATAGCAGGGTTGACATGGGTTCCTAACATTCCCTCTCCCTTAGAAAAAGATTTGTCCTCAAAGCTTTAGATGTGGAAATTGATGCAGAATCTGAAGGAGTGGTTCCCCTGTAGCATCCTCGGGTTGCATTCTGGGCCACTGACGCATTTTGAGTTTCAGGGAGGGTTTCTTGGAAGGCCATAGACGAAGAAGAAACATATCAGGTGTGTGAAAAGTGCACTAAGAACGGTGCTGATTGGCTTGTTGTTTCAATCGAATTCTGGCCATGTGAAAATTGTCCTGCAGAATGAGAAGATTCTGATCGCGGTTTTGAAGAACCGAGCCAATTGCGTGAACTGGGGAGCTACTGAGGGTGTATGGAAGAAGAACTGGCAGTGCCTGTCCATAGACTGCTTCATATGGTGTCCTTTTAGATGTGGTATTGTACCAGTGGAGCGCTTCTAGGAAATCCATAGAAATAGTTGTCAAAATCTGTGTAGGGATGCGAAAGGGTTCGAGCAGTCCCGAAAGGAGTGTCATTTCACCCTTGTTGACCTGGCAAGTATCACAGTCAACCCCCATCTATTGAATTTCCATTTTCAGTCCCTGCCAAAATAAGTTACATTGTTCCTGGTGTTGGCCCGGTTTTGCAACCAGGCTTAGTGCTATGGGCACCTACTAACTAGTAGTAGCAGTTTCAATAGAAATAAAAATCATAAACTAAATAAACAATACTTTTCATGGATCTAAACAAGAATCTAAGCAAATAATGTAAATATTTCAAAATCAAGAACAAGAAACATAAGAAATAAATTTTGTATTGAAAAGTGGGGGGCAAGCAAGTGCTTGCGATATTACCTCCAATGGTGAAGGTTGATGTTGAGCAACTCCCAAGATGAGTAGCTCCAAACTCCAATAGGTCTCTTTCTCCAAGGTTGCTTCAATGGCTAAAAGTGCTCATGGGAGATTTCAGCAGCATAAGGATGAGATAATGGAAGGATGTGAAATGAGGAGCCTCTACCACCTTTTTATAGGTTTTGGTGGTGAGGAATACCATTTGTGGTTTTGTGGAAACCAATGGTATTGACCAACATAGTTTAGGTAATTTTCCCTCCTTTTTCCTTTTTTGAATAAAAATAATATTTTAATTCCCTTTTTAATATTTTTGGGAATTTGGACCCTTTTTGAGGGTTTTTTATGATTTTCTTGGAAAAATAATCTTTTTTAATGGAAAAAGGGGTGTACCAAGGTCTTTTGGTGACCTTTTGTTGGTTTCAGAGGCTCAGATGGTGAAAAAGTGGGCAAATGGGTCATGTGAATAGGGGAATGAGCTAGTGAGCACTTTTTAGGTGTTAACAGATTGCCCCCTGATGTGTGAGGGCAGGAGCTCATCGTATGGCCGATAGACATCATAGTTCTTTTGTCCTTTTTCTGGGTTTTAGGGGAGAGAAGAGACCGTTTGGAGACTGGAGCCACGGCCCTTGGAAGCTGCAAAAACAAAAAATATTACATTGCCTCAATATGAATGAGGTATAATCTCTGATAAAGGACGAGGCGGGCATTCCCATGCTCGTATCAAGACATATACAAAACAATTAGTCCCAAGAAGGGGGATCTAATACGTAAAGAAATATACTGGTACATCATAATGGTCCAGAGGGGACATGATTGTGGGATATACTCATGATCATGGCTGATCTCAATAACTGATACAACGGAATAACTGTTGAACTGCTGAAACTGAAGGTGTCCAACATCTGTAGGGACTCAAAGACTGTGAGCCATCTCTGAGAAGTATTTGTATCTGTATACTCGAGGGAGTATAAAACCTGGGTAAATCTGAATACTGTCGCCATGCGCAGCCCGGATATCTATAGAAAAAGTGTAACTGGTGTTATCCATAGGAAGACTCTCAAATGTGGAGGAGTCAGGAGGTATCCGGGGTCTTCGACTAATAACTGAACGGACTAATACCCTGTGCGAGTCTCAACGATGCGATCAAGGTGTTGAAGTCGAGCATGTGAGAAACAACCATTTGGAGAGGCACCTGAGGATTCCTCTCGAAATGATTCGTAGGCACTCATCATAAATGGTAATGAGTCCAAGACACAGGGACCTCTAGGTCTATCCTCTGGAATCAATGTGGTTGTCGTCGACAGAGGGAGACCAGCAACTAACAAGGCAATGATGTTTCCTTGATAGGAGCACGAGGTGTAGAACTGAAGTGGTGTAGTACTGCTGGTAGGACTGACATACTTGTGGGGATGGGAAATAACTGGGTCAAAAATGGGTAGACTCAAACTTCCTTTGTTCAGAGCATGATGACGTGGTTGACCTGGCAGCGTAGGGAACTGACTTGTAGGTGTGGGGATCATCTTTTAGGGACTGAAGGGTATGTACTGACTCTGGGGGGGTGAAGCTGATGGTAGCTGTCGAGGGAGTTTCCGGGTGACATACTGCAGAATACTCTGAACAAAGGCGACCAGAATGGGGAAGCTGCTATGTGAGTAGACATGATCTGTTGTGGCGCCAAGAGGCACCATTGATTCCTTCTTCGTAGTTTTAATGAGCTCCAAGAAGGGATAAAAGTGTGCTCTAAAATGGTACGGTCCTGTGGATTTTGCGAGCCCAGGACGGCTCATGCTCATGGTTGCTTTCATGTTTAGAGAGTCTGAAAGCGGTAAGTGGACTCTGTTGGTGTTTCTTTTTCGTAGTTTAGTCTCCAATGCCCGAAAAAGCGTAAAATGATGCGGATGGAGAACTCTTCTAGCCGATGTGACTAGAGTATACCTTTTTCGTAATTAGTCTACGAGGTCCGGAAAAGGGGTAAACTTATACCAGGTAGACGCCCTTTCAGATACGTTTTAGCGAGCATGAAAGGAAGCAAGATTGCTCGGCGATCTTTTCATTGTTTTAGGAGTCAGAAAAGAGCTTAACAGAAACTCCCTAAGTGCCTTTTTCGTAAAAAGGGGTTGCTCGACCCGAAAAAGGGATAAAATTATACCGAACAAAAATGGATTGATGAGGGCGAGAAAGAGGTCTCAAGCATCGTCATCAGTGCGGAAAACTGGATCCGGTGACATAAGGATTATCGGAAACGGAGAACGGCCGATGTGGCACGCAAACCGAGGTGACGAGGGGGCGTGGAAAACATGGCCGAAAAATCTAAAGGTGAGAGCGAGAAATGATCTCAAGCATCATCATCGGTGCGGAAAACTGGATCCGGTGATATAAGGCACGTCTAAAAATGGAGAACGGCCGATGTGGCACGCAAACCGAGGTGACGAGGGGGCGTGGAAAAAATGCCCGAAAAATCTAAAGGTGAGAGCGAGAAATGATCTCAAGCATCATCACGAGCGCGGAAAACTGAATCCGGTGATATAAGGCACGTCTAAAACGGAGAACGACCGATGTGGCATGCAAACCGAGGTGACGAGGGGCGTGGAAAAAATGCCCGAAAAATCTAAAGGTGAGAGCGAGAAATGATCTCAAGCATCATCACGAGCGCGGAAAACTGAATCCGGCTATATAAGGCATGTCGAAAACGGAGAACGGTCGATGTGGCACGCAAACCGAGGCGACGAAGGGGGCATGGGAGAAAATGCCCGGAAAATCTAAAGGTGAGAGCGAGAAATGATCTCAAGCATCATCACGAGCGCGGAAAACTGAAACCGGCTATATAAGGCACGTCGAAAACGGAGAACGGCCGATGTGGCACATGACCTCAAAAATGGTTGAGATCACAAATGTGAAAAGGTGAGCAGGGTTAATGACCTGCCCCCATGCTATGTGCATAGGGTTTGTGATTGTGGGTCACATATGGGTTGATTTGAACGATGGGTTCATCGACATGCTGAGATAAATGTGATGGGGTAGGGTCAAAATGATTGATCATGCCCCCTATCCCAGGGTCGAGGTAATCTATTATGCCCCCTAACTCAGAGGTGTCAATGTGGTGCAGATGTTGTCTCAGAGAGAGATCAATAGGGCATTGAGCAACTGCTGGCGGGGTGTTATACCATGAGGCTGTGGGTCGTGGTGGCATACTGAAGTGATGATATGATGATGGGGGATTCTCGTTGTGGGGTGGATGCCCCCAGTATCTCCGACGAGGATCATGATGATGATGAGTAGGAAAGGTTTTGGGCCTGCCCCCATGTTGTGGACATGTGGTTTCCTGGTCGATTTGAAAGGGTTGAACCTGTGTGTCAAAGGGATCCATGGAAGGGGCCGAACGGACAGAGGGGTATCCAGTGGAGATCGTATAAATGGCGGGGTCAAGGCCAGGCATTTCGGTATCTGACCAAGTAAAGACATCAGTGAATTCTTGGAACAGTTGTTGGTATTCTCCGATCTCATGCTCACTGTGGGAGGTTCCTAATGTGATGGTATGAAGGGCACCAAGTGGGTCAGAGATGTCAATGTGGATGACGGGAGAAATATCGGCCATGGGATCCGTTAACCAGTCGATTTTAGTAGGAAGGAAATCCTTGGACTCAACCGCGGATTGGGTAGCGGTGGTGGATGAAGTCTCTTCCAGGAGGAAGTATGGACGATGGTGCATGTCTTCCCCGGGATAATCAAAGGTAGTAGGAGTCTCGAGAACCTCTTCATCATTGCGGGACCTTTGAGTGGTCAAATCGAGTGATGAGGTAGTGGTAGTCGAAGAGATCATATAGATGGTGTTAATCTCTCCGGATGAGGATGATGCGGGAGGGTAGATCTCCTCGATAGTAGAGGGTGCCGTCTCTAGGTCCAAATTGTTCATCTCGTAGAGAGCTGCTCTGTAGTCTGGGATGTCAGGACAGTTATGCGAGTAGTGGCCATAAATACCGCATATCGCACATGGGTGGTTGGTACGCAGTGATTTATCACGAGGCATAGGGTTTGGATCTAGTTTGACCACCGGGATGTTGGGGTCGTCGTCCAACATTTGCATGTGTTCCTGCAATGCAGGTAACTGTGGGCACTGATGGGTTGGATGGCCTAACTCATCACACAGCGAGCATTTTGGAGGAGCACGAAATATGGGGGGAGGTTTAACTGCCTTGGGTGGGGGAACCGCAGTGTATGGTTGTGGGCCTCTGCCCCCAGTGGGCCTGACGAATGGAGGGGGATTCGTCGACGACGAAGGAGTCGTGATACCGGGAGGTGGTTGGGTAGAAGTAACAATGGGTTGCACCGGTTGTAGGATGACGTTTGGTGTCGGTGGAGGAACGGGAGGCGTAATATACCACACGGGTAATCCTAATGTTAACCCGGGGAGACTAAGGGTAGCCATAAACGGGGCGCTTACTACACCCGAAGGAGGAAATAGAAAGGGGATTGTGTGGATAGGTGTAACACCGATGTGACTAGGGACCAATGGTGGTTTGGGTAACAGGGAGGGTTGATTACCGGGTGTTTGTGAAAGAGTGCAGAGGTTAGCGACCTGGGTCTCCGGTGACGGTGGTGGAATGGCCTGGAATGTAGAGGTTATCGACGCCTCGGAGTAAAGTCTGGGTCCTACTGAGGAAATGAATGAGGTAGTTGCACCACAAACAGGTTGTTCAACCATGGTGAGACCATTTTCAGGTGTGGTAGGGGCCTTGGGATCGTAATAGGTGAGCTGGTCGACCTTGACCACGCGTCCCTCATGGGGGAACATCATGGTACGAAAAACGGATGAGGCAACCGCTTTCATGGCGTACATGTAGTTGCGACCAAGTAAAAGGTTATAGTCTAGTGGGGCATTGATGACCTCAATGTCAATGAGCACGGTTTTACCCGCCAGCTGGACAGGGACATTGGCTAAAAGACCTAGGGGTTGAGCCGAACGGCCGTCATAAGCTCGTAATGCAGTGGTGGACTGCTGGAGAGTAGGGGATCCCAACTTCTGCCAAACAAATGTGGACATGACGCATGTGGAGGCCCCTTCATCGATAATGCACCGATGGATGACAAGATTCCGAACAGAAACGGAAACTTGGAATGCTAAAGAGGAAGGCAGGCGGGGTTCAGACTGGTCTGAATCGAATGCGATCAACTGTGAATCATTTGGGTCAATCGCCCCAATGGCGGAAAGTAAAGTCTTGCGCTGAGTAGGACAGGTTTTTAAGACTTCTAACGCAGACATGGCTGCGGGAGATTGAGCTAAGTCATCTACAATGTTGTAATTGGACGCAGCCCGTGCATTGGGGTTGTTGTTGATTCGGCGAAGGGGGAAGCGAGGTGCTTTAGAAGCGCCATCAAGTGGAACCTGAGGTATACGCAATGTCTGATCAGTTGGATTAGCATTAGTATCCTTTTCGGCGGGGGGGGCTTCAGAAGTCGGTCCGTATTGATTCCGACGGGTTTGGATATTGACGTCAGCGGTGGACATCATCAATAAGTGGTGGGTTCCTGAATCAAACATGGGTTGGTCCGGAGCCGTATAAGTTATTTGTTGTGGTTGCACGTTGCCCTGTTGGGGGGCTAACGGCTGAGTGTTTACCACTCCCTGTGTTGGAAAAGGGTTTTGGAGGACCAAAGGTTGTTGTGGGGGTGGTGGGGGGTTGGGTGGTGGCTGAGGAGCCGCCTGCCCTTGACGATGGGCGTCATTTGTCCATAGTTGTCGAGCTCGCTCCAGATGTGGGCAAGCGTGGGTATAGTGGCCATAGACACCGCAAATGGAACAAGGATGGTTTGTTCGTAAATTAGCATTTTTGGGTTGCTTAGGTGGCCGATCAGGATTCTGATGAGCGGGCACTGCGTTATTGTTTTGCGGAGGATGGGTAGGTTGTGGAGCTTGGTTACGGTTTTGATTGTTTCCACGGTTTCGTCCTCTTCCTCGGTTTGGTTGCCCACCCTGGTTGCGTTGGTTATTTTGGTATTGGGGCTGCTGTTGTTGTGCGTAGACATGTCCTTGAGCATTGGGGGGATTCTGAGGAGCCGCAGGTGCGGGAGCAGGTTGCGGTGGATAGTATGCAGGTGGAGCTGGAGGTGGTCCAGTTGCCTGTTGGGGTTGTTGGTACCCCTGAGCTAGTGGAGGTGTGAGGTTAGCCGGTGCAACCTGCTGTGGGTAATGCATGGGCTGTTGTGGAAACTGCATGGGGTTCTGTACCGTAGGTTGAGCATAGTATGTAGGAGGTACATATGCTGATGGCGCTTGGCCATAACAATGTTGTGGACAAGAGGGTCCATGAACATGATGGGTCTGGTTTGTTGGAGCATAAGAAGTTGTCGCTCCGGAACTGGATGTAGCCCTAGAAAGGTCTGGGGCGGGCATGGTGCTCACTATACTGAAAGGTTTTGCTTGCGGTGTAATTTGGCCAATAATGCCATCAGCGGCATGTGATGCCCCCGGTGTGTCACCGCGTGCAGAGTCGCCTCGTGGGGCGTCAGGTATGATGGTGTATAGGTATCCTGACTGGGCATAGATAAGGTCAAACTGTTGGGCCTTAAGGATGGCCTCCTCTTCAGACTGGGGTCTTTCAGAAGCTACATCCTTCGCAATGAGGGGAAGGAGGGATTTAAGGAACCAGTCTAAAAAGATTCGGTCGTCTAATTTGATCTTGCATAGGCTTCGGTGCCGACGCCAATCATGGATATGGTCAGTGATGTGCGTGGCCGTGTTCTGTCTGCAAGACAGTAGGATCTCGACGCCCGCATCATAGCGGACCGGTAGCTGAAAGAACTGCAGGAAGGTCGAGGCAAGGGAGGTAAATGAGGAATGCGTCCCGTGGGGTTGCTCGATATACCATTTGGCTGCAGAGCCAGTGAAGGTGCGCTGTAATAAACGGAGGCGGATAGAGTCGTCCACTATGGAGTTGGAGGAACACCATAAGTGGAAAGACATGATGTGGTTCTGGGGGTCTTCTCCGGCCTTTCCCTCAAACTTAGGGATGTCAGAGGGAAGCTTAGTGGGCATGTGGGGCCAAGCAGGGTCATGCCTGATGGGGTCGTTTGTGAGCCTAGCTAAATCTGGCAGGTTGAGACTTGCCATGTATGGTAGACTAGCGGATGTAGTGACCGGAACCGGGACCTGCCTAGCCATTGTGGTATGGTGTAGGGGTCCAGTAGCGCCTATAGGTATGCTAGGTATGGAGGGTATGTTCCCTCCAAAAGGTGTGGCCTGATATGGGTTAGCACTCCCAAGTGCAACCTGGGTTACACTTGGGTTAGGAATCGCACTAGGGATTCCTGGTATAGCACTACCGAGTGCAACATGGGTTACACTTGGGTTAGGAATCGCACTAGGGATTCCTGGGATAGGGTTTGTGGAAACCGAAGGGGGTATGACCCCCATGTTGGGCATGCCCATGATAGGTGGTGGTCCTGTGCTAGGCATTCCTGAATGTGGAGTGTTACCCATATTGGGCATACCCAAGGGGGTGGCTGTTGCCGTTGATGGTACTCCCGCAGAAGGGTTTGCGGATGTCTGACCTATGGTTAATGTATATAGTGGATCAACTGGTGTTCCAGACATAATTGTGGTTGGTGGTAACTCTGTGGGGTTTTCGGATTCTACCTCCAAATCAAAGGTGAAGTGGGGTATGTCAGAATCGGATGACCGTCTAGATGATCGACGATGTGTCGAATCAAGGGATAATGCTCTGCGTCCGTGACGTGGAGAGCCAAGTGGACTAAACTCTGGGAGTTCGCCCTGTAGACGACGAGAACGTCTAGAATTCTCAATGGTGAGAATATGTTTTTTTATTTAAAAGATTGTTTTAGGTATCAGGTGGTGATATATATGTAAAAGACTCAAAACCCTAATGCAACCAAGGGTGCATAAAAAGGGGAGTGAAAAAAGAAGGCTCACAGGCCAAAAAATCAATCCTCAAAAATGCACTTATCCCAGCAGCTGTGCTACAATAAGTGGAGGAATGCAACAACCGGTCAGAATACCAACATGCAAGCGGCTCCTAGAAAAAATAGGTGTAACTAGACTCAAAAGGTGGTAAAGATCATGCAAACACCTAATCTAAAAGTATTGTGACTCAAACATACGATATCCCCTGCAAGGTGATGAAATCCAAGTCAGACAATATGAATGTAGAGACAACGGCTAGATATCCCCCTACCGGGAGGGACACCGGGTAATCAATCCTAAAAAGACAGGCTACTAGGATACTCCGTTCATGACGCGTCGAGAAAAGGTAAATCTGCCGTTTGGTCCTTTGATCGCAATATCCCAATACAGGGATATCCCGAGAACTGCGAATGGTAGCCCTTCGGTTACTGAATGGGTTTCGGTATCCCACTCAGGCTTCCGGAACCATCCTCGCGACTTCAACCCTCCTAGGGGAGAGGCCTTCCCACAAACCGGTTGTGACCGCGCCAAAAAGTACTAAGAGATTTTAGCTCCCTAATTGGACAACTTCTATGTCTCAGATGTATGAACTGAGGGGTGTTATTGGAACACCTATCCCCCCAATACTACCTAGCTACAAGAATTCTTTTCGTGTTCCCCAAGTGGGGTTAAGAGTGTGTTCAAATTAGGGTAAGTTTTAAGTCTTAGTTCAATTTAAGTGATCGTGTGAGTGCACGTGAGGTGTTGTAAACTGAACTTGAAAAAATTAAATGCTTTAAGGGAAATTTTTCAAAAAATAAAGGACTTTTCGAAAAATAATAAGCAAATATTTAAGACTTTTTTCACTAAAAGAAATTAATTTGCTTTTTCAAAAATAACTCAAAAAATAATGAATTTTTTGGATTTATGAAAGCAAATAATAAACTTCTAAAAGAAATAAATGGATTTCTTCGTTTCAATAAAATTTGCTAAGGGCAAGATTCTAAAGAAGTAAACAAGAAAAAATTTGAATCTAGATAAAGAATGCAAAATGAATCTTTCTTTCACTTTCTTGAAAATTTTTAAAAAGATTTCTATGTATGCACTTTTAAATAGTAAAAAAAAAAAAAAAAATTTTCTAAATCTGGAAAATATGCAGAATTTGATACTGTAAAAAATGTGCTATGGGCAGAAAGTACAGTAAAAAATATTTTTCAAAATCGGGATGGCCGAATGAAAAAATTCAGCCGCGCGGGTTTTGGACGAACAGCCGCGATGGGCCGCGCGGGTTTTGGCCGAACAGTCGCGATGGACCGCGCGGGTTTTGGACGCACAGTCGCGATGGACCGCGCAGGTTTTGGGCGCACAGTCGCGATGGACCGCGCAGGTTTTGGGCGCACAGTCGCGATGGACAGCGCGGAAAAAGGCCGCGAAGCCGCGGTGTGCAGCGCGGAAAAACACAGAAAAGTCGCGATGGACCGCGCGACTGTCTGGAAAAAGGGCGCGATGGACCGCGCGGAAAAATGCAGAAAAGTCGCGATGGTCCGCGCGACTGTCTGGAAAAAAGCCGCGAGGCGGAAGCCGTGCACGGAAAACGAGAAACGAACTCGAAAATTTAAAATTTAGGGCTGTTTTTTGGGGCCAAATCTCAGAACAGCAATGGATCTGCTGTCTAAGATGGCAGATCTATGGATCTAATGGTTAAAAACTCATAAAAACTAAGATTTAATGGCAAAGCTAGAGATCTAAAGTTCAAACCAAAGCGGAGTCGCCAAAAACTGTTGGCCCGGTTTTGCAACCAGGCTTAGTGCTATGGGCACCTACTAACTAGTAGTAGCAGTTTCAATAGAAATAAAAATCATAAACTAAATAAACAATACTTTTCATGGATCTAAACAAGAATCTAAGCAAATAATGTAAATATTTCAAAATCAAGAACAAGAAACATAAGAAATAAATTTTGTATTGAAAAGTAAAAAACTGTTGGCCCGGTTTTGCAACCAGGCTTAGTGCTATGGGCACCTACTAACTAGTAGTAGCAGTTTCAATAGAAATAAAAATCATAAACTAAATAAACAATACTTTTCATGGATCTAAACAAGAATCTAAGCAAATAATGTAAATATTTCAAAATCAAGAACAAGAAACATAAGAAATAAATTTTGTATTGAAAAGTGGGGGGCAAGCAAGTGCTTGCGATATTACCTCCAATGGTGAAGGTTGATGTTGAGCAACTCCCAAGATGAGTAGCTCCAAACTCCAATAGGTCTCTTTCTCCAAGGTTGCTTCAATGGCTAAAAGTGCTCATGGGAGATTTCAGCAGCATAAGGATGAGATAATGGAAGGATGTGAAATGAGGAGCCTCTACCACCTTTTTATAGGTTTTGGTGGTGAGGAATACCATTTGTGGTTTTGTGGAAACCAATGGTATTGACCAACATAGTTTAGGTAATTTTCCCTCCTTTTTCCTTTTTTGAATAAAAATAATATTTTAATTCCCTTTTTAATATTTTTGGGAATTTGGACCCTTTTTGAGGGTTTTTTATGATTTTCTTGGAAAAATAATCTTTTTTTAATGGAAAAAGGGGTGTACCAAGGTCTTTTGGTGACCTTTTGTTGGTTTCAGAGGCTCAGATGGTGAAAAAGTGGGCAAATGGGTCATGTGAATAGGGGAATGAGCTAGTGAGCACTTTTTAGGTGTTAACACCTGGTCATACGTTTTGAGGAACCCAGAGTTCCCCGCCGATGAAGAATCATGGAGTTCATAGAAGAGATAACCCTGTTGAACAGATTGCAACCAATTTGGAACAAGCAGAGAAATAGCTATAAGAGGAATTGGGTCATCAAATGTGTGAGAAGGAGCATCTTCCCCCATATTGTCCTTACCCTTCTTGTAAGTGATCGCATAGGCATAACCCATGAGTTGGATAACCCATTTCAGGTGTGTTGGGGAGGAGACTGGTTGTTCTAGGAAATTTTCTAGACTCTGGAGATCAGTCTTGATGCAGAAATGATTCCCTAATAGGTATGGTTGCCACTTCTGTACCGTATGCAAAATAGCCAACATTTCCTGCTGAGATGTAGATGCGGCTAAAGTCTTACTGGAAAGGTATCTTGAAGGCGATAAGCCCACTAGTTTATCAAAGACACTTTCATATCTATCCAAGAAAGTAGGGGATACCATTGATGGGTGCATCTGAATGGAATGGAGTTGAGTGATGACACCATGTCAATTCTTCTTAAGGATCTTTTCCAGGCGATGTGAACTAATGATGCGGAGAGACCCTTGTTGTAAGCCCGTAAATTTGTGTTGTTTCCCATTGACTGAAAACAACAACCAAAGTTCAGCAAAATCCCATAAGATGGGGCCAAGTGTGCGTAACCATTGAACGCCCAAAACCACATCACTTCTGCCTAGGGAAAAGGCAAACATGTCAGAGCGCAGGCTATAATATTCCAGAGAGATACGCACATTATGATACTTGCCCTTGCAAGGTAAGGTGCCCCCATTGGCAACCATGACTTCAAAGTTGGAGCAAGGATGGACAAAACAATCATCCTGTTCGGCGATCCGAGGGTCAATGAAGTTATGAGTGCTACTAGAATCAATGAGTATTGTAAGAGGAAGCTTCTTGAAGTAACCCCTGACCCGCATTGTTTAGGGGGTGGTGACGCTGGATAAAGCATCGAGAGATATCTCTGGTTGGTCATCTTGATATGGGGGGTCAATAGGCGACTCTTGAATGTCGACTTGAACATCCATTATATCTGGAGCTTCTTCACCAATTTTAGAGGCAGGCGGAGAATCCATATCCAAGAGATAGAGCTTTTGCTGAACACATCTATGTCCTCGAGTGAATTTCTCATCACAATTATAACAAAGCCCTTTTTCTCTGCGTGCTTGCATCTCTGTTTTAGACAAATGCTTGATAGGAGTTGGTAGAGGAGCTGGCGGGATGGGAGGTCATTGAGAACCCATATTTCAGAAGGGAACAAAAGTGGGTTTGGAGCGTTGTTGGGATGCAATCTTGTATTCTGCCAACTTAGCCAACCCCAGGGCTTCCATCATTATGTTGGGACAAAACATTTTGACCTCTGAGCGAATTTCATCCTTAAGACCACTGATAAAAAAACTCCTGTAGAATTCATCAGACAATCCTTCTGTGTGATTGGCTAGTTTCTCAAATTTTGTCTGATACTCTCTCACAGTGCCAATTTGACGAAGTTTAGTGAGTGATCCAGTGAAGCCATCAAAAGCACTAGGACCAAATCGTTGCAAAAGGAGTTTGCAAAAATCTGTTCATTTTGGCTCGTCACGAGCCTTGATGTACCAACGATACCATCGAAGGGCTTCCTATTCCAAATGAAAGGATGCAAGTGGAACGTTTTGGACATCAAAAGTATTATGCAGACTGAAATATTGTTCTGCACGATACATCCATCCAGTCAGATCAGTACCATTGAAGCGAGGAAATTTAAGCTTCGGACCACGGAAACTGTTGGAACAAGAGAACCCATTGTCTGATGAAGACTCAGACTGTTGTGTGTTGTTCATGGCTGAATGCTCAAGATGGAGGTAGAGAAATTTTTCATACAGATCTTGGAGTTTGGTTTGGATGGCTGCAAGTGCTTCCTCCATGGTTTTTGCTCCTGCGCGGGTGACACCCATAACCATGAGTTTTTTTTTTTGTGGGAATGGATAGAACAACACAAACATAAGCTTATTTAGTAAAGGGAAATTTGGATTTGGGAAAAACTCGGATGGGTAATTGGGGTTTCACTAGGTTTTGGACACTTTGGAATGGATAGGGAAGCCAAGAATGAGGATTTCAGAAGCGGGGTGAAAGAATGGGAAAATTTGTCAGAGAGGGACAAAGAAGCAGAAATAGGGAATGGACACGGTGGAAAAATTTGAGGGCGATTGGGTGAAAATCAAAGGAGTTATGGCAAACCCTAAAAATAGACAAATGTGGGATTTTTGACTTGGGGAAGTGGAATTTGGGATAGGGTCCTCAGGGATGAAATATGCAGAATGGGATTGTAGGGGTGTCAGTGAAGTTTCAGGGAAAACAGAGTTAAAACAAGCCGATATATGGCGAAAAAACATAATTTTATACTTTTTTTTCTAGAATGGATTTAAAACGGCTTTGGGAATGGATTGAAAATGGCGGGGTCTGGAACGGCTCAGAATGGATAAAAAATGGTTGGATCTGAAACGAATTTTAGAATGGATCTGAAATGGCTGGATCAGAACCAACTTTCAGAATCGATCTGCAATGGTGTGAAAGTGATCGACAACAGATGGATCTGCAATGGCGTGGAAGTGACCGGCAACCGTTCAGCTGAAAATAGATATGGACCCCAGGTATGTTCGGCTTCCTATCGGTTCAATGGATTCACTCGGCCACCAATTTTGTCTAACGGCTTGCGTATTAGGGCAGTACCCCTCACTCCACGGCTCAAGTAAAACTGATAACCACTTTGCCACAAACGACAGCTCTTGGTTTACCTCACGGGTGAGAACTAGTCAATCAGGTAAGGGTCGTTTCCCTTTTCGCTGGCAGGTCCTTTCAATGGGCCAGCCATTTCAGGGTTCCTGTGGTACTCCTCACAATGAGTTTTAGGGCTTATGCGCAAGTACTTCCCACAGTTAAGCGGATAGGGATTATTCCTAGATTCGAAGCTGCAACATATGCAAAATTTTTTTTTTGTAGAAATTTCACCCAGCGAGCCCAAGAAAGTGCTATGATACCAGATGTGAAGAACCTGCAACAATTAATTAATGAAAATACATGAGATAACAGAAATAACAGAACTCAGAATCGCTTTTATTGATCGCAGGCCACTTCGAGGGGGCAAGCTCCTTTGAGCAAGCTTAATACAAATAACTTCACGGTACCTTCATTGGTCTCAACACAAACTTATATACTAAGTCTAGGCACCAATACCATGGGTCAATACAAACCATGGGCCAATACAAACTATGGATCAACGATTACTACGGGACGACTTATAAAGCATACGCGTCCAACAACAATAATACAAACTATGGATCAACAAATACTACTGGATGACTTACAAAGCATATACGCCCAACAACAATATACTAACAAAGTAAATAGAAGGGTTGACATGGGTTCCTAAAAAATTGCACCATCGTCATTACATGGTTTGGGGTTGTTTTGCATGGATGGCATAAAGGTCAGTTACGACTGATGTATAGAATTGATGGAGTATGTTGGACCTTGTTACAACTACAAAGATTGGATGCGGCTGGTCCAATATACACGAAGTATGCGTAAATATGGATTGTCAGCAATCTATTTACAATTGAAAGACAAAGATCAAAATAAAGGAGCAACGTTGTACATTGATAGAAGGACAAAGGCCATAGGGAATATTGTGGGGTTTATAAATAGTACACAACCAGGGTCTACAATTAAGCAACCCAACTGCGAATTTGAGGGGCGTGAAGGAAACCGTTTTTTTGTATGCACCATTAAATCAATAGCCGTAGGGGAAGAGTTGCTTATTAATTACAATTTGAGTAGAGTAGATACAAACACGGTTATTATGGGAGTGGTACATCTAAAAATTTACCCAACCTTTTATTAATGAATTTAACATCTTAAGGATTTTTCGTTAGTTTATTTCGTTTAAATTTTCTATATTTACTTCCTAGGGTAGTGATCGGGGAAAATCCCGGCCAACAGATGGTCAGAGGAGTACAACTTCCTCGAGGCAGCAGGTATACATCTTTGTAATAGTAAACATATAATAAGAGAAAATAGTTTTTTTTGGTTGTGTTTTTTCATTAGTATATTTGTTTGGTTTATATAATGTTATCTATATTTGATGTAGAATCTTGATTGGGGAAGCCACCAGGTTGTTGATCAGACAACAGCAGCCTAGGGGCAACAGGTAAATCTGATTGTAATTTTACAATTTAAATACGTCAAAATGTTTTCTTATTATATTTTTTTCTGTGAGTATTTTGGTTTCGCTTAGGTAATATTTTCTATGTCTTTGATGTAGGGTTTTGTAAGGGGCACCTCCCTAGCAGTAGATCATACCATACTTGCCTTGAGGCAGCATGTATACATCTTTGTAATAGTAAAAATATAATATGAAAAAATAGTTTTTTTATTAGTATATTCGTTTGGTTTATAATGTTTATCTATATTTGATGCAGAATGTTGATCGGGGAAGCCACCCCCCTGTTGTTCAGACGACAGCAGCCTCGGGGCAACAGGTAAACCTGATTGTAATTGTACAATTTAAATACGTCAAAATGTTTTGTTATTATATTGTTTCAGTGAGTATTTTGGTTTCATTTAGATAATATTTTATATTTTTTTGATTCAGGGTTTTGTAAGGGGCACCTCCCTCTTAGTAGATCGGGGCAGGTCACCTATAACCATTGATCAGATAAGTAGATCACGATCCTCGATTAGGAAGCAGGTATAATTCATTGGAATTGTACCAATATAATATGTAGCATAATTTTTTTTTTATATGTATTTTTAGTGTGTATACTGGTTTCATTATGATAATGTTTTCTACTTCTTTTTTGCAGGGGGATGATCGAGGCAAGTCCCCAGCTGTGGATTTGACGACACCATCATCCAGGCATTAGGTAAACCTAGTTGTAATTTTAGGAATATATTATGATAGATATACTTTGTTAATATAATTTTTTCCTTGGTCTATTGATTTAATGTCAGTAATGTTTTATATATTTTTGTTGTAGACCAATGATTCGGCGTATGAAATAGCATCATAACAATCAATAGCTTTTGATGTGGATGAGTTGTTGGGCGATGCTGACATTGGTTCTTCTCTAGACCCAGTTAAGCTGATAGGGAAGACCTTGAAAAAAATTAATGTGGATATCATTCGTCTGTTATTCACTATTCCGCAGACAGACGAGATTAAAGCCAAGGTTGAAGTGTTGGTAAAGAGATCTCATGCCTTGCAAGTAAGTTGTAGAATCTTGATTCATAATATAAATTCATTCAGAACTTTATAATTTTTACTTTTATATGAGAGTGAACTTATAAAATGTGGTTTGTATTTACAGGATTTTCTGGGACCACACACTAGTGGTCAAGGCGGTGTTGGCCCCAGTGATGCTCGTGGATATCTGTCGTCACATGAGCAAACGAATCCATGTACATCCACTCATGTGCCATTGTTGTCGACTGAACAGTCGGCAACACGTTCTGCGCCACCCCTGAGGCCAGCAAAGAGTGCACTCGCTAGTGATCGACGCACACCAAATTGTGCAGAAGAAGGGGTCGATGCAGATCCTCATGCTAGTATTGATATTGCTGAAGCAACATTTCCTGGATCTTCCCTTTTCACTAGCACGGGTACAATAAAGGAAAAAAAATTAGTGGATGAAGATCTCGTTCCAATAAATATAGAGAAGATCCCAGGTAATTATACATTATTCAAGTTAGTGTTTATAATTTGATTGTAATATACAGATAAAACATTTTTTTTCAACTAATGATGCCATGATCGTTTTGCAAGAAATGATATTTTTTATAAACATTTAAATGATTTGTCCTTGGAGATCTTCGGGCCTACCATCTGCACAAGGTGGGATAGGAAAACAAAAAATTTAAAAGATGAGCTCACTAATCGGTTGGTTGGCCTGTTCGGCAACGAGACCTTCGATCGAATCGTGGTCCTAAAGAAGGATGGCCAACATATGAAGATTGTCCAATACCAATATAGGGTTCACCTAGAAACTTGAACCCTAGGTATGAGCACCCTCCGATGATTCCAACAAGAGAGTGGAAAGCCCTTGTGGAAGATGGAAAGGAGAGTGCTTTGAGAAAAGAAGGAAAGCTACCACCAGGAATAGGGAGGTATGCAATACTTTCCACAATGTAATTCTAAACCTTATTATTATTATTATTATTTATATCGAATTTGGAACATATAACGTATTTCAACACTTGCATAGGCTTTTAGACACATCAAAGGCCACAAAGGCAAGACTATAAAAGATTGGTCAGCACAAGCTTGGGCTTGGTGGTTATTCGAATTTGGCGGCACGAATTTTAAGTATCGGAAAACCAATAATGCATCCAAATAATAAATCGCAAATTATTTTCATTTTATTGCGCCGCAAAATGTAAATTAACGACGTTATGCAAATATGCAGGCCAACTGATTCAAAGAAGTGCCCACCGAGGAAGACTTGAAGCTTGGCTTCCAGCACGGCTTGGAAGCTGTTGTTGAACGCCGAAAAAGAAACATGGTCTTTTGGTGATCCATTTGGTGCACCGGTATATAAAATATATATAGTTTAATGAAGATTTATTACTTGTGCAACTATTCGTTGGAAATAATTGACATAACATATTGTCTCTGTTTTGAGCAGGAAATCAATGATCCCCTTAATGTTGAGGATGGACAAAAACAAATCGAAGATCATGCTTCGAATCCTGGTAATGAATTTATTCATATTCTATAATTTTATATATAGCATTGGAGATAGTGAACATTAATTGTACTTCTCCATATTTTAACTGCAGAGCATGTAGAGGGTCACACTGTACAGGTTGAGCCTGGACAGGAAATGAAGAACATGATGTGGCCACAACAGGTAAAAATCACCTTTTTAATTTTCTTTTAAATGAAATACTTGTCATTATAATTATAAAAAAATATATCGATGTAACATTTTCACATTATTGCAACAAATATGAACCCCTTGCCGCAAAATCCACGTCACGAGCACTCTACGAGGCAGACATCAAGGCAAGTTGATGAAGCAGCAAGAACTGAAGGACAAGTTCCAGAAGATGAGCTTCTTGTTGATTTTGTAAAGAGAAGAAAAATTAGAAAAGAAGTGACTGAAAAAATATTGCAGAATTATTTTTGATAATATTATGTCCTGCATGATTTTTTGCCTACTAAATGAATGAATGGTTTAATGAATGTTAGATTTTATTGAATGAATGGTTTAATGAATGTTAGATTTTATTGAATGAATGTGTTGACTGACTGACTGAATGGTTTAATGAATGTTAGATTTTATTGAATGAATGGTATATGTTTGTTTATGATGAAATCTACATGAATTTGCACGTAATTTTTTTTCCAAGTACATGCATTGGGTATGGGGAATTGAGAGTGATGTGAGGGGGGGAGGGGACATAAGAGCTTCCACCTTCACGTGGTTGGCCCTATTTAGTACAGAATATTAAATTATTCTCAAAACAAAGAGGAGCTCAATGAATGGCTACGATGCTGCCTTTCTACAACCCACTCGCGTGCCATCTAAATTTTGACAATTTAGTGGGGATTTTTATGAAACTAAATCATTTTATCCTACTTTTCAAGCCTCTGACAAGGTAAGGAATTATCCATTTCCCACAATTATTTCTTTGAAGCATTATTGTCATAGCATGTATTCCATGACTTATAAAAATTCTTCTGGTGTATAATTGTAGTGTTGAAATTTTACTATGGCCATTTCACTCATCCCTTGGAACTTGTTACATATAGCCTTGGGAAACATTTTGAAATTTCAGAAGAAAAATTGGAGTTTTGATGTGATCGGTGGTATTATATACTTTGGTTTGGTGTTGTCCATGTTTCCTTAGGTGAACTCTTATTACCCATTATTTTACTTGAGTATTATTGTAATTTACATTATTAAATTAAAATGTTCATCAAATGTAACATAATCATTATTAATGTTGTTTTTCTTCATTGAGACTATGGAGACTGTATTTTTTTAGGTTCATTTTGTTATTTTCATAAACAAGCAAATCTTTATTTGAGGTTTCCTACCATGAAATTGTTGCAATGGGAAAATATTTGTAGTGTGTTGAAAGGTAAAACAAATATAGACATTGTCAAGCTCCACAAATCAAGGGAAGTTGTTCCAAGAAATTATAAATATTGGAAATAGATGCGTATTTACAAGACACAGGTAAGAGCAATGATGCAATATGACATACTTTAAATTCTAGTTGCTTTAAAACATTTTTATTTATAGCCATCCATTTTCATAGTTCTTTCAAAACTATTGGCATTTTTTGTACACAATTATAGAGAAGACAACTAGTGAATTATTGAGTCCAAAAAGCATAACATTGTAAGCAAAAAAACTCCATTCAATGGTAAAGGAGGTATTTTGGTTGTCCTCTTTTTCCATCTTGACTTGGTATTCAAAGAATAAATATGTAAAAGAGGACGCTTCATTTCCCACATACATGAATAACTAAATTCTAAAATCCAAACAGACCTTGATACCATCCATATCTTTCTTGCTCTAAATGTCAATGTGATTAATCCAAATAGACTCTTTTGTAGGAAATATCAGACCTATAACCATCTTTCCCTTAATCTCATTTTTCAATTATTCTTTAACCTTGGGATTAAGACGAGAGATTGATGTTTAATGGTATTATCATTTGGTCACAACTCAAATTTCATTTTCCCCAGTTCTCCCATGATCCCAACTCAAAAATCAACTCCACTAGTTATGCAATAGATATTGACGAATGAATAAAACACCACATAAGAGAGACTAATGAAGCAGGATATTGAGAAAAAGTTTGTCTGCCACCACAGGTCAATGTATTAGCCCTGAATTCTCACATATTAGAGATGTAGAATGTGTTAGGATATTCCTATACTCCATCCTACTCCTACCAACATTTTCATTATTTGCATTTTCAGTCTTGCATGCATTTCTGCATGCATGCATACCAGTCATCAGTCCCAGCACCTAGCCCTCAGTTAGCTAGCCCTTAGAGCTTCTTACTGATCAGTTTTATCCCTCCTAGAGCTTACTGCACCCTTCTTCCTTGATTTTAGGAAGCCACTCGTCCTCTCTCACCTACCACTCAGTTGCACTTCAGTTATCTTTAGTTCTTTCCTTGATTTGAGGAAAGACTGACTCTCAATTGAATGTATCACTCTGATGGACCTCCAGTGAGACTAGACTTCCCATTTTGACTCTAGTTAGCTCCTCATGTGCCCTCCACTGAGCCTCCTTCATTCATTTAGTGCCTCCATGTGCCAGTTACACCTACCACACTCAGTTAGACTTAGTTTGATTGATGATTGACAGTTACTTGTGCATTGATGACTCCACTGATGATGATGAAGACTTCTAGTTGTGCTCCGATGACACTCTAGTGATCTTTTTATATCTCCATGAAGGCTAATTCGAATTTCCACCATGGCATTCGAATCCTCATGCATTGTATTATTTATTTGTCCATTTGTGATTAATGAATTAGTGTGTGTGAAGTTACTTGCTTCTATCCGAGTTCTATTGTATTATTATTCTGTTGCTCATTTACACTGCATTGACCACTCTTAATCTTATTCCTAAATTCTTTCTTGTGAGGTATACATCAGCTCTTAGATCTGCTGTGAGGATTTTCACAGAATGGCCATGCAGACTTGTCTCAATGTGGGCCTACATAGAATATATGAAGCCCATACATTAAGAAATATGTCATCTAGGTGGGCCCATAGCTCTTTTGGAGATTCAACATCAAGGAAGTGGTGTACCATGCATCGAGGCATAGCAAGCATCATGGCTACAGTGGCTCTTTCACCTTCATCTAACCAGTCATTCTCTTCTTCATAAGATTCAAACTCTCTTTCAAAACAATAATCAAAGAGACCATGTCTCTTCAAATGTTCTATCATCTGTGGTTTCCATTCATCATAGTTGAATGGAGAAAGAGGAGTAATTCCTTCCAAATTGAACATGGAAGTTGTTTAAGAAGACTTGCAAAAACAATAGAAAATGTCTGCAACTGCTACTGTTGCAAAAGTGCAGAAACTGTTGCACTCGAAATCTTGATAATAACCTGCAAAAAACTCTCAGGAATGGAGATAGACAATACTCTCAAATGGCTCTGATACCATGTGAAAATACTCACAACAGATCTAAGAGATGATGTATACTTCACAAGAAATAATTTAGGAATAAAATTAAGAGTGGTCAATGCAGTGTAAATGAGCAATAGAATAATATATGAGCTTGTCACCAAGATATCAAAGAAGATCAAGTTTGAATTCTACAGTTTAGTAGTCAGATGATGCATACTCAAGAAGAAGGGATCATGTTGGTATTTGAGTGTGTGTGCTTCGACCATGATGAAGGGATGAATTTTTACAACTTGTCTGATTCCATAGGAACTACCAAAGGAAGAAGATACAAAGATGGCCAAAACATTGTTTTTGTATTATCTTCAATGCTCAGTGAGTCATGAATAAGGCAGACATCAAGTGATACTTTTCTAGATATGTGCAATAAAACATAGTTAAAAAATGAAGAAAAGTTGTATTTTCTTCACTTCATTGAATAAAGTACCCAAGATTTAAATTTGTATGTGGGAGATAAGAATGTTGTTCAAGTCTTTTGTTTCACCATCAAAATTTGTGTGGGATTTTTAGCAAGATTGCAACTAAGAAAATACATTGGTCTTTAAAAGAGGACAACCCAAACACCCATTTGTTTGGAATTTGATGAATGATCATAGGTGTAGCAGAGAACTTGTTGAGCATGAGGTCCATTGGACATGCTAAACATATGAAGCTGATATATTTTTTCACGAGATATTTGTATTTTTTTTAATGTCCACATAACCGTCGGATATCCGACGGCCATTTCTAAAGAATCCGACACTGTCGCCATACCACCAATGGCTAAAGGAGTCAGATTTTAGACTTCTTACAATTCAAATACCGTTGGATATCCGACGGCCACTTCTAAAGAATATGACACCGTCTGCATACCACCGATGTCTAAAGGCATCGGATTTCAGACTTCTTACAATTCAATTATCATCGGATATCTGACGGTAACTTCCAAATAATTCGACCCCATCGCCATACAACCGATGGCTAAAGGCATTGGTATTTGATGTCAATCATGCCAGATATCCTACCTCCTATAAAGTAAGAGTTGTCAGATATCCGACCTCCTATAAAGTAAGATGTGTCAGATATGCGACGAAAATGTTAAAAGAAACATTGTCGGATATTCGAACGGCCTTTGTCGGATATCCGATGAGTTCATTTTATTGTCGGATATCCGTCGAAGTGCTATTGACATTTAAAAAAGAAGATGCTTATCGGATGGTCAACAACATGATGTCGAAAATTGGACATCTATGCAGTTGGATTTTGGGTTCAAAAATCCTAGTGAGCCTCTTTTCTTTAAGTTCATTGCTTGGACTCTTAATTTAGGCCATTTTCATCCCTCAAACCTTTTTGTAAAAAATATGTACTAAAATATCTCTTTAGCCCCTCTTAGAGATGATTTGATGATGTTTCTTTAATATTTATAACCTTTAAAAGTAGAAAACAATGCACACTTAGATGATGACATGCATGCATGGTAGATTAAGATAATTTAATGACATTAGTCTGAGAATTATAACAACTTCATGTCCCTTGTAACTATTAATAATTGTTAGTTGGATAAAGAGGAAAAATCTTTGTCCATGGCCATACATACCAAATGGAAGAAGATAACGTTTTTTTTGAAGAAAAAAAAATTGTGCTTTTTCTATCCATTAGAATAAAATATTACAACCATCAACCATGAACTGTCCAATAGGATTGACAGTTTCTAATATCACCAGATACATCAAGGTCCAAAAACTTATCAAAAAATTATCCCATCGTAGGCACCAAGTTCCATAGCACATATCTAAAGCATCATGGTCCACAAAACTCCAAAGTATTACTAGACCAAAAAAAAACAAGTTAAGAAAAATAAGAAAGATGCCCTTCATTTTCCAGCTGGTCTTCAATGAATTCTTCCTAGTATAAAATGCCTTCAACTAGCAATCGAGCTTCCTTCGATAGGGAATATGTATTAGTATTAAATTCCCTGTATATGTGATGAATATCCCATTTATAAAACCTACCAATGATTTCCTTAGTTCTCAAACACCATTGATGGAGAGCAATGGATTGAAGATCACCAATCTTCTTAGCCCAATTTATAATAGTCAAATAGTCACAAAAAATATTTAAAGTGTCTATACCCAAAGATTCTGCAAACTGGCCAAGAACCACAGAGCTAATATCTTAGCCTTTGAATTTGTACCAACACCACAATTCAATTTCAATTTGAATAGTGTATATTGCTCATTTTTATATATTCAACAACAACACATCTATCCGAGGTTTGATTAGTTTGGTATCAAATTTCTCATTGGATTCAATTGATATGGGTTAGAGCTTAATTATGCACCTTTAATTAAGCAATTGATTAGGTGAGGCAACGGTGTTTGAAATACCCGCTGGACAGGAGGCTATGGTGGCTTTGTTGTAGAGGATGTTATGAACCTGGGCTCCTCCAGGTTTGCTCTCCTTCTTTCAAATGAATGGTAGTAAAGGAACGGGCACAAAGTGTTTTTGACAAACATTGAAAACAACCAGAAGGCAACGAGTCTTTTGCAATAAATGACCTTAGAGCCCAAAATAAATGAGGTCATTTGGGAGTGGGAACGTCTCCCGAATGAAACGTGTCGGGATTTGAGTGGGTTTACATGTCGTTGATATGGCTCCTTTGGTCAGATAATGGTTTTATTGGATACCGACGCGGTTTTGGAAAACCACAACTCCTGATGGGCTAGGTGGTTTAAGAAAATTTTATGTCGAGGAGTTGTCAATCACAAAGCATCACTTGTACTCTTTCGTTGTATCTAACTCCTCGACGAACACAATTAAATCGCATTCAACTCATCGAGGAGCTATGAATATCGGCCGTAGATCTGCTTCTATTCTCTCTTGATTAAAATGGACCCCATCATAATCTTTGTACAATTTTAGGAGGAGCTATTAATGTCAGCTGTAGATCTGGAACTCCTCTGTTAGATTATCTTGGGACCATCTTTATCTTCCATGTATCTCTTGAGATCACTTTCAATTATAACCATTGATCATGGATTTTTCGATGGTGTTTTGTTGCTTCCTTCTAAGTGCTTGGTTCCTAGCTCTTGGTCATTAGTGCGCCAAAGGGATAAGATGCTTTCCTTTAAGTTCATTGCTCAGAATCTTAATTTAGTCCATTTTCAACCCTCAAACCTTCTTGTAAAAAAATTGTACTAACACAACTCTTCAACCCCTCTTAGAGATGATCTTGATGATGTTTCTTTAAAAATCGTAACCTTTCAAACTAGAAAACAATGCACACTTAGATGACAACATGCATGCATGGTAGATTAGGATAATTTACTAACATTAGATTGAGAATTATAACAACTCCATGTCCCTTGTAACTATTAATAATTGTTATATGCATAAAGATGAAAATCCATGTCCATCACCACATACATACCAAATGGAAGAAGATAACTTTTTTTTTCAAGCAGAAAAAAATTGTACTTTTTCTATTCATTAGAATTCAGTTTTTACATTCTAAATGAATTGTAAAAAGATTTGATTTACTTTTTACAAATTTGACTTTTACATCCTCCTTTAAAAATTCCTCATTGAACTCAACATCTTCAATTTCTTTTGTTGGGAGTCTTCTTTTTCCATCTATTGTAAATATTTGGCTAATTAGGAGACTGTCTTATTGGCCTTACTTGAGGAATACCTGCCTGATTCATTTGTACATTGGCTAGTCCTGAAGGTGGCATTAAAGAAATTGGGGTTGGTTGACTAACAAACTTCCCTTGCAGCTGTGTTGATGATTGACCCACTGCTTGACTAGATTGTTGACTTGAATATTGGCCTGAAGGTTGCTATGTTAATGTCCTAGGTGGAAATACATGTTTGTGATATTGTATTACCATTTGAAATTCCTTTCCCAATGGGTGCTTGTAAGCCTTCACGGATTCCAAAGATATTTATGAATTTGTTGTCTTTTCATAAGAGATTGGTCCCAATCTCTTGGAAATATTTTTTAGTCCAACCCATATTTCAAAACAACTTTTGAGTCTATCTACTGCATGTTCCCCATCAATTTCTCCTTCCAAATGTTCTGGGGGTACCTCTTCCCTCTTTTGATCTAGATTTTCTTTATAGGTATCTTTAGGATAAAAGTCTCCATTACCATCCCATGGGGAAAGAATTCCGAGACTTAACACATCCCTGAATAAGGCTTTGAAGCTGCTTATTTATTCTGTCAACTGCTTAATGTTGTATTTCATCCTATGCACATACGTTTGCTTCATTATCATGGATCTAGCTATCTTGATAATTTGCATTCTATTATCAATTCCCTTCTCATCCAACTGCCTTTTGGTTCTACTTTTTCAAATAATCTATTACCTCATTTTCTTGTTTGGGCATGTTTCCCAGTTGTTTTTCCATTGATTTTACTTCTGCATTGGTTACTATTTCCATCTCTAATTCATCCTGAGTGACTTCAAAATAATCCCATTTCTGCGTGAACCATTCAGTAATCCTCTCCCGAACATTTTGTGCTATTCTCCTTAACAATTTCCCTCCTTGAACATTTATTTGCAATGAGGTTATTTGACTCTTTAATTCCCCCATCTCTTTCTCCAAATATATCATTTCATCCTCCTTTTTATTGACCTCATTCTCTAATTCTAGGATCCTTCTATATTTTATCTCTATCTCCTTTTCAACCTTTTCAAGCTTGCCACTTTGGTCATTTTCCTCTTGTATGGGCTGATGACTTGACCTCTGATTTTCTTGATCTTCCTCCATAGAATCTATGTCTATGGCTTCTAGAGGGATAGTTGGATGCTCATATGCTGCTTTTGCTGTATCTGTTGGTGTAGGCTGATCCTCTGCATGGATTGAAAGGGTTGGTGCTCCAACATCTTCTCTAGTGGATATTTTATTCCTTTCTAATTTCATGTTGGCTATCTGACAATGTAGGTCATCAATCTCTTTCTTTCTTTCTTCAGACAGTTTATGGTATTCTATCATACTAGCATATATTTTCTCTTTCTCTGCCTGAACCTGCTTCAACTCTTCAACTTGAACTGGATTTGTTGTAGGAATTTTCAATTTCTTCTTTAAAGTGACTATCTCATTATCCTTATTTTCAATGAGTGATTTGATATTTGATTTGGGACCCATCTGATGGGTCAACTTATAATGCCACTAACTTTGCTTAGTGAATTTATAGTGATATGCTTAGCCCTGGTTGTTCATTTCTCCATTTTATACAAATTCTAAGATTTATTTAGGGATAACCCGAGCTTCTTCTCTTCCTTTTCTAATTTGACTATTTCTATACATATCATGTCACTGGCTTGTTTATAGAAGTGTAGCTTGTCCAATTTCCCAAATTATTTGAAGCTGACAGTATCCTCTTTAGCCCTCCAATCACTCAATTTCACAGGCTTGGGTACTTTAGGCTCAAGTATGGAAAACTTAAATGTAATCTGTTGATGATCAACAACCGAGATCAGTCTTATTTTTGCAGCTGGTATATCTTGTCTCATATATTTTACCATTCTCAATCCTCTCTGCCTGATGTTCTTGTAACTAGACTGGAGATCTGTTTTCACGAGAACAAGATTTGCAGAGGATAATCCTTGCATCTTATGAGGGATTGTGAACTTTATAGATGGATAGCTGGTATATTTAATAGGAGGTCCTCTTGAGAGTATTGGTTTTTATATTAATTCAGTGATTTCTCTTGGGATTTCAATCGAATTTGGTAGCTCCACCAATGATTGTTCATCTCCCTTAGCCTCTGTTCTAGACCTATTTGGGTCTGGGACCTGCTCAACTTCATCAATATACATTCTTTGAGCTTCTTCAACTATCCTTTTTTGTCCTATCAAATGTGTTTCTTTTTCATGTTCCTCAAATCTTTTCAAATCTTCTTGGACCTCTTCCCAGGTCTCCTTATTGGCTATCTTTTCCAATACTGGTATGGCTTCATATATGTAAGTTGAATTTTTATTCTCCAGCCTCTTCTTTGAGAAAATTTGATGTGGTTCATATGCTTCCTTTTCAGACTTCTCAAGATTAAGTTGACTCAAATATCCCTCAACGTATTGAGAGGCATTCAACCCTCTTATGATGAGAGGTCCTATTTCCTTTGATTACAAGAAAATCTATGCTTCCTAAAATGTCTAAAATGTAGCTCATCCAAAGCAAATATTTTCCTTACATACTCCATGGAAAAAATCCTTGGAGTTAGAAAAGTGGGTAGCTTGTATGGTTCCTACTCAAAGCCATAAACTATGATGACTGTATGGTCCTCATAGAGAAACCAGTCTCCTATCTCAACCTCTAATGTGAATTGCAAGTGTTTCTTGTTTTCTGGAAGCATCCTTGGAGGTGAAATGCCAAATATCAAACTGTAGGCTATGCTCATAACCTGGTTTGTGAAATATAAAAAATTAGATTTATCTGCCCTCCTAAGGACTAGATTAGACCATTCATAGACAGGGATTTGAATCTCTTGCTCATTAGTTGTCCTCAAACCTAGATGTTTAAATTTGTCATAGTTTTGATAGAAAAACATAAAGAATAAGTAGGGTGGATATCTGAAGTATTCAATGGTAGGGAACTCTTCCAACTACTCATGAATCTTTTCTGCTAGATGACTACAGAGGTTGAAATGAGGAGGGATTTCAGCAGCTTCTATAGTTAGTTTGAGCAATATCCCGAAAATGACCTCATCTACAGATTTATCATTTTCTAGACCTACAATAGTATAGATGATGGAAATGGATTTCCTGGAATTCTCACAAAAAAATGTGGTATCATAAGGAGGTGGGATGGTAGGTATTTCCATACAAGGTTTCATGTTGAGACAAAAAATGGTGATGTTCATATGGAACAAGACTATGGAAGGCGCTTGCTAGGGCCTTCTCATCGAAAGGGTAAGGGGTCAAGGAAATAATAATGCAGAACATTTGTTTGAGCGAGTCTGGAATGATATAACATAGGGTTTGACATGTCTAAAGAGAGAAATGCTCGCTTGTTGGGGGAGTAATGTTTCAATCACTAGGTTACAAATTCAGCAAAAACTACAGACCTAGGGCATACAATTTGAGCAAAATTGGACTTCCATAGGTTAATTTTATCTTCGTTAGTGAAAGATAGGGCTTTAGCCTCTCTGATGGTTTCATTTAGGTCTGAGTTGGTGATTATAGTATCAAAAACATCAGCTTCATGGTTGTATACATGCTCTTCACCTGAGAAACGTGGATTTGAGTTTAGAAGTCATCTTAGGTTAATTAGTGGTTCAATAAATCCACTGGTTATTAGGGATAAATCATATAAAATAGGGCTTTTCACACTAAGTAACAAGCAAGGTTATAAGCATAAACATTGGATAACAATGACCAAAAAATACCCGGATGTTGGATGATGACTAAGTTGGAAACAATTCAGACGCTGGCGTGTATTGGTCTCCTTCATGTAGACGGTGGAATTGGTACACTGGGTTGTCAGGAGAACGTTCGATTTCGACACATAAATGATTTTTAAAAAGAGAGAAAATATCCCTTTATTTTTTTGGGAGTACAAATTTCCACGTCGGGTTTCGCAACTGAAGATATGAGGGAAAAGCGTCATGACACACTTGACAGGTGGCATGTAGAGAAAGGATCAATTGTAAAGTTAATGTTGATGAGTTGTAATGTGATTCATCTGTCTTCATGGGTGGATACCATTTCTGGTTTCCCAGAGTGGTAACGCACTGATGACAAGTGGTAAAGGAAAACAACACTTAAGGAGGTGCAATCAATCAACAATAAACACATGTCCTCAGTGGTTTTGAGGACAACGCATGTTCATGTCATTGTCGAGAAAGGAACATCTTAGCATCCTACTCTAGTGTCATCTACACTTGAGCATCCTACTCCAGCTGCATCTACACTTGGGAATCCTACACCTAAGCATCCTACTCCAACTGCATCTAGACACTCTTCTCTCTCTATCTCTAAGTATCATGCACTCACTGCATCTAGATACTCTAATTTTAGGCCAATATCCCCACACCATATAGCTTAGGATCATGGAAGATTGTTTTCCCTTGTGCATACACTTGTGTCACCTGCCATCACATGGGTCTACTAGATACCATCCAAGACTTTCTCAAGATATGCAAAAAAAGGCTAAATCCACAGCCTATATAATGTGTCATCTTGGATGCTAAACTGGACGACATGCTATATCTTATAGATCTACATGGACATCATTATTGAATTCCCTTTAGTTCTCAACACTATCACACATGATGGACTAATGTTCTTCCATCACGACTTCCCGCTGATATGTTTCCTGATCACCACATCATCTCTTGCTAGATCCTCTTGTTATGTTGGCTCTACTATTTCGTTCTGATAGAAGGATGATTACTGTACCTAGAGGGATAATCATCCTTTAGAATCTTCTGTTGATCAAACTTCATATGAAACCTTCTATATTTCTTGAAGGCTACCATATTTGTCCTCTTGTTTCTTGGCACATGGGTGTATGCGGGACAACTAAGGATCCACTCATGTGAGTGCTTCTTCGGGAGTCTTGTCATCTAATACCCGGTGAGGACACTTGAACTGAGTATAATTGTCATACTGGATGCTTCTTCCCATTTTGATCACGAATATTTGTTTCCATAATTTGTACAATGGACCTATTCATGACATAAATGTCAACAAGGGTTAACTAGCTCTAATTTAAACAGTTATGTTATTCATCAAATAAAATGACAATTTAATTTGAGAAAATAAAACTTATCACAAAAGTATAAAATACTTCTCTTTGTTTGTTTTGTCGGTTCCCTCTTGATCTATGCCTCCATACATAAATCATTGGAGTTTATGGGAGGAATCTCTTCTTCATCATTTGATCTAACAACCTTTATCTTCTTCTGACCTTCTGAAACTTGTTGAAGTCTTCATCATGGGTCTTCATGGAGTAGATCACCTAATGAAAATCACATAGTATAAGGCATCATCCAAGGATGATATTGAATTGGTGCACATGTATCTATAATGTATAAGAAGAAATACTCCTTCCAAAGATCATTTACAATTTCCTCAAGTTGATCTTCTTTTGTCTTCTTTGATGGAGGTTCATCAACACTGGTTGTTGATGCATGCTTCCTTTCCTTCCTTTTCCCTTGAGTATACTTGTTAGCATAGTGACCAAATCTCTGATAATTGTAACACTTTATCTTTGAAAGGCCTTTCTTCCTCTGAGCTGGGACTGTTCCTTCAGTTGTAATTTTCTTCTTTTCAAACTTTCTTCTTCTTCCTCTTCCTTTTTTTGCATGAGTTGCAAGGGCTCGATTTTATTCTTCTTGAGGTTTCTGTGAGCTATTCTTTGATAATATTATGTCCTCTTATTGAATACAATCAGTCCACAGTCAATCAAACTTGGGTAACTCTATTCGACAAACACTCTGAATAAAAGATTCCCATGAGGAAGGAAGTCCATTAAGAGTTATCATAACAAGTTATGGATCTTCAATAAGGTCTCCAATGTCTTTAAGTTGATCTCTCAATTGGGAGACCTTCATAAAGTAAGTAGCCACTGAATCTGAGTTGGTCATCTTCATGCAACGGAGTTGATTTCTCAAGGCTAGTCTTCTATTGGTGGTTTTTCTTTCGAACAATCCTACTAAGGCATCATACATTTCTTTAGCAGTCTTCAACTCAGATATGTGAGGAATCAAGTGGTCTTTTATATAATATACCAAGATCCTCTCTGCTTTTGCTTCATTCATCTTGTATTTGGATTTCTCTTCATCATCTTTTGGTTCTGAGATATCCTTCTTTACATGATCCTGGATCTCATTTTCTTCCAAAGTGAAAAGTATTCTTGTCTTCCAAGATCGAAAATTTGAAGCACCATCCATATGCCTTCCACTCTAAGACTGGACACCATTTTGAAGTTCCGGTCCATAAACCCTAACAGGAGCTAGGTCAAAATTGCATTTTGTCAAATGTGAAAATTGACTCCAAAGGTAGATGCGCCCTATTTTTCTGGCCCTATTTTTTCAGCCCTATTTTTTCAGCGCTAATTGTTTTAGCCTATTTTTCTGGACATGCTTTTTTAGACCTGAGTTTTGGACCTGCTTTTTTGGACCCTATTTTTCAAGGTCTATTTTATCAGACCCTATTTTTTCGGGGCCCTAATTTTTAGGACCTCCATATATAGATGCACCATACTAAGGCGAGTTCCAAAATGCTAATTTCAAGCCCAATCTATGGACATAAATATCCAAACTTGGATCTCTAATTTTCGATTTAGGGCAAGACAATCCCTGGCAATGGCTTCTATTCAACACTACTCTGATACGATGTTGAATTTTTAACATAGCAATATAATTTTCATCTCTTTCAACTTTTAATTTCATAAATAATTTCATTCCACAATTATAGCATCATTTATTTTCGACAAAAAATAAACAAGAACCATTGGAAGATAACCATGCATAAGAGACACAAAGATTTTACCCTATGAAACTCGAACTTGGGAGAAAACCCAGAAAACTTTTCTCAAAAGAAAAATCAATCCAATATAAGAACACCACCAATCATGAAGATTAAGCCCTAGCACAAGAATTTTCTCTTCTTCCAGAGGAAACCATAACGAGGGTATATATCTTCCAAGAGAATAATAGAAAACCCCAAAATTACTTCATGTGACTTTTGCTAGTCCTCCTTGAGAAGTGTACACCACTCGAGAGAAGAATATGTGTTGTGAATGTGTGAAATGACGTGTGAGAACACTTCTATTTATATTCTTTAGTTGACTAGAAGTTTCCACAATTAGGGAGGGCGCACGCATGAATATGGTCCCCATTTTCGTTGCAATGGGGGCGCGCTAGCGGAAAAAAAAGTGGCATGTACGCACCTAAGGAAGCGCGCACGTGCCACCAGGTTCAGTACCGAAATGAGGCACGTGTGCGTATGTGGCGCGTACGCGTCCCTGGTGCATGTGCACAACAGTGGCGCACATGCACCTCTGTTAAAAAAAAAAAAAACAGTGCCCAATTTCTGCATTGTTCAATTGGCTGGCCGAGCGTGACTTGCACCTCCTCGTACGCGTGACTTGAACCACCAAAGTTGCCCAAATCAACTTCAAAACCACCCCACAACACCCACTAACTCATCAACCAGGTGATTGATAGGTAACTATCAAGTTTTGTTTTCATTTTATTCATTCTTTGTATCAATTTTTTGATTTTTTTTGTTTATTTAATTGTAGGTAATTCTCAAATTTTGAAAACAATGAGCCAATTTTCTATTGCAGATTGTAAACTGAGACAATGAGTGAACAAGATGTTAACCTCGAGTCCGGTGGAACACAAGAAAACCCAAACCTTGGACCCAATGCCGAAGAAAACCATGAACACAATCCAAATGCTGAACAAAACCAAAACCCACAACGTAATTTTGAACAAGATGACATTAACCACTATGTAAATGAAATGCTAGTGCACACTTGCGAACTTAGAAACTCGGGTGAACCATCTCGATTGTATCTTGCCACATCAATTGAGAACTCAATCGACTCCCTCATACATGCACACCAGCAATTGACAGACATGACTCAATTTAGAGCTAGGATGCGAGAGTACTACTCCACGGGCATCTCCAAGGAATCAATAAAAGATTTGAACATTTCAAAAGCCCAATTATATAGTATGTTCACCGAGCTGAAAACAGGCCAACCAACGAACATTACAAAGCCATGTGTATGCATGGATTGGTGTCATTACCAACAATGGAGGGACAATTGGATGCAGAGGTGGTTCATGGTGTATGATAAACCTCCCTGCAATAATAGGGAGGTTCCATAATACTTCCTTCGCCAACTGTGGGCAGAGTTTTGCCTCTGTTTACATGTCAACTATTTTGACATAACTGAGTTCCAGGGTGTTGGGCGTGGCTCTACCCAAGATCGACTTGCTACCAAGAGGAACCCACTGAGAGGGCCACCACCTCCGAGGCGTGACCCCAACCCCTCTCCCCAGCCACCTCAGTTGCCCCATAAGCTTGATCAGATCAAGGTGGAAATGAGGAATGTTGCACGTGGTCTCCTCAAACACACCTCCTTTGTAGCAGCGACCATAGTGGAGAGGTCGGCTGACCTTGATAGAGATCCAGGTGCAGGGCCTTCACGATAGGGCCAGGATAGACCCATGACCGATGGTAGCCATGCTGGGAATTCCAGTTCGACAGGGACAATGCCACATCTTTGTCCCCATTGCAGGCACACTTGCCCTGGCCCGATCGAGGGTTGTTATATGGATCAGGTCAGCAATTTTTTTAATGTGTTTTCAATCATCACTTTATAACTTGTAAAGTATTTTGAAAGTATTTTTGTTTGACTTAAACTATTATTTCAATGTACAGTTATTCAGAGCTAATACACCGAGATGGGAGAACGTAGAATCTCCCAACCTGGATGCAGCAATGGCAGCTGCAAATGAAATTGCGGCACCCCACACGGAGGTATTTTCAGTACGTGACACAATTTTGTTATTACTTATGTCATTTATATTACTCAAGTATTTATATTTATGGCATACACGTTGATAGTTCGTATAATGTTTTTGAATATCTTGATTTCCTAGATAATGACTTGTTTAACATGTTCATAACATGCATGCATTTTGTTGTCCACAGGTGTTTCGTGACTACGGTGATCAGCCACCCTCGCCAGGGACTGGCACATCACCATATACACAGGTACAATGTGTAGTTATAAGCATGCTTTTAATTTGATTTGTTACGACTTACTATGGTTTAATTTATTGTTTGTTTACTAAATTGTGATATTACAAATGTATATGTAGGTTCCACTAGCAGCTGTGTCTCCGCATTTTAGTCCTGTGTATCCACCCTCTCCCATGAGTCCCTCCCCTCACTTTCATCTAGCCCCTCCCTACGTCCACCCCCTCCCTTCCGTCCATCCCCCCCTCTCTGACCATACTCCCCCCTTCATCCATCCTCCCCCCTCCATCCATCCTCCCCCACTCGCCCACCCCCCTACGTCCATACATCCCCCCCAATTTATCCATGCCCCCATGTCTATCCATCCTCCCCCATTCGTCCACGCCCCCCCTTAATTCCTTCCACCTTCCCCTCTTCGTCCACAACCTCCCATTTTTCCATCCTCCTCCCTCCATGCAGGGCTGACCTCCCATGCACCATCCCTCAACACCGTCCATAGCCCTTTCCGTTTGATACCCTCTATCCTACAGTCGGCAAGGGTTCTTAGTCCACATGGTCCTCCTCCACCCCATACCACCGTGTCTTCTCCCACCATATCATCCCCAATTCCCGCCACTATTGTGGCATCTACTCTTCCAATATCCTCATTAGTATCCCCAGTGGTTGCACCTGTAGTGGCTGCCAATACATCTGTGCCCCCCCCCATCACTGCATCGGAGTTGGTTGTCCGGCCATTTGCTCCACCTGCTAGCCCAGAAGACCAGCCATGTCCATCGCCGGAGGTGTTCACGGTGAGAATCAAGTTAATTTATGAAAATATTTTGATGCATTAACAAAAATTAATTTAAGCAATTATGACTTTTCAATGAAATGATTGTTTTAAATGTTGTAGGCTGGAATTGTTGAGAGGCTCCGCAGATCCAGGACACCTGCCCAACATTTCCCACTCATGTCAGAGGTGATTTATTTAAGATTCAAATTCTACATTTGTTTTATAAATGTGGTAAATGTTGCAAATGCTTGAAAATAATGGTATCTTATATCATTTGTTCCAGAGCCCAGAGAGACGGTCTACTCCTAGACGGACCAAGACCTGAGGCACCGGTAGCTCGAAGAGTAGGAAGATCGACTTTGGATCTGCACCTGGGAGTGACGGCGGTGGTCACAATGCTTGACACGCCACGTGTGATGTACATTAGCCATGATGTGGCACTTTTGTGGACCAGTTTTGATGTACTTTGTATCTACGGCATGAGTTGCCATGTATTTTGTATCTACGACATGAGTTGTCACATTTTGTGTAGGGCACGAGTTGCCATTGTACGTACATTGGGAACCATGTTCCACTATTCGCCAGAAATTGTATATGTTTGGATGAGTTTTGTAGCCTCGATGTACATGGATTTTCAGTTATGTGATTTATATATCTCGTTGTCTAATGTGGTTGTCTCATGTTGTGTGTATCATGATGTGATGTTGTGTAAATTTGGGTTTTACCTAGATCTTAGAAGAGAAGTTGGATATCGTAGTCCAGCTTGGTTTATCTTTCCACATGTAAAAGCTTCTAACGGTATCTATGTTAAGAGAACATTGTAAACATAGGCTAACTCAAACAAAATCATGTGTGAGAATTAATCTAAAAGCAAACGGAATAAATGGATGGACAAATCACACCTCATGGCACATAAGATATATATTGGGAACTTGAGTACTAGGAAAATAACACTTAAAAATACAAAATGTCCATTGTCGTCAAAAGGTTAAAATGAGATCCAACATGATTTTTAATAGCTCTACATAATGAGAGCCAAAAAGGCCATACTCTACATAATGAAATGTCGTCACTAGTATTTATTTTGACCATTTTGTCCACTTAGGATCATGCAACAAATTAATAACCAAGTTATGGAATCATTTCTTAATCAATTGTCACCATACAAATAGGACAACCTTGAGCACGATGTATAGCTAGCTCATTAATTCTCACTCACGGATATAGCCACCTTTGATTTGATGACCATCACATCCACTACCATTTACAATTAGGACTTCCTTAATTTATCATTATGTGATAGCGATCTAATTTTATGTATGCATATATGTGTATAGTGGTTTGGATTCAAATGTATGCAGATGAATATATATGTACAATGAAAATGATTTAATATTTACATGTATTATAATTTAGGGCTAGATCTTAGGATACATAATAGGGTTTCATTGTGATTAGAATACAAACTAGGGTTTATGCTACCAACTAGGGTTTTTAGGCTAGGCTCTCGTGTTTCTAGTATAAGATCCAAGCTCCAAGGTCACCATATTAATGTTTAATTCCACTATCATGTCATCATTCTCACCAATACCATGTCCACTACTACAATCAACATCAAGCCTATTAATCCCACTTTGAACATTTCCCATACTTCCAAGTTAAAATTGATAGGTCTTGTTGCTAAAATCTTTTCACTTATCTATTCACATAGACAAATCCACTCCTGTGAAAGATTTGTTGTAGCTTGGTACGTGCAAGTTCACACGCAATAATACTTGAGAGATCATTTTACCCCATGATCCATGGAAGATTCATTGGAGTCATATGAACCTCATTGTCATCACCCCAACCATGGTCAAGATGCCAAGATCCATCCTTAGTAGACAAAGCCTCATGTTGGCACCCATACCACACTCAAAGATAAAAAATTATTTGAAAGGGCATGTTTGGGGGTTGAGGGAATCTTGATTTTTTTATAATCACACATGAGAGGTTCTTAGAGTCAAATACATTGGATATAAATAAATTCCCCAATGCCTTCATCATCTTCATCATCATCTTCATCACCATCGCCATCATCATCAACGCCTTCATCATCATCACCATCTTCATCATCATAACCATCACCATGACCATCAACCTCACCACCATCACCATCATCATCAACTTCACAATCTTCATCATCATCACCATCTTCGTCACCATCACCATCACCATCACCATCAACCTCACCACCATCACCATCATCATCAACGTCACCATCTTCATCATCATCACCATCTTCATCACCATCACCATCTCCATCTTTTGGATGCAAGATGGAACCATCACTATCTTCATCATCACCATCACCATCACCATCACCATCACCATCAACCTCACCACCATCACCATCATCATCAACATCACCATCTTCATCATCATCACCATCTTCATCACCATCACCATCTCCATCTTTTGGATGCGAGACAGAACCATCACCATCTTCACCATCACCATCACCATCACCATCACCATCAACCTCACCACCATCACCATCATCATCAATGTCACCATCTTCATCATCATCATTGACCTTGTCATCATCACCATCTCCATCTTTTTGGATGCGAGACGGAAGTTGGATGCTTCACTCAATAAAATGAAGAGAGGGTCACATCTCCCTACTGCTAGCAAGGGGTACATCTCTCAAGTACCAGAATTCGGTCAAGAAAAATCTCAATAAGATTCAAACAAAATACTATCCAATCTCATGAAGTGCACTTGTTTCTATTTATAGAGCTTCAGAGAAACCCCAAAACCACTTGCAAATACCATGGGACCTAAAAACCATGTAGAAAAACCATGGGGAGTAACATAACCCTTGATTTATTCCACATTGGCCACATTCAATGTAACATTTGACCACTTCCTCATGTAATTCACCCTACAAAAACCTCTTGGACCTTTTCTAACCAACATCGATCATTTCCACAACCCAAGGTGTCATCCTAACCACTTTTGATCATTTCTCTCCCTTCAAATTTGAATTTGGTCCAACCTTCATTATTCCTTCATTAGTGATCTCCACTAGCTTCCCCTATCTTAAGGAAACACTCTTTTACATGGGAGAACACTTCTATTTTCCCCCAAAACGTCCCTTATACTTGGTAAAACATTAATGCACCTCCCTTAATCATCATTTGGTCCCATTCACACCTTGGACCAACTTTTACATCAATTTAAATAATTTTCCATAGGAAATTTTACCCCATTTTAATACAAAGGAAAACTTATGATAAATCTAAATTCCCAAATAAATTTTCTTATATCCATTTGAACTTTGGATTGGGAATTTACTCTTCATGTGACCCACCTTGTCCATTTGGATCTAATTTTGCATTATTACTAACTGGGATGTCATGCTTTAGAAATTATTTAACCCTTAGCACCAATTTGACAAACTATCATGAACATGGCCAAGTGGTTCTAAAAGGCCATTGTGATCCAATGCAAAATTTGGGGACATGAAAATTCCTCCCCTCCTAATTTTCTTGTCCTCATGAGTCTTCAAGTGAATCAAGTGAACATCATAGGTGCATCCATGTATGTTAGAGTCATCAAATGAGAGCAATGGATACTTATTATGCAAAAGAGAATGTGGTGTACTCATCATAGAATCATCATGTAGTGTAGGAGTCTCACACTCCTCATATGGCACAAATAAAAAGAAACCCTTCACCCAAATTTATTTTGGATGTATGATGCAAGATAAGGAAGGATATGATGAAGGAACATGGACCAACTCATTCTCCAAGCTGAGAAGTGCAAAAGTCTCATCCTTGGTTGGTTCACTTATCATGGGATTATGCAATTTCTCCAAAAGTGTGAAAGTGTCTTCAAGGGATGGATCCAAGGTAGTAGGACTATGTGCCTCAAAAAGTGCAAAAATTGTTCCCTCCATAGGAAACTCATGCTCCAAAACAAGTGCTTGGAAATCCTCTACCATGTCATCACATTCATCAAGCACATGAAAACCAATATTTTTCACATGATCCATCATGTCATGAGAATCCTCCATAGAACAATGTGTACAATCAAAAGAATAGGAGTGCAAATATGAACCTTGAAACATTACATTAAGTTGCTTCATATGGATCTTGGATTCTCCCAAAGAATCCTAGGTGGAAATTAAGTTTTGTTTAACTTGTCATTATCTTCATTAATATTCAAGTAGTCCCCATGTAATACATTAACAAGCTCAAATAAATCATTCCTTTTATAAAGAAAATACAAAAAGTTACCATTGATGATTCTCATCACTCTCTAAATCTTATCCATGTCTTCAAGGAAGGATGGATCCTCCAATGAAGAGATTCTCCAACAAGAATTTGACACCAATGCATGAGTGTCATGGAGAATGTGTATGGCCTCTTGAATCTTTTTGTTGCTCATCTTATGTGGCCCTTCAATGCAATTAGGCTCATGAGATACAACCTCTTCCTTCATCATGTGATCAACCTCATGAAGTACAAGTGGTGAGGATGAGATTGGTCTTACTTCTTCTTCCATTGCTACAAGGTCTTCAAGAACATGAGAATGTAAGCTTGCAGTAGGATCTCCAATGTAGATATCCATGTCACCAACATAGAAGGAATGACATCCATCATTAGATGTCTCACATGAACTTGATAAATCTTCAATAATTTATCTTTGATCCATGTCTAGATGATCCTTAGCAGACCCTCACCCAAACCCTAGCACTAAGCCATCTTCTCCATCCTCACCATCACCATCACCGTCACCATCAACGTCTTCACCACCATCTCCATCATCATCATTGACTCTAACTCTAACCCTAATTCAATTTCCTTCTATAACCCTAGCCCTAACCCTCACCCAAACCCTAGCACTAAGCCATCTTATCCATCCTCACCATCACCATCACCGTTACCATCAACGTCTTCATCATCACCACCATCTCCATCATCATCATTGACTCTAAATCTAACCCTAATTCATTTTCCTTTTATAACCCTAGCCCTAACCCTCACCCAAACCCTAGCACTAAGCCATCTTCTCCATCCTCACCATCACCATCACCGTCACCATCAACGTCTTCATCATCACCACCATATCCATCATCATCATTGACTCTACCTCTAACCCTAACTCAATTTCCTTCTATAACCCTAGCCCTAACCCTCACCCAAACCCTAGCATTAAGCCATCTTCTCCATCCTCACCTTCACCATCACCGTCACCATTACTGTCTTCATCATCACCACCATCTCCATCATCATCATTGACTCTACCTCTAACCCTAATTCAATTTCCTTCTATAACCCTAACCCTAACCCTCACCCAAACCCTAGCACTAAGCCATCTTCTCCATCCTCACCATCACCATCACCGTCACCATCAACGTCTTCATGATCACCACCATCTCCATCATCATCATTGACTCTACCTCTAACCCTAACTCTAACTCCAACTCTAACTCTAACTCCAGGTTCCTCATCAAAGCCTCTATCATCATCATCTTCATGACCATCGCCATCGCCATCACCATCACCGTCAACCTCTTCATCATCATCACCATCATCATCATCATACGTGCCCGGTGGAATATTTTTCAGAGTTGACCCCCGTGTGCAAAAATTGCACACTCCCTCACTGAGCAAAACCCTAGTTTCCAAGATGGACGTACAAGATGAGGGCGAGGCCATTGGGCCGGAGGGGAGGGGCATCCCTATAACTATCCCAACGTACAGAATCCAAAGGATTCGATGGTTCGTTGATTCGAGCCACGGTCTTCATTCTATGGCTCGTCTCGTCTTGCATCCAGAAGGCCTTCAGGGACACCTATTGGATACCTACCGAGGGCGTAGAACTCCAACCATGCAACAAAACCAGGTTCCGTGGAGTCCTGCAAGTGTGTCTAGGTAGGCTCCGGCCAGGAACGCTAGCCACAAGTTCCCAGTGGAATATTTTCTAGAGTTGACCCACGTGTGCAAAAATTGCACACTCCCTCACTGAGCAAAACCTTAGTTTCCAAGATGGACATATTAGATGAGGGCGGGGCCACTGGGCCAGAGGGGAGGGGCACCAATAGCACTATCCCGGTGTGCAGAATCCAACGGAGTCGACGGTTCATCGATCCGAGCCATGGTATTCATTCTATGGTGCGTCCCATCTCGCATCCAGAAGGCCTTTAGGGACACCTGTTGGATGCCTTCCGGGGGCGTAGAACTCCAACCGTGCAACAAAATCGGGTTTCGGGGAGTCCTGCAAGTGTGTCTAGGCAGGTTTCGGTCAAGAACACTAGCCACAAGTGCCTGGTGGATGATTTTCCAGAGTTGACCCCCATGTGAAGGCCATGCCAAATTCGCTAAAGGGCACCATTTCTCGACCGGAGGCCCCCAGGCGTGCATGGCCACTGTGGACAGGTCCGCAATGGCCAGGTGGACATGTGGGAGGCAACGTAATCCAAGTCCTCTCATCGGTTTGGGTTCCGTGGCCCCGGGGAAAATCTTCCAGGTGTCCCTGAATGGCCCTGGGGTGCCCGACTAGAATGCCCGTAGTGCTCGAACCATGGATCGGTTCGTGAATTCATCGATTCCGGTGGGTTCAGGACACCGGGTTTCAGCTAGGGGACCCCCCACAGCTTTCCTTGAAGACCCAGAAGTGGTGCCAATGAGCCATCTCTGGAGCTAGGGTTTTGCTCAGTGATGGGCATTCCAAATTTTCTCAAGGGGGCCATTTCTCGTCTGGATGCCCCTGGGCATGCGTGACCACTATGGACAGGTCCATAATGGCCAGGTGGACCTATGGGAGGCGACAGAATCCAAGTCCTCTCGTCGGGTTGGGTTCCATGGCCTCGAGGCAAATCCTCCAGGTGTCCCTGAACGACCCCGGGGTGCCCGACTAGAATACCCGTGGCACCGGAATCGTGGCTTGGTTCGCGAATCTATCAACTCCAATGGGTTCGAGACACTGGGTTTCAGTTAGGGGACCCCCCACAGCGTCCCTCAAAGCCCCGGAAGCGGTGCCAATGGGCCATCCCCGGAGCTAGGGTTTTGCTCAGTGAGGGCCATTCCATATTCGCTCGAATGGGCCATTTCTGGTCCAGGTGCCCCTGGGCGTGCGTGGCCACTATGGATAGGTCTACAATGGCCATGTGGACCTATGGGAGGTGACGGAATCCAAGTCCTCTCGCCAGGTTGGGTTCCGTGGCCATGGGGCAAATCCTCTAGGTGTCCCTGAACGGCCCTAGGGTGCCCGACTAGAATTCCCATGGCACCTGAACCGTGGGTTGGTTCGAGAATCCGTCGACTCCAGTGGGTCCAGGACGGTGGGTTTTAGCTAAGGGACCCCCCACAGCGTCCCCCGAAGACCCGAAAGTGGTGCCAATGAGCCATCTACGGACCTAGGGTTTTGCTCAGTGATGGCCATTCCAAATTCTCTCAAGGGGTGCATTTCTCGTCCGGAGGCCCCCGGGTGTGCATGGCCAATGTGGTGCCCGACTAGAATGCCCGTAGCACCCGGACGAGAAATGGCCCCCTCGAGCAAATATGGAATGGTCCTCACTAAGCAAAACCCTAGCTCCGGGGATGGCCCATTGGCACCACTTCCGGGGCTTCGAGGCACGCTGTGGGGGGTCCCCTAGCTGAAACCTGGCATCCTGAACCCACCAAAGTTGACGGATTCACAAATTGAGCCATGGTTCTAGTGCCACGGACATTCTAGTAGGGCACCCCCGGGCCATTCAGGGACACCTGGAGGATTTGCCCCGGGGCCACGGAACCAACCCGGCGAGAGGACTTGGATTTCGTCGCCTCCCACAGGTCCACCTGGCCATTGTGGACCTCTCCACAATGGCCACGTACGCACGGGGGCATCCAGACGAGAAATGGCCCCCTTGAGCAAATTTGGAATGGCCATCATTGAGCAAAACCCTAGCTCCGGAGATGGCTCATTGGCACCGCTTCCAGGTCTTCGGGGAACACTATGGGGGGTCCCATAGCTGAAACCCGATGTCCCAGACCCACCAAAGTTGACAGATTCACGAACCAAGCCACGGTTCCGGTGCCACGGGCATTCTAGTCGGGCACCCCGGGGCCATTCAGGGACACTTTGGGCATTTCCTCCAGGGCCACGGAACCCAAACCGGCGAGAGGACTTGGATTCTGTCAGCTCCCACAGGTCCACGTGGCCATAGCGGACCTGTCCACAGTGGCCACGCACGCCCGGGGGCCTCCGAACGAGAAATGGCCCCATTGAGCGAATATGGAATGGCCCTCACTGAGCAAAACCCTAGCTCTAGGGATGGCCCATTGGCACCGCTTTCGGGTCTTCGAGGAATGTTGTGGGGGGTTCCCTAGCTGAAACCCGGTGTCCCAGACCCACCGGAGTCGACGGATTTGCGAACTGAGCCACGGTTCGGGCGCTATGGGCATTCTAGTCGGGCACCCTGGGGCCATTCTAGTGGTGATAACAAGTTTACTGTCTGTTGAGTCTGATACTACATCCATGAGCCACTCAACAAACTTTGAGATAGAAAGCTCTGTAATTTTAGGATACTAATTCAACCACTCATACAGTTTCTTACCTTCTCGAGGATCTAAATTTATAATTTCCTTCTGGGTAGATTCAGGCATTCTCGAGGATCTAAATTTATAATTGCCTTCTGGGTAGATTCAGGCATGGAATAATATTTGCCGGCACTTCCAAGCTCCTGAGACCATTTCGTTAGCCATAATATGTGCAACTCCTTTGATGAAAGATAAATTCTGGTGTGGACGGCAGCATTTGATACACTAGCCAAATCTATGTTGTTGGAAGAACTTAGATATTTCAACAAAGGAGCATTTTGCAGGTGACTTGAAAATCCCTTCCATTTTTCAGCCATAAAAAAAAGAAGTTCAATGTATAGATTTTCAAGCAAGATTGTCAACCAATCAGACAATCGAATACAGGGAGATAACCACGCCCAAAACATTCAAGCTATTATAAAACTCTTGTTTATCAAGCTAAGGATGGACTATGTGTGCAATTTTTGCACACGGGGGTCAACTATGGAAAATCATCCACCGGGCACTTGTGGCTAGCATTCCTGGTCAGAACCTGCCTAGACACACCTACAGGACTCCCCGAAACCCAGTTTTGTTGCACAGTTGGAGTTCTACGCCCCTGGCAGGTATCCAATAGGTGTCCCTGAAGGCCTTTTGGCAGCAAGACGGGATGAGCCATAGAATGAAGACCGTGGCTCGGATCGACGAACCATCGACTCCGTTGGATTTTGTACACCGGGATAGTGCTAGGGGTGCCCCTCCCCTTCGGTCCGATGGCCCTGCCCTCATCTTGTACATTGATATTGGAAGCTAGGGTTTTGCTCAGTGAGAGTGTGCAATTTTTGCACACGGGGGTCAACTCTGGAAAATCATCCACTGGGCACTTGTGGCTAGCGTTCCTAGCCGGAACCTGCCTAGACACACCTGCAGGACTCCCTGTAACCCGGTTTTGTTTCACGGTTGGAGTTCTACGCCCCCGGCAGGTATCCAACAGGTGTCCCTGAAGGCCTTCTAGCAGGGAGATGGGATGAGCCATATAATGAAGACCGTGGCTTGGATCGACGAACCATCAACTCCATTGGATTTAGCATGTTGGGATAGTGCTAGGGGTGCCCCTCCCCTTCAGCCCGGTGGCCCTGCCCTCATCTTGTACGTCCATCTTGGAAACTAGGGTTTTGCTCAGTGAGGGAGTGTGCAATTTTTGCACATGAAGGTCAACTTTGGAAAATCATCCACTGGGCACTTGTGGCTAGCGTTCCTAGCTGGAACCTGCCTAGATAGACCTGTAGGACTCCTTGGAACCTGGTTTTGTTGCACGGATGGAGTTCTACGCCCCTGGAAGGTATCCAATAGGTGTCCCTGAAGGCCTTATGGAAGGGAGATGGGACGAGCCATAGAATGAAGAACATGGCTCGGATCGATGAACTGTCGACTCCATTGGATTCAGCACGCCGGGATAGTGCTAGGGGTGCCCCTCCACTCCAACCCAGTGGCCCCGCCCTCATCTTGTATGTCCATCTTGGAAACTAGGGTTTTGCTCAGTGAGGGAGTGTGCAATTTTTGCACATGGGGGTCAACTCTGGAAAATCATCCACCAGGAACTTGTGGATAGCATTCCCGGTCGGAACCGGCTTAGACACACCTGCAGGATTCCCCGGAACCTAATTTTGTTGCACGGTTGGAGTTCTACACCCCCGGTAGGTATCCAGTAGGTGTCCCTGAAGGCCTTCTGGATGCGAGATAGGAGGAGCCATAGAATGAAGACCGTGGTTCGGATCAACGAACCGTCGACTCAGTTGGATTCTGCACACCAGGATAGTGCTAGGGGTGCCCCTCCCCTCTGGCTCGATGGCCCTGCCTTCATCTTGTATGTCCATCTTGGAAACTAGGGTTTTGCTCAGTGAGGGAGTGTGTAATTTTTGCACAAGGGGGTCAACTATGGAAAATATTCCACCGGGCACTTGTGGCTAGCATTCCCGATCGGAACCTTCCTAGACACACCTGCAGGACTCCCCGAAACCCGGTTTTGTAGAATGGTTGGAGTTCTACGCCCCCGGAAGGTATCCAACAGGTGTCCCTGAAGGCCTTCTGGATGCGAGACGGGACGAGCCATAGAATGAATACCATGGCTCGGATTGACGAACCGTCGACTCCGTTAGATTCTGTACTTCCGGATAGTGCTAGGGGTGCCCCTCCCCTCCGGCTTGGTGGCCACACCCTCATCTTGTACGTTCATATTGGAAACTAGGGTTTTGCTCAGTGAGGGAGTGTGCAATTTTTGCACACGGGGGTCAACTCTGGAAAATCTTCCACCGGGAATGTATGATGATGATGATGGTGATGATGATGAAGAGGTTGATGGTGATGGTGATGGTGATGGCGATGGCGATGGTCATGAAGATGATGACGATGGAGGATTCGATGAGGAACCTGGAATTAGAGTTAGAGCTGGAGTTAGAGATAGGGTTAGAGGTAGAGTCAATGATGATGATGGAGACGGTGGTGATGATGAAGACGTTGATGGTGACGCTGATGGTGATGGTGAGGATGGAGAAGATGGCTTAGTGCTAGGGTTTGGGTGAGGGTTAAGGCTAGGGTTATAGAAGGAAATTGAATTGGGGTTAGAGGTAGAGTCAATGATGATGATGGAGATGGTGGTGATGATGAAGACGTTGATGGTGATGGTGATGGTGATGGTGAGGATGGAGAAGATGGCTTAGTGCTAGGGTTTGGGTGAGGGTTAGGGCTAGGGTTATAGAAGGAAATTGAGTTAGGGTTAGAGGTGGAGTCAATGATGATGATGGAGATGGTGGTGATGATGAAGACGTTGATGGTGACGGTGATGGTGATGGTGAGGATGGAGAAGATGGCTTAGTGCTAGGGTTTGGGTGAGGGTTAGGGCTAGGGTTATAGAAAAAAATTGAATTAGGGTTAGAGTTAGAGTCAATGATGATGATGGAGATGGTGGTGATGATGAAGACGTTGATGGTGACGGTGATGGTGATGGTGAGGATGGAGAAGATGGCTTAGTGCTAGGGTTTGGGTGAGGGTTAGGGCTAGGGTTATAGAAGGAAATTGAATTAGGGTTAGAGTTAGAGTCAATGATGATGATGGAGATGGTGGTGATGATGAAGATGTTGATGGTGACGGTGATGGTGATGGTGAGGATGGAGACTCGATGGCTTAGTGCTAGGGTTTGGGTGAGGGTTAGGGCTAGGGTTATAGAAGGAAATTGAATTAGGGTTAGAGTTAGAGTCAATGATGATGATGGAGATGGTGATGGCGATGATGAAGGAGATGGTTTAGTGCTAGGGTTTGGGTGAGGGTTAGTGCTAGGGTTTGGGTGAGGGTTGATAATGTAATGTTTTCAAATATATTTGGTGTATGATAATGGATGAGGATACAAGTGCAAATATGAAGAATTTTGCATATGTATACTATGACCTATTACTTCATGGTTATTATGAGTGATTGACCTACTAGATTAGGTAAGGTGTTATATGATGGGTTCACATATGGTTGAAGTTTGTGCACAAAAGTTAAGTGGATGTATAGATGAGGTATCACAGGGTGGATGTGGTTATTATGAGCCTAACTAAGTGGATGTTGATATAATTGAGATATTCTCTCAGCTAAGTATGTGTTAGGTGAGTATTTTTATGATTAATTTTTATAATATCTTTGTGTTTAGGTTGAGTGTTATGTTATTAAGAGATTTTCTCTCAACTTCTCTTTTTGTTAAGGAAGTAGTTACATGTCCTTAATGTACATATACATGTAATAAATGTGCAATTGCATTGAATTTTGTTGAAAACAATCTCCCTATATTTTCTAATAAATTTGACAAGAGAACCGGAAGCAACAAAATATTGGGAAGTTTCATTTGTAGGATAAGAGGATTAACATATAATAAAGTATATTTTTCATTGATAATTATGTTACATAGTGTGTTTCTATGTTCTATGGTTTTTCTGTGATGTCATTGGTTCTATGTTTTTTGGAGGTTATTTGTTGCAAAATAGTAGTCATTGTCTATTGGTTTGATGCAATCAAAGCTCTCAATATCACCGATACCACTCTGTCCCTGAAGAATATTTCCCTATAAAGTACTTGGATCATGACCAAAGGAAGTGACTACTCCCAATCCAGTGACAACTACCCTCCTCTGATTAGTAGCACTTAGTTTTTTTTCCTGCGCAGCCTTCACAGGTTGCAGAGCAATGGTCGTTGCTTTGCCTAGAGGTTAATTAAAGTGTGTAAGATAACAAGTGTTCTCCCAGCCGGATTTTTTGGCATTTGATTAGCAACATATAGGCTATATAAGACTGGAAATGACTCAATGTGACTTGGGCCCTTAATAGATTGGGTAACAAACCCTTCTAATAGTGATCCTGTCCCACTTGGAGTCCAAATACCCCCTATTGAGGGTATGTATGGTGGGTCACGGATTCTAGGGCTAGATTAGGTTAATAGGGCTGCATTAGGTTTCTAGGATTCTAGATTAGTTTTTGAGGGTTAGATTAGTGTTTCTAGGGTTAGTTTAGCTTTCTAGGATTTCTAGGTCTAGATTATGTTTCTAGGATTCTAGATTAGTTTCTGAGGGTTAGATTAGTGTTTCTAGGGTTAGTTTAGCTTTCTAGAATTTCTAGGGCTAGATTATGTTTCTAGGATTCTAGATTAGTTTCTGAGGGTTATATTAGTGTTTCCAGGGTTAGTTTAGCTTTCTAGCATTTCTAGGGCTAGATTATGTTTGTAGGGTTATATTAGTGCTTCTAGGGTTAATCATACATAAATAAACAATCACATGGCTATAAATCATAACTTAATCATAACTCAGACATCAAATAAACGATATAAGATAACGATATCAAATAAGACATCTAACATGAATAACATTAACCGTGCATGAATAAACAATCACATGGCTATACTATGTACCTCAGTCAATTAGGCCTTCTCGATCCTCTCGGTTTTGTATTGTCTCGAACAACCTCTGATGCTCCGCATGAGGTAGTAAGTAGCGTACCTTGTTTGATGACTTTGTTGACATTGTCTGTAGTTGGATGTTTGTACCCACGATCAAGTGTGTAAAGTGATACACCCGCGACCCTGGTCTATAATCTGTGTATGTGTAGCCATTGCTCTTTGGTCCCTTTCCATCCACTGTAAGATATTCCCCCTGAACAACCATCGAGCCAGTCGGAAAGGTTATGCCTTCACTATCCATTAATGATGCGAGGAGGGTTTGCTTCCCCTGGATGCATCGTGCCAACCAATAATTCGTCCCAATTGCACTATCTGTTGGGGCAACAACTACGTAGATGTGTCCTGCAAAAATGCATTTTAAGGTCATATTCCAACAAGCAGTGGTTTGATAACTTGGATAATTACAAAAACAAGGAGGGAACCGGGATATGCATGCATAAATGTTTACCTAGTTGTACAAGATCAGATATATGATCATATTCATTCGAAATAGAGGATTGGCCTTCCTCTAACTGGATTGTTTCAGCAACTGCACGTGGGTCCATTGCAAGTGATACATGATCCCATTCATCAACCCAATCCATTGATTCACACTCATCCCACTCACAACTGCTGCAAGACCCACAAAAGCAAGCAAGTTTTCGCGTCCATATTTCAAATAAAGGATTGTTTGAGCTTCAAACTGAATGAAATCCACGAGTGCCTTGCACAACACTACAACTATAAGAACACGATCGATCTATATCAACTACATTCCAGAAATTTCTGACAACATGTCCTCTACTTGTTGGTATGTGTTGCTCTGTGGTTCGATCTAACATTTTTTCTTTGCACCATCGAACTGTGGATTCGGCATTCCGAATATGAGGGCCTCCCATGCACCTCATCTCCTCCCTTCGTAGGGCAGTTTTGAGACATTCTCCAGCCCTGTCGTGCTCTCCCTTTCCATGCCTAGTCTCAAAATAGTTCCATACATGCAGCACATCATAAGTCTTGTGCAACATACTCAACCACTGGAAAACACGTGCATTTTTGAACTGGCCTGCAAAACCATCTGACCATATCCAATGCTGATCCATATGTATCCCTCTCTCTTTCAGCTGATCATAGAAAATTTTGAAGCAATTGTCAAAACCCATAAATTTCCAAAAAATTTAAAATTTTTAAGATAGCAATAAATGTTATTAAATGCAGTCCTTGGTCTGTTTGTTTTAGTTAAGTGATCATAATTATGTCTGAATGATCTGTTATTGTACTTAAATTTTAATGTGAGCTTTTAATTGCAGTTATTGATTGTTTTCTATTCTCCAACCTCAAGGGGAGAAATTGCCATAACCGACTGGGCTTACTTAGCTTCCGAGCTAATGCATCGATATGTCTTTCTCTTACAGATTTACAGGTACCGTACGAGTTTCTAGATTTAATCTTTAAAGTATAAAAGTCAGTTAGCTGTACCACTTTCTTCAGTAACAGCATAAGCATACTAGTCAAGTTATTAGGTAGCATTCGTCCTATGATCTCTTCAAGGTTCTACTAATTTAAAAATTATAAGTTAATTAGAGATTATGACAGCTATGTTTCCTTGAGCTCAAAAGAATTAAAAATTCTATGAAGTAATTTCCCTCTGATGGTATTATCGCAATGCAAGATATAATTTCACAGTTAATACAGTGTATACTGCAACTAGTTGCTCAATGATCGCTATTCTTCATCTTTCGCGTCTGTATTATTTGTACTCCCTTTATAAAGGATCTGGAATATTTCCTCGTATACATTACTTATTGCTGGCATTGTTTGATGTTCTGTTAATTACCGGTTCCAACGATGGATGTGACCTTTGTCGTTCTCATGAGACTGGAGTTGAGATAAAATAGTGATATGATGTTCTAACCATTTATAGTTTATAATACATCATTATCTTTATAACTTTTATAATGCAATATGCTTGTTCCATGCCTAGAATACTTTGTTCCGTTGTTTTTGAACAACGTTCATTTGTATGGAATAATAAGTAAGTTTATATCCATATATTACCAGAATTATAGGTATTGTTCCTATGTTTGATTTTTAAAGAGGTGATATAAGAACTATAATATTAAAACCTTTATGGATAAACTATGCATCTAACTATATTAGCCAAGGTAAGATTTTAATTTTACAAACAATGATGAACTCTCTTCGTAACTTGACTATACAAAATTCTATTTGTTTGTAGGGCAAGGTATTATATCCACTAAGCAATCTCGAAGGCAAAGTTCTAACATGCATTAGATGATGGTTTAAATAATAGTGTTTCGATCATAGGTAATATCCCTACTATGATTATACTTTATCCATACGATGATTTAAAAATTGAGAAACAATAATTTGAAACACCACATGGACTATGGATTGTCGACCCATGGCAAGTTAAATTATGTAAAGGATACGTGGATAGTTCTGGTCCCTGTATTTGATGATATAAATGGTTTGTCCGAAACCCTACTTGGTCATTTCCCTCTGCCTTCGGGCTCGGTTGCCTGCGAAAACCCTCCTGGTCTGAGTTTCTTTGTCGTGGTACTGTAAGTTGCAGCTTCCATGCTGCTATTGTTCGTGGAGTGTGTCTCTCGTGTTGTTTGTGCGTCAGCAAGCTCTGCTATTGGCGTTCTATATGTATATTGGGCATCTCGGGTTATCTCTTCTACTGTTTTCTGTTGGCTATCAGTTCCCAGGCTTCTCCCAGCCCTCATACTCATTCCCTTGTATTGCTTCAGAGCCATGGTATTCCTGCTGTCGGCATCTATGAAGTGGTTATAACCTGGGTTTATATTCGTGCTTTCATATCTAGTCTGTTCATGGCATGAGGTATTGTTCTGAATGTTTCTTGGTCATGGCTTCCATTGTGGAAAGAAATCTTGGAGTTTCCTAGCCCATTCTTCTGGTGATTATGGCAAGGTCTTCCACTTAGCTCAGTTCGTGGCTACAAGGGCATTCACTGCTTTTTTGCTTCCTCCACATTCGCTGGTACGATATAACTTTTGTTCGAGGATTTTTAATTAAAAAGGGAGTGTTTATTTTTAAGACAAGTTTGTAACTAATCGATAAATTGTACTGTGCAGGCACTGGTTAAACCTGAAGGTGTATGAAGCACGACCTCAGGCGCTTGGCTTCTTTCGGGTAAGCCTGGTCACACCATGGCGGTTTCTCCCTTTGATGGTTAGGATGGTTAGGGTTTGATTTGATAAGACCACCTTTGTGGCTGTTGTTTCATGTTATCGGACATGGTTGACCCCGTGATGGGTGTGGTATGATATGGTTGCAGTCATATGAAATGTATTCGTTTTTCTTATAGGAGTTAGGGTTTGTATAAGAATTAATGTATAAAAGGAACAAGCTGTGGCTTGTTCTGTCGTGACGGCCTTTGGGTTTTTGTTTGTTACTGTATCTTTAAAAAGATTGGGGTAATCACCCAGTTTTGTGAAAGTTAAAATATAATGAAAGTTTACCTGTAAGATGGCTCGTATAATGTCTGCGTTTCCTTTAAATGGATACAATGTACAGTAGTAGGAATGTTTTAAGTTTCTAAAACACTTTCAGAGAAGAAAAAATAACTCAACTGTAGGTGATGGCACAGTCTTATTTCTCAATGTTTTTGTTTTTGTGTGTTGAATGATAACAATAGGGTTCAATTAAATCTTACAGTGGTAGGCTATTAATGTGTTGATAACCCTGTCGAGTTGGGGTTCTCACCCAGATTGGAATATTGTAACATATGAAAATGTGTTCATGCTCTGTTGGTCGTTGTAAAGCGTACCTGGATAATTCTATGTTTTTTTTTTTTTTTTTTACATTCTATTAAGTAATGAAAAAGAGTTACGGCTGTGGATGAGTCGTTGTAAAAACTCTTCAATGTTTACACAACTGTAATAAATTTCTCATTGTTCATAACTAAAGTGGTAGGGTTTGATTTCGAAATGCCAACAGTGGTTTGGTTCAAATGATAACTCTGTTGATACGAATTTTGAATGAGATGTTTAATCTATTGTTAAGATAGGACTCTATCGATACTGTGCATTTGCATGAAGAATTGAGCTCGATAGTGAGCAAAAGAAATACTGTGATGATGAAAAGATTTTGATTGAAGGGAATAAAATTACTATTTTGTATAAACTCGGCCTCGAGCTAGTTATTGTTTTTGTCTTTAATTCCTTCTGCTCGAAAGTTAATAGCTAGGTCAAACTTTGCTATTAGTTTCTTGTTTGAAAAAAACGAGAGAGATAGATTTTAATAGAACTTCTTCGCCACGATTTTTGTTTAAAAGATCAATTGTTTTGTTCTGGCTAAGATTTTGTCGAAAGAAGAAAATAGTTAATAATTTGAAAGATATGGCTATACTGTTATTCGATTCTATAATGAGTCAATAAAAGTTCAGCCAGTCTTCTCGTATGTTCTGTCAGTAAATAAATAAACTTACTAACATAATTTGGTTCCCCCATTCTTGGTACAGATAAAGACCTGTATACTTGTTTAGCTAAGGTTTATACCTGCTAAACTATCTATGAAAATAATTTACTGTGATTATAAAGTTATCTATAATTATGTTCCTATAATTGTTTTAACAAGTTTATTTTCGAGGAAATATTTACTGTATAATTAGCCTATACTTATCTATTTAACTATTGTAATAAACAAGTGTAAAATCACAATAACATCCTATAAATTATAATAATAACACAACATATTACGCATAAAACAAATACTTGAACTGTAAGATAATAGTGATACTAGGGAATTTCTAAGACATAATAATTCTGCAGATTCTATCTACTAACAATTCAGAGATGCTAACTTTACTAAATTAAATCCTGTTCAGACATAGAGGAGATAGTCATATTCTACATTCATATTTACTCAATAAACAACAGGAATAAGTGGCAGAACCTGTGTCAATTGTAGACAACAACAGCAATGGGAGACTGTTCCTCCCTACCAACTCCTGGAGAGTGCCCAGACAGCACTTCTCAGGACCCCCGAGCTGGCTCTAGTCTCCCTAGCTGGAACTAGGTGCAGCAAAACAATTCACTCAGCCAAACAGCTAAACTGGAACCAAGTTACTGCAGCCTTCCTCTCAAACAACTTCCTTACTGTTTTTTCCTCTTCCTCAATGGGACTCCTGAATAACATTCACCTGAATGTATTCTCCCTCCAGAACTATGTTGAAACCCCAGCTCAGTTCAGTGAGTACTATTTAAAAGATTGCCTAGGTCTTAGTTGGGTTACTGTCATTAATGAGCCACCTGCTCAGATTCCACTTTCTTGGGGAATCATGACCCCAAAATATAGGGAAGTTGCCACCTGCAACTTAGGAAGTGTTTGAGGATGCTGCTACTTGTCTTTTGCCTGTCCACCTAGTTCCCTCCACCAGTTAGACCAGTAACCTCTTTTAACAGCTCTCCCATGCTGTTGTCTCCATAATTTATTTATTAATAATAAAATATTCAGAATTAAATTCCATTTCTGGTGACTCTGCTGAGTCATCAATTCCTACTTAGCATTAAATTTAACATAATGTCTCAGGAATATAATAAAATAATTACATTATTTTTGCAAAATTGGGTATGTGACATACACCCCCCCTTAAAATGTAACATCGTCCTCGATGTTACTTATTCCTCATCCTCAGCCACCTGCTGGAATAGATTTGGGTATGCTTCCCGCATCTTACTTTCCAGTTCCCAGGTAGCTTCTTCAGGACTAAGGTGCTTCCATTGCACCTTCAGCTGTCCAATTGTGCGGTTCCACAGAGTAATTTCCCTCCTCCCGAGGATACAATCCGGTTCCACCAGAACTTCCCCTTCTGGTTCTACCTGTACAATGTTCCAATCAATAACATGAGTAGCATCATGAACATACTTTTTTAGAACAGAAATATGAAAAAAATTGTGCACTTTTAAATTAGGTGGTAATGCTAGCTGATAAGCAACTTGACCAATCCTAGATAAAATTTCAAACGGACCACAGTAACGTGGCGCTAATTTTGCACAGCTCCCAGTCTTAGGGAGCTCTTCTTTGGTCTTACCTTGATGAACACATGTTCACCTACTTGGAACTCTTTAGGAGTTCTTTTCAAATCTGCTTGACTCTTCTGCCGATCCTGGGCAATCTTCAAATTTTCCTGCACTTGTTTCACAATCTGTTCCATCTCTTTTAACAAATCAGGACCTAACACTAATCTATCTACTGGATTACTCCAAGAGATAGGAGTGTTACATTTACGTCCATACAGAATTTCAAAAGGACTAAACTTAGCTGACGATTGATAGTTGTTATTGTATGCAAATTCTGCTAGATGTAAATAGACCTCCCACTTTCCTGGTTGATCCTTAACATACATTCTTAGCAGATCTTCTAATACCTGATTAACTCTTTCAGTTTGTCCGTCCGTCTGAGGATGGAAAGAAGTGCTAAAATTCAGAGTTGTGTTTAATCCTTTAAACAAGGATTTCCAAAAATTCCCTGTGAATTTAGGATCCCTATCTGAAATAATAACTTTTGGGACTCCATGTAACCGAAAAATCTGTTTCAAAAATATATCAGCTATGTTTGTAGCCTTGTAAGTGGTTTTAACAGGAATAAAGTGTGCTAATTTACTTAATTTATCCACTACTACCATAATTGAATCATTCTGATGCTGATTTTTGGGTAATCCCGTAATGAAATCTAAGCTGATTATTTCCCACTTCCAACTAGGAATAGGCAAAGGTTGCAATAACCCAGCTGGATGTTGGTGTTCTGTTTTTACCTGTTGACATTTTAAACATCTAGCTATATACTCAGCTGTTTCAGATTTCATATTAGGCCAGAAATAATCCTTTCGCAGCATAGTGACAGTTTTCTGGTAGCCTGGATGCCCTGAGTAAGGGGTTTTATGAACTTCGTCCAGAATTAACAGTTTAACCTTAGGTACATTTCGAACATACAGCCTGTCTTTAAACAATAAAAATCCCTCTTTGTTTAAACTATAATCCTTTATCAAACTTTCTGTAGATTGGTCTTTGGCCGTAGCTTGTAATTTTTGATAAACTTCATCCAATTTTATCCCTTCAGCCAACTGTTCATTTAAATCAGAATTATAAGTGCTGATAGTTGATATAAAATTCAGCCTTGCATTTCTGCTCAAAGCATCAGCCACCTTATTTTCCCTTCCTTTTATGTGCTGAATTTCGAAATTGTACTCACTTAAGAAGGCCAACCATCTTGCTTGTCTTGCATTTAAGTTAGGCTGATCCAACAGGTATTTCAGACCCTTATTATCAGTCATTAGAGTAAATTTTCTTCCTATTAAGTGGTGTCGCCACATCTTTAAAGCATGGATAACAACAACCAATTCCAAATCATAAGTGGCATAATTCTTTTCGTGAATCTTCAGCTTCCTGGACTCATAGGCAATGACATGCCCATCCTGAGTCAACACTCCGCCTAAACCATCATTACAAGCGTCGGTGCAGACTACAAAATCCTTATTAGGATCTGCTATTCTTAAGATAGGCGCGGTTGCTAATAAAGTCTTCAATTTCTTAAATATTTCTTCACACTTCATGTTCTAATCGAACTTCTTGCCTTTCCTTTGCAAGGAAGTGATTGGGTTGGCTATTTTGAAAAGCCTTCAATGAATCTTCGGTAGTACCCAGTAATTCCCATGAAGGACCTAACATCTGTTACATCTTTTGGTACTGGCCAATCCTCAATTGCCCAGATCTTTTCAGGATCGACTGAAATCCCTTCCTTAGTGACTACATGTCCTAAGTATTGGATTTCATCTCTGAAGAAGTCACATTTACTGAACTTCGCAAAGAGTTGCTGCTCTCTCAGTTCTTGTAAGACTATCTGTAAGTGTTTTTTATGCTCCTCTTCATTCTTAGAATAAATTAAAATGTCATCGATGAATACGACAACAAATTTATCTAAATATTTATGCATTATGTTGTTCATTAGGCACATAAAAACAGCTGGGGCATTAGTAAGCCCAAATGGCATTACGACAAATTCATAATGTCCATACCTTGTTCTAAAAGCTATTTTGAAAATGTCTTCTTCTTTTATCCTCACCTGATGATAACCCGATCTCAGGTCTATCTTAGAGAACACCGTAGCTCCACGTAGTTGATCAAACAGATCATCTATGCGGGGCAACGGATATCTGTTTTTAATCGTCATCTTGTTCAGTTGACGGTAATCTATGCAGAGCCGCATAGTTCCGTCCTTCTTTTTAACACAAATTACTGGTGCTCCCCAAGGGGATACATTGGGTCGAATGTACTTCTTGTCTATTAACTCCTTTAACTGAGTTTTCAATTCGTTAAGTTCCAAAATATTCATACGATACGGGGCTTTTGAACTGGGTACAGCACCTGGTACCAACTCAATTGTAAAATCCAGTTCTCTCTTGGGAGGTAATCCTGGGATTTCTTCCAAAAAAACATCAACAAACTCATTTACTACAGGAATATCCTCTACTGTTATCTTGCTGATTTCAGACTTATCTGCCTCATCTGTAATAGTTACAGCATAGGCTTTGCACCCTTTTCTGACTGCTCGTTTAAGTTGTAAAGCAGAAATCTGCCTGATTATTGTTTTCCTAGGAATACCCCTAACAGTTACAGGCTGTTCATTATTGTTTACACACCTAAAAGTTTTGTCAAAACAGTTTAAAACTACCCTATGCTGTTCTAACCAGTCCATCCCGATAAGTATGTCATAAGAGCCAAGTGGCAAAACATTTAATTTAACAGTAGTTTTAAAATCATTCATATCTAGGACACATTCCTTAACATAACAGTTTACCTTCCTTTTTGCCCCAGTAGCTAGTTGTACAAACCAAGAATTATCAAACCTTTCAACAGTCAGATTACATTTTTCTACTAGCTGGGGTGAAATATAACTAAGACTAGCACCCGGATCTATTAAGATAGTTACAGGGATTTTGTTAATCATACCTCCTACTTCCACCATGGAAGTTTGATAGTCAGCTTGGCGGTTCTCCAATGCTGCATTGATTCGGGGCATAGTTCCTGCAAAGTCTCCAATAGTCATTTCATCTTGTAAAGTATGAATATTGCTGATTGGCTTCTTCTGATTTGGGCAAACTGAAGCATAATGTGGTCCATTACACTCCCAGCATTTAACAGGCTCCTTCCGTTCAAAGTTCTTAGTGTAATTTCCGTGATTGTTAGGAACCTCCTTGCTGCCCTTGAAATTGTTGGAATGATTAGCAGTTCCATTTTTGTTTCCCTGGAAGTTTTTACCATTAAACAGGGTTCTGTTCTTGTTATTTTTGAAACTTTTCTGGGGTACAAACTCCTTTTTCCTATACTCAGGCTGATTGTTGTTCTTTTTAGCTTTCCAGCTGGCTATCCCTTCTTTCTTTTTATTCTGTTCATAACAGAAATTCGCCTTTCGCATAGCCTCTTCCAGCATTTTGGGGTTATCATATTCAATTCTGTCCTTGATATGATAGGGCAGACAGCTAAGAAACCGCTGTATTTTTGGTTTCTCTTCAACAAAATACGGCACATACCTTAAAAGACTTAAGAATTTGCTGTTTAAGTCTTTCATAGTCATAGATCCTAGCTTTAATTCATAAAATTCCTTGGCCCTCTCTTCATAGTATTGTTCCGACAGAAATTTCTTTTTGAAGTACCTTTTAAAAGTACTCCAATTGACTTCTTTTTCTTTGATTCCCTTGACCCTTTTCAGGTCTTGCCACCATATGTCCGCCTTTCCAGAAAGGTTGTAAATGGCCATTCGTGCCTTCAGTTGATTTGAATAGTTGTAAATCTAGAAATATTTTCTCATCCCGGATAACCAGGATTCTGCTTCTTCTCCTGTCTCAGATTCTCCGTTGAAGGTTGGGGGTTTTATTTTCTTAAATTCCCCGGAAATCTCTTCGTAAGGCCTGTACTTTTTCTTCCGGTGATACAACTCAGCCTCACTGCTGTCACTAGTAGTGTGATGAATGTGTTGTTCCCTTCTTTCTTCAGATGATGAACTGCTGTCAGATTTAGCTGGTTTCATCCTTTTAGACCCTCTTTGATGACTAGCTTCTTCAGATTCAGCTCTTTGGCTTCTTCCTCCTGCGTGAAATTTTTCTATCAATAATTGATTAAGCTGCTCTTGAGTTTTCAGAATTCTTTCGTTATCCTTCTTGACTGTTTCTATTTCCGTCTTTAAACCTTTTATGGTCTGCATCAGTTCCGAGGAGTGAGCAATTTCCTCCTTTGTCACAAGTTCTCTCGACATCTGTCTTGTCGCAGTGTTTGGAGTTCCTCCTCAGCATATTCTTCCAGCTTTTCCATACCTGCCTGTTAGATTCAGAAAGAAGAAAATTTTCTGCTCTGTTTGATAAAACAAAAAATACAAGTTAGTAACTTTATACAGATATATAAATTTTTCTTTTCATTGGCACTGTTCTACGGAAACTAGTGGAGCCATATGAAGGCCTAGTGTATGAACCATGCTCTGATACCACATGTCAAAACCTAGAAATTTCCGAAAAATTTAAATTTTTTAAGATAGCAATAAATGTTATTAAATGCAGTCCTTGATCTGTTTGTTTTAGTTAAGTGATCATAATTATGTCTGAATGATCTGTTATTGTACTTAAATTTTAATGTGAGCTTTTAATTGCAGTTATTGATTGTTTTCTGTTCTCCAACCTTAAGGGGAGAAATTGCCATAACCGACTGGGCTTACTTAGCTTCCGAGCTAATGCATCGATATGTCTTTCTCTTACAGATTTATAGGTATCGTATGAGTTTCTAGATTTAATCTTTAAAGTATAAAAGTCAGTTAGCTGTACCACTTTCTTCAGTAACAGCATAAGCATACTAGTCAAGTTATCAGGTAGCATTTGTCCTATGATCTCTTCAAGGTTCTACTAATTTAAAAATTATAAGTTAATTAGAGATTATGACAGCTATGTTTCCTTGAGCTCAAAAGAATTAAAAATTCTATGAAGTAATTTGCCTCTGATGGTATTATCGCAATGCAAGATATAATTTCACAGTTAATACAGTGTATACTGCAACTAGTTGCTCAATGATCGCTATTCTTCATCTTTCGCATCTGTATTATTTGTACTCCCTTTATAAAGGATCTGGAATATTTCCTCGTATACATTACTTATTACTGGCATTGTTTGATGTTCTGTTAATTACCGGTTCCAACGATGGATGTGACCTTTGTCGTTCTCATGAGACTGGAGTTGAGATAAAATAGTGATATGATGTTCTAACCATTTATAGTTTATAATACATCATTATCTTTATAACTTTTATAATGCAATATGCTTGTTCCATGCCTAGAATACTTTGTTCCGTTGTTTTTGAACAACGTTCATTTGTATGGAATAATAAGTAAGTTTATATCCATATATTACCAGAATTATAGGTATTGTTCCTATGTTTGATTTTTAAAGAGGTGATATAAGAACTATAATATTAAAACCTTTATGGATAAACTATGCATCTAACTATATTAGCCAAGGTAAGATTTTAATTTTACAAACAATGATGAACTCTCGTCGTAACTTGACTATACAAAATTCTATTTGTTTGTAGGGCAAGGTATTATGTCCACTAAGCAATCTCGAAGGCAAAGTTCTAACATGCATTAGATGATGGTTTAAATAATAGTGTTTCGATCATAGGGAATATCCCTACTATGATTATACTTTATCCATACGATGATTTAAAAATTGAGAAACAATAATTTGAAACACCACATGGACTATGGATTGTCGACCCATGGCAAGTTAAATTATGTAAAGGATACGTGGATAGTTCTGGTCCCTGTATTTGATGATATAAATGGTTTGTCCGAAACCCTATTTGGTCATTTCCCTCTGCCTTTGGGCTCGGTTGCCTACGAAAACCCTCCTAGTCTGAGTTTCTTCATCGTGGTACTGTAAGTTGCAGCTTCCATGCTGCTATTGTTCGTGGAGTGTGTCTCTCGTGTTGTTTGTGAGTCAACAAGCTCTGCTATTGGCGTTCTATATGTATATTGGGCATCTCGGGTTATCTCTTCTGCTGTTTTCTGTTGGCTATCAGTTCCCAGGCTTCTCCCAGCCCTCATACTCATTCCCTTGTATTGCTTTAGAGCCATGGTATTCCTGCTGTCGGCATCTATGAAGTGGTTATAACCTGGGTTTATATTCATGCTTTCAATTCTAGTCTGTTCATGGCGTGAGGTATTGTTTTGAATGTTTCTTGGTCACGGCTTCCATTGTGGAAAGAAATCTTGGATTTTCCTAGCCCATTCTTCTGGTGATTAGGGCAAGGTCTTCCACTTAGCTCAGTTCATGTCTACAAGGGCATTCACTGCTTTTTTGCTTCCTCCACATTCGCTGGTACGATATAAATTTTGTTCGAGGATTTTTAATTAAAAAGGGAGTGTTTATTTTTAAGACAAGTTTGTAACTAATCGATAAATTGTACTGTGCAGGCACTGGTTAAACTTGAAGGTGTATGAAGCACGACCTCAGGCGCTTGGCTTCTTTCGGGTAAGCCTGGTCACACCATGGCGGTTTCTCCCTTTGATGGTTAGGATGGTTAGGGTTTGATTTGATAAGACCACCTTTGTGGCTCTTGTTTCATGTTCTCGGACATGGTTGACCCTGTGATGGGTGTGGTATGATATGGTTGCAGTCATATGAAATGTATTCGTTTTTCTTATAGTAGTTAGGGTTTGTATAAGAATTAATGTATAAAAGGAACAAGCTGTGGCTTGTTCTGTCGTGATGGCCTTTGGGTTTTTGTTTGTTACTGTATCTTTAAAAAGATTGGGGTGATCACCCAGTTTTGTGAAAGTTAAAATATAATGAAAGTTTACCTGTAAGATGGCTCACATAATGTCCGCGTTTCCTTTAAATGGATACAATGTACAGTGGTAGGAATGTTTTAAGTTTCTAAAACACTTTCAGAGAAGAAAAAATAACTCGGCTGTAGGTGATGGCACAGTCTTATTTCTCAGCATTTTTGTTTTTGTGTGTTGAATGATAACGATAGGGTTCAATTAAATCTTACAGTGGTAGGCTATTAATGTGTTGATAACCCTGTCGAGTTGGGGTTCTCACCCAGATTGGAATATTGTAACATATGAAAATGTGTTCATGCTCTGTTGGTCGTTGTAAAGCGTACCTGGATAATTCTATGTTTTTTTTTTTTTTACATTCTATTAAGTAATGCAAAAGAGTTACGGTTGTGGATGAGTCGTTGTAAAAACTCTTCAATGTTTACACAACTATAATAAATTTCTCATTGTTCATAACTAAAGTGGTAGGGTTTGATTTCGAAATGCCAACAGTGGTTTGGTTCAAATGATAACTCTGTGGATACAAATTTTGAATGAGATGTTTAATCTATTGTTAAGATAGGACTCTATCGATACTGTGCATTTGCATGACGAATTGAGCTCGATAGTAAGCAAAAGAAATACTGTGATGATGAAAAGATTTTGACTAAAGGGAATAAAATTACTATTTTGTATAAACTCGGCCTCGAGCTAGTTATTGTTTTTGTCTTTAATTCCTTCTGCTCGAAAGTTAATAGGTAGGTCAAACTTTGCTGTTAGTTTCTTGTTTGTAAAAATGGGAGAGATAGATTCTAATAGAACTTCTTCGCCACGATTTTTGTTTAAAAGATCAATTGTTTTGTTCTGGCTAAGATTTTGTCGAAAGAAGAAAATAGTTAAGAAGTTGAAAGATATGGCTATACTGTTATTCGATTCTATAATGAGTCAATAAAAGTTCAGCCAGTCTTCTCGTATGTTCTGTCAGTAAATAAATAAACTTACTAACATAATTTGGTTCCCCCATTCTTGGTACAGATAAAGACCTGTATACTTGTTTAGCTAAGGTTTATACCTGCTAAACTATCTATGAAAATAATTTACTGTGATTATAAAGTTATCTATAATTCTGTTCCTATAATTGTTTTAACGAGTTTATTTTCGAGGAAATATTTACTGTATAATTAGCCTATACTTATCTATTTAACTATTGTAATAAACAAGTGTAAAATCACAATAACATCCTATAACCTATAATAATAACACAGCATATTATGCATAAAACAAATACTTGAACTGTAAGATAATAGTGATACTAGGGAATTTCTAAGACATAATAGTTATGCAAATTCTATCTACTAACAATTCAGAGATGCTAACTTTACTGAATTAAATCCTGTTCAGACATAGAGGAGATAGTCATATTCTACATTCATATTTACTCAATAAACAACAGGAATAAGTGGCAGAACCTGTGTCAATTGTGGACAACAACAGCAATGGGAGACTGTTCCTCCCTACCAACTCCCAGAGAGTGCCCAGACAACACTTCTCAGGACCCTCGAGCTTGCTTTGGTCTCCCTGGCTGGAACTAGGTGCAACAAAACAATTCACTCAGCCAAACAGCTAAACTGGAACCAAGTTACTGCAGCCTTCCTCTCAAACAACTTCCTTACTGTTTTTCCCTCTTCCTCAATGGGACTCCTGAATAACATTCACCTGAATGTATTCTTCCTCCAGAACTATGTTGAACCCCCAGCTCAGTTCATTGAGTACTATTTAAAAGATTGCCTAGGTCTTAGTTGGGTTACTATCATTAATGAGCCACCTGCTCAGATTCCACTTTCTTGGGGAATCATGACCCCAAAATATAGGGAAGTTGCCACCTGCAACTTAGGAAGTGTTTGAGGATGCTGCCACTTGTCTTTTGCCTATCCACCTAGTTCCCTCCACCAGTTAGACCAGTAACCTCTTTTAACAGCTCTCCCATGCTTTGTCTCCATAATTTATTTATTAATAATAAAATATTCAGAATTACATTCCATTTCTGGTGACTCTGCTGAGTCATCAATTCCTACTTAGCATTAAATTTAACATAATGTCTCAGGAATATAATAAAATAATTACATTATTTTTGCAAAATTGGGGTATGTGACAGCAATGCTGCACATAATGCAGGCCGTGGCACCTGTCGTCACTGATGTAGAAGTTGGTCTCTTTCAATATCATCCTCATGTCGTTGCTACTCTCTGGCGCGTTCCTGTATGTGAGATGGACCATTATGCTAACTTGGTCTGAATGGTAGTATTGACTTTGAATCTCATTCTATGGCTGTAGGGTATAGTTTTTTGCAAATTCCACAACCGACAATATTGTGCCCTTGGGAAAGGTGTCCCTGCACTGTCTGTACTGTTCATCCTGCCATCGTGCTACATGGACATGCTGTACATAATGCTCGGTCTTTTGGTAGAATTCCTTCATGAAATCACAAATTTGTACCTGGTGCCACAAAACCAAGGGCATTAATACAACGTGACATTTTCAATCTGAATATATATGTACAAATTCAACATGTACAGTATGAAAGCATGCAAACTTAGATTACCTATGACTTCACCAATGCAATTTTTTTGCTTTCCTTCGAACTATCTACTTGATATGTTATGTATTGGAAGTTCTGCATTTCTACTGACATCCTCCCAAATTTGTGCTCTGCGGTTGCGTGGATGCAGCGGCTCAATAATGAAAATCCACTACAAATGGAACACGTCCCATATAAACATGATCTTTTATAATATTTTTGTCCTTCAGGCCTTCCACACATTATGCTATGTATAAATTCTCTGGATGCATTCGGTGGTTGTAATGGAGGGAAATCCTACACAATGTTAGTATGCAAACCACAAAATATATGTCTATATGTATCATAATAGTACTCAAATTCTACATGGTATCTACAACAACATGTACTGCGATCAATGCAAATTCTAACATACCAGGGTTTGCATTTTTCGAAGGACCTTTGGCCCAAGTTCAATTGTGTGTGCTCATTCTTGAACCTCTCATAGAGTTTTGTTTGTGTGGTGTCAAGGAAGTGCTTGACATGGGGTTCACCCCCCTTAACACCTTTTCTCAACTTTAAAACATCTCATTGATTCGATGACGGTCTAGTGTTATCATGCCAAAACTTTTGCACTAGTTCTTTAACAACATCAATGAGCTTCATGTCTGAACGAGGTAACCTACCAACAAAGGCCCAACAATCTTTTTGGCCTGGGGTCTCAAGTTTTTCTCTAATGGCAGAATAATTTTGAAGAGTCTTTCTATCTGCTTTAAAGATTTTACATGTGTGTGATAGTATGCGACGTTGCCTTGTGGATTTGTCTACAATCGATTCCGACAGTACACGACGGGCCACATTAAAATCTTTTGTGCGAGAAGTTTTTCCAATCAAATTAAATGTAGATTGTAGATTTCTAACAACATGATTGTTGGCCTCTGAACTTCTAACTACCTCTATGCACAAAATTCTCCTAACATGAGCTAGACAATGTGATTTTTACAAAGCAAGAAACAATTGACATTTTGTTGCATCGGTTTTGGATTAACAAAAATATTTGATTATCTTGTTACAATGGAAATCAATAGTGCGTTTGGACATCTTACCTTCAAGTCCTGAAATAGAACTTTCATCCACATGAATACGTCTGGGAGTTCTTCATCGTCTGGTTGATAGTTGAGGCAAGGGAGTCGGCAAGGAAGTACAAGTCTCGACAACGGTTTGTTGTGGCCCTTCGTTTAGTAATTGGTCCTGCAATGGAGTGTGTTCTCTAGGTGGGTGCTCGTCTTTGGGTGGTTGCCAGTTAAGAACTTGTTCAACATCCATCCCTTCATACTCGACATCATGTAAGATTTGATTGACTTCAACCACTTCGTCATTGCTTGTTGATGGCTCTAAGGAACTAACATTTTGATTTTTATGGTTTTGCATGTACAACCTGGCCTTTTCTCTTATCTCATGGGCCTTTTCAGGGGGCAGCGGCCTCCTTCTAGACTTTCTTTGATTATTACGTCTGTTGCCCATATTCAATGTGCTTTTGGAAAAACGAAAATATGACCCCTGCAAGAATGAACAACAAACAAGATATTAAAACTCAACGTGCATGATTATTAAAGCTCGATGTAGCAATTGATTATGTACAACAACATCTAGTGATAATGTTTTCATATAATCTTAAAAGCTATTGGGAATGCCCTACATATAAATTTACAACATCACATCTAGGAACTTAATAGGATGGTATTGGATGGTGGTATGGGATGTTAGTAGTCCAAAAAATTCCCTACAAGGGAGAATCTCATATTGACTTCATTTTCATGGCATGGATGAGGGAAAATAGCCCCAAACGACTAAGAGTTTTCAATTGTTTAGGTGTTTGTGTGAGTTGTTGTAGTGAAACCATGAGGAATTCAACAAATGTTTGTCTACTAGATGGAGGAATGTGATTATGAAATGTTATTGGTGGTGATGCAAGTAATTTTTTTTTATTATCTTCATGAAAGGTTGAAAGCATTGCTTGGTGCATGTTGTAGTTTTTTTTTGGTAGGATGTTTTTATTGTCTATGTTGAAGATTAAGAAGACTAAAATAGATCTATCATACAATTCATGAGGAAAAACCAAAATAGATGCCATTCAAACAAGTGAATGAAGACTAAATTACATTTAACAAGATCAAATTTTCACCATACCTCAAGGATTATTGATTGCTCTTTGCTTCAAATGTCAAATGCTCTTTTGATGTGTCCACTATATGTAAGAAGACTTCATGTGTATCCAAGTAGCATGAGAATTCAATCCAAGGTGCCAAATAGAGTCCAACTGTTGTGTATTCACTTAATTGATACAAATAGAGCCCAATAGGTGTGTATTCAATACAAAGAGCCAAATAGAGCCCCAAATATTGTGTATTTTATCCAAATGGTGTATGAATTCAATCTACCATGAAAATGCTTGTTGGACTGTGCGTGAAACCAGCGAACAGAACGCGATGAATGAGGAAAAAAATGCAAGAGAAAGAGCGCGGGTGATTTTCTAAATTTTATGTTCAACAGGGACGTGCATGCGCCTCTGACGCGTGTGCGTCCTTGCTGAACGTTGCAATGGTTGGTGGGTAACGTTCATTGTATTTATTGCCCAACAGATATAAATGTGTTGGGTTATGCCTAGAACCCCTCCCCATAAAGAGCCCCTCCCCCATAAAGGCCTTTAGGACCTCTTCTAACCCATATTCCCTAAGTGCATTTAAGTGCTTCTAGGTGTTTGGGGGTTTAAGGGTATATTTACAAATTTGTGTATTTTGATTTCAAAACATTAATTTAATTTTCAGTTAGAAACATATGTATTACATCAAGAATAATTAAATAAATAGCAGATATATATTAATGTTGTATAAAGACTGCTCAGAGGTGCAATTATTGTGAGATCGTAGTATGTCAGATTTGTTCATAATTACTATCAGATTTTATTCTCTTAGGGCGATGCAGATGTGACAAAATGCACTTTGATGGTTAGTTTTATTTGCTGGGAAATATTTGCCCAGTTAATTTATGGGGAAGGATAATAGTCTTGATACTCCCACCCCTATGGAAGGCTGGCAAAGCATAGCATAGAAGGTATAAGCTTGGATTCATGTAATATGCAGAGCACTCTTCTTTACATTGTTGTATTAATCAAAATCTAAGGCACCTGTTTATTTTTGTCTTAGTGTAGGATGAAGATTAGGGGATGTAAAGGATCTAATCATGTAGTCATGGAGGGCCTCCTCATCGTGGAAGATTTTACAAATAGTGTTCATCTGCTGTAAGTGGAATCACAATTGCAATAAAATAAGGTTTTTCGTCATGATGATCTGATGATGATGATGAAGAAGATCATGATGAAGATGATGATGATGATGATGAAGATGGTGATGATGATGATGACTAATGGAGATGATGATGATGATGTTGACGATGATGTTGATGATGAAGATGGTGACAAATATGCAGCACATCCTCCTCCTCCTCATCATCATCTTCATCATCATCAACAACATGATCATCATCATCACCACCATCATCATCATCATCTTCATCATCAACATCATGTGAGGACGAGGATGATGATAATGATGATGATATGATGATGATGATGATGATGATGATGATGATGATGATGGTGGATGATGATGAATATGAGTACGATGATGATGATGATAATGATGGTGATGATGACGATGGTGATGAAGATCATGATGATGGTGAAGATGGTGATGATGATGATGATGACAATGAAGATGGTGATAATGATGATGATGATGACTAATGGAGATGATGATGATGATGATGATGATTGATGATGATGATGATGATGAAGATGATGACGAATATGTAGCACATCATCATCATCTTCATCATCATCCACAACATGATCCATAGCATGATGATCATCATCATCTTCATCATCGTCGTCATCATCAACATTGTGAAGAAGAGCATGCAGATGATGATGATGATGACGACGATGATGATGAAGATGATGACTAATGGAGATGATGATGATGATGATGATGATGATGATGATGTTGATGATGAAGATGATGACGAATATGCAGCACATCATCCTCATCATCCTCATCATCTTCATCATCATCAACAACATGATCATCATCATCACCATCATCATCATCATCATCTTCATCATCATCATCATTGTGAGGACGAGGATGGTGATGATGATGATAATATGGTGATGATGATGATGGTGGTGGATGATGATGAATATGAGTACGATGATGAAGATGATGATGAATATGATCATCATCATCAAAATCATCATATTTGTCGTCATCATCTTCATTAGTAATCATTATCGCCATCTTCATCATCCTCACCATCACCATCATCATCATATGATCATGGTCACGATGATCATTGTCTTCGTCATCATAATCGACATCTTCATCATCCTCATCATACTCGTCATAGCCATCATCATCATCATCATCATGAAGATGATGATGAGGATGAGGATGATGTGTAGCATATTCGTCAACATCATCATCATCAACATCATCATCATCTCCAGTAGTCATCATCATCATCATCACCATCTTCATCGTCATCATCATCATCACCATCTTCATCGTCGTCGTCATCATCATCATCATCATCATCTTCGTCATGATGATGATGATGATGATGATGAAGATCATGATGATCGTGATGATGATGATGATGATGATGATGATGATGATGATGTTGATGATGATGACGATGACAATGATGACTAATGGAGATGATGATGATGATGATGACTATGATGTTGATGATGAAGATGATGGTGAATATGCAACACATCACCATCATCATCATCTTCGTTAGTCATCATCGTCGCCATCTTCATCATCCTCCCCATCACCATCGTCATCATATGATCATGGTCACGATGATTAGTGTCTTCCTCATCATAATCGGCATCTTCATCATCCTCATCATACTCGTCATAGCCATCTTCATCATCATCATCCTCATCATCATCATCAGGAAGATGATGATGAGGATGAGGATGATGTGTAGCATATTCGTCATCATCTTCATCATCAACATCATCATCATCTCCAGTAGTCATCATCATCATCATCACCATCTTCATCGTCATCATCATCATCACCATCTTCATCATCATCATCATCATCATCATCATCATCACCATCTTCATTGTCGTCGTCATCATCATCATAATCATCATCATCTTCGTCATGATGATGATGATGATGATGAAGATCATGATGATGATGAAGATGATGATGATGATGATGTTGTCGATGATGATGATGATGATGACTAATGGATATGATGGTGGTGATGATGATGATGATGAAGATGATGGCGAATATGCAACACATCATCATCATCCACAACATGATCCACAGCATGATCATCATCATCGTCATCATCATAATTGTGAGGACGAGCATGAGGAGGATGATGATGACGACGATGATGATGAAGATGACGAAGTTGTTGTTGGAGATGATGACAAATATGCAACACATCATCATCGTCTTCGTCATGATGATATGATGATGATAATGATGATGATGATGATGATGGTGGTGGATGATGATGAATATCAGTACGATGATGATGATGACTAATTTGGAGATGATGATGATGATGGTGATGATGATGATGATGATGAAGATGACGAGGAATATGCAACACATCATCAACATCATCATCATCATCATCAACATGATCATCATCATCAACTTCCTCCTCCTTCTCATCATCATCACTGTGAGGATGCGGATGATGATGAGGATGATGAAGATGATGATCATATGATGATGATGATGATGATGATGATAGTGATCATAACAGTCATCTTCATCATCCTCATCATACTCGTCATCACCATCATCCTTATGATGATGATGATGATGATGATGATGATGATGATGACGATGATGATGAAGATGGTGATGATGATGATGACTAATGGAGATGATGATGATGATGATGATGATGATGATGATGATGTTGATGATGAAGAAGATGATGAATATGCATCACATCATCTTCATCATCATCAACAACATGATCATCATCATCACCATCATCATCATCATCACCATCAACATCATCTTCATCATCATCAACAACATGATCATCATCATCACCATCATCATCATCATCACCATCATCATCATCATCATCATCATCTTCATCATCATCATCATTGTGAGGACGAGGATGACGATGATGATGATGATGGTGGTGGTGGATGATGATGAAAATGAGTACGATGATGAAGATGATGATGATGATGAGGAATATGATCATCATCATCAAAATCATCATATTCGTCATCATCATCATCATCGCCATCTTCATCATCCTCACCATCATCATCATCATCATATGATCATTTTCACGATGATCATTGTTTTCGTCATCATAATCGTCATCTTCATCATCCTCATCATACTCGTCTTCGCCATCTTCTTCGTCATCATCATCATCATCTTCATATCGTCATCATTTGATGATGATGATGATGATGATGACGACGAAGATGTTGTTGATGATGATGATGAGGAAGAGGGTGATGATGAAGATGATGATGATGATGGTGGATGGTGATGAATATGAGTACAATGATGAACATGATGATGATGTTGATGATCATCATACTCATCATCAACATCGTCATCATCATCTTTATCATCATTGCCATCAATGTTGATGATGAGGATGATGATGATGATGACATTGACGATAAAGATGATGACCTAGATGTTGATGAAGATGAGGAAGAAGGACGATGATGATGATGGTGTTGATGATGACAATGATGATGATGACGAAGATGATGATGATGATGGTGATGAGGATGAAGAAGAAGATGATGATGGAGATGATGCTGATGTTGATGAGGATGGTGATGAAGATGATGATGATGATGAAGAAGATGACGATGGTGGAGATGTTGATGAGGAAGGGGGAGATGACAATGATGATGAAGATGTTGATGATGATGGTGATGGTGATGATGATGATGATGATGATGATAATATTCATCATGATCATCATCATCTTCATCACCATCATGATCATCATCCTTGTCACCATCATCCTCATCACCATCATCATCATCATCATCATCACCATCATCCTCATCGTCATCTTCATCACCATTGCCATCATCATCATCACCATCACCATCATCTCATCATCATCACCATCATCCTCCTCGTCATCTTCATCACCATTGTCATCATCATTATCATCACCATCAGCATCATCTCAACATCATCATCAACATCTTCAACATCATTGTCATCTCCCCCTTCCTCATCAACATCTCCATCATCGTCATCGTCTTCATCATCACATCTTCATCAATTTCATGTATCCCCTTGACAAAAGAAATTAAATAAACCATACAAAGGCATACAATAGCGCGTACGCGCAAGGACGCGTGCACGCACCTACGAGTGCACGCTTTCAATCACGCGTGCGCGTGTTTGCGCGTGCGCGTAGTTGCGCACGCACATGTTTGAATTCAAATTGTTTTTGGCACCCTTGTAGGCTTGGAATTAGCTTCGGATTGTACCTTTAGGCTCGGTCTGATTTATCCCTGATTTATAGCAGAAAACGTCAAACACTGCAATTTCCTATTTTTCACAGCTAGTTCTGCATAAGCTCCACGAGTGCACTGCAGATGAAATTGCACACACTTGTCGAGCTCTGTGTGCAGATTCCAAATATATAATTTTTTAATAGATCTGTTGTTGTTCTCTATTTTTAATTCATTTAAAACTGCACTCATGTCAAATTCGTAAAAAACATAGGTTATTTATTTGGCCTATAACTTTTGATTGGCTTACCTATTTCGAAAACGGAAAAGAACCCACGTAAGAGCAAGAAAATACCTACAACCTAAAAAAAAAATGCATTTTGATTTTTTTAGACCACGATATGGTGGATTAAAACTTGACAATCTCGTTTTAGGGCTTCACTGACTTCGGTAATTTAAAAAAAATATAAAATTGACTTTTAAAATTTTGGAAAAATAGCCTTGCATAAGATTTTTCTGTTGCCTACACCTCTACATATTTTTTTTCTCGTAAATTGAAAATTTACATAGCAAACAGGCGGGTCAAAAAAAACATGTGCATTATGTTTTAGAAAAAAATAACATACCAATCTTCGAATAATGACATTTTGGGGTGGTTATACCACTTTTCCATAAATAAAAATTATATATTCCGGAAGGTCATCCATTTTTCTATGTTTCATCTTTTTACACCTAATCGGAAAAAGTTTTGTAGGTATCTCTAATAATTGATTTTAATGATAATATTTTTGTTTTTCCAAAATGTCATTGCAACTAACGTGTTATAATTGGGTATCATTACCTTGCACCAACCTGAGACCAACTTGTACTTTTATTTTATTCTTAATTTATCTTTTATTTATCTTTCAAGCCAACTTGTCACTTTGTCTTGTAGGGTCAATTTACCCCTTTTGTTGGGGCAATTGTGCTCTTTCTTTCTTTCCACTTTCTCCGGGACTTCTTCAATGGATTGTCTTGACTCCTTGGTTATTTTTTCATCATAGAAAAATTCTACGTTGTTGATATCTCCTCACATGTGGTCAAATTCTTTTTGGCAGAGCTCTACTGTTGATTTGACCATACTCTAAGAAGTCCCGGACACTTCTTAGAGCCGAATGTCAAATTCAACATTAGATTAGACTTTGTCTAATATACCAGGAGATTAATTTTCCTTGTAACATAGAAAATTTCTCTCACTATACGATACTGGATCACACTCACTACGGAGCACTCCCACATAGAGTATGCAATGTGACCTCTAGCCCCCTATAGTCCAATGCACATGATTGAATGAGGTTAAGCATCACAGCCACAAACAAGGGCTATGATGGGGCCATTATCTCTGAGTCACGTCGCGAACCCATCCAAGAGAATGATCTACAAAATGTTTTCCCGATGCTCTAAACATGGAGAACATCAACACTTAGTGATCTAGTTACTTCTCGACAAAGTCACACTATTATTGAAGTTGACAACGTCACACTCTTATTAAAGTTTGTTAATAAAGCGTAGGAGTATTTTTTGTCAAATAATCTAGTGGAAGTAAGGTTGTAAAATTATCTTTAACTCATATCTATAAATATAAAGTATTTGCTTTATCAAGTAATTGCCATTTTTCTAGGTGAGAAAAAACAGCATTAAATAGTATTCAAATATTTAAAATAAGGTAAACCAGATTGAGACATTTTCAGATTCCGTATTGACTATATTTAGTTAATGAGAATAGTTATTGTTCTGCGTTGTACGTTCATACAACTGGCTTTTTATGTTAACACACACTAGATGTGGTCGAAGTCAAAATCCACGTGATTCTCAATCTCATCAATCGATTTTTCAATGCACGCATCCAGAAAGTTGACTAAAAATACCTAACAGTAAAGACCGAACAAAAGGATATTTGGTATCGAAATCCTCATCGTGGTTGGAGTTTGAAATCCAAACAGTCGTCAATTTTGACGGTTACCACAGTCTTGTTAAAGTGTTGAGACGATTGGGAGTAATTTTTAGATTTTTTATTATTATTATTTTTTAAAATTTCTTCGAGGGTTGTTGGAATATATTCATATTGTGAGGGAAGGAGAAACTTTAGCTACTGTTCCAAAAGTTTGAAAGATTGGTCTCTTTAACCCATGGTTTAACAGTCCTGTAGTCTTTTTTGATGAAGCATCAAATGGTGGCATCTCAGCAGCGGGTGGGGTAATCTTTCACACAAGATCACTTCTTCAAGTTCAGACTAAACTATGGAGCTGGAACTAACATAAAAGCGGAATTGATGGCACTATGGTGAGTTTTGAAAGCTGCTTCTTATTTTGGCTTAGGGGAACTGAAGATTTTTGGTGACTCTAGAGTAACAATCAAATGGGCTGAAGGAGCTTTTAAATTAAATGTCATCTCTCTTGCCCATTGGTGGAGAAGGATTAAGGAATTACTAAAGTATTTCATGACAATCACAATAGAACATATCGCCAACACAACTATGTTGCTGACAAACTCTCAAAAGAAGCTTTAGAGTGTATTGAGGGTGTCGTTTTGTAGGAAGAAGTCTTGGATCAAGTAATATGGGACCAAGGGGAGGTCCATATATTTGAACTTTAGAAAATTGCTGGTTTTTTTCCAGAAATAGAAGTCTGCAGTAGCTATATGTCCATGTGTTTTTGCTGAATAGTTATTTTGTGCTGAAAAACTATTTTATAATGTAAAGCTGATAAGCAAGAACAGGGCTGGTTTAAAAACTGCCAAACTCATGTACTATTTGATTGGTAATGAATATCAATAGTATGTTTTTTTTCCGCTGAAAAAAGTTGTTAAAATTGTATAACTTAAGTGTTGCCAAGGGTATTTGAAGACTTTGAATTTACTTATACAATCAAATGGATTTCGAACAATGTAAAATTTCTATATGACCAAAGATTAAATACCTTAAATTTCATTAACATTAAGGTGAATCACTATAATTATTGTAGTTAATCAATTTATATATAATTGCATTATTGTGTTTTGTTAATAAATAATAATAAAGAACACATTCCACTTTTACTAATTTTTTTGGTGTCCAGATTTTAACCTATTTTCTTAACTTTAAAAGGAAAACACTCCTAATTCAACAAAGTAGTTTAAAATTATAATCCAATACTAAGAAAATAGTTTCAAATTATCCAGATTTTAACCTATTTTCTTAACTTTAAAAGGAAAACACTCTTAATTAAACAAAGCAGTTTAAAATTAAATCAAATACCAAGAAAATAGTTTCAAACTAACTAGTATTTTGTGTTTGCCACTACTAAAACGACTGCAGCAATATTTTTGTTTGTTATTAGGGAGCATCCTACTTTATTTCTATAAATGATATCAAATAGCTAATAAAATCCAATACATAAAGGATTGTAGTTTAATATAACTAGCATAGCTACTTAACTTTTGATTGGCGAACATTGATAGGTCACAAGTTAAGTGTTACAAACAAGTTATTCATGCATCATTTATGCCTCAACTATCAGTTATTCAACTACTAGTTATTTTTTGATATTCTTTTTTTTCATAATTATTTATTTAGAATTTGAAAAACCGCCATAAAATCAATATATATACTATAATCCACCTCAAATTTTTAAACACATGTAATTACCCAAAAACTAATAAAATCCTTTTGTTTCTAAATAATCCTTTGGATTCTGTTTTATCTTCCTGCGAGGATTTTTTAATAGAAGAAGGCTCACCTTACATAGGAGGGCTCGGGTAACACCCGGGCTTGCTTAACGGCTTGCCTAACGGTTGGCTTATGAGTCTCAGTCTCAACGAACACTAATTGACTTGCTACCGCTCAAACGGGTTCGACGAACTTACACAAAGGCAGGAGTTCTAGTTCTTTCCCAAGCTATTTACCTAGATAGTTGCTTCTCTTCCACTTAGCTGTCTGTATTCCCTATATCGCCTGAGTAAATAGGTAAAAGAAATTTACTGTTGGGAAGGAAATGAAGTATCATATTGTGCTGTTAACTCCAACTCCATTATATATGACCAATTTTTTTTTTAAATTTAAATCGGCACAAAAGGCCTTTTTCTGGTTTACAGTAAGAAAAACCTCTGGATTCCTTAACTCACAAGTAATGTTCTTATTAATTTACAAATTGCAATAAGAAAATGTATCTACAGATCTACAAAAGCAGGCAGGCAGAGGCTGCAAAGACGGCGCTCAACGAAAACAGCAAGCCCGTTGAATGAGATTATCTGTTGATTTCAGCTTCCACTTGCTGCTGGAGTACTGCTGCTCTAAATCAGTAGAACATTCTTCGCCTCCCAGCCGCTCAAATTCGATGGGCTTTCTCCTCTGGTCGTCGTTGGCCATTAATCTAATTCGCTGCATTTTCTTCTTGGGATCCACGCGACCTCTCACAGTTACCTTCTTGTGCGTCACGTCCACCACATAGTCCAGCAAATCTGCCCATCATCGAGCCACAGCCACACTCAGAAAATGAAAAGAGAAATCATTCCAAACAGACTTATAACCAGACTTATAACCAGGCACGGAGGGGCATGGAGCAAAGTCAAAGGTGACTTTGCTCCATGCTAGTTGGATGGAGGGAATGTTCGTTGGATGGAGGGAATCAGCAATAGAGATAAGTTCAGGCGCTAAGGAATATATATATGAAAAACAAAGATTTCCATAGAAGCTCTAAATAATTTTTTCATTAAACTCTTATCCACATAAGTTTAATCCACATAATTTGACATAATTGATGGCAAAATGCAAACTGTGATTAAGAAACATACTGTCCATTTTGGAGAGCACTTTGGAGACTCTGTCGCGGCACTCCTGGCAGCGCATATTAGCATTCAAAACAATCACCTGAACCTGCAATGCAATGTAGGGTTTGAGACAACATGATCAATAATATCAGACTCTAGCGTAACCTAGACAGTTGAGGGGATTGGCAATATGCAGTGAAGACGTTAATGGCAGAAATGGGCTTACTCCGGGCATTGTTAAGGCTTCAGCAGAGCGCAGCAGCTGAGTGGTTGGAGCCATCCGTGGGCCTTGAAGATTTATTCAGCAGCAAAGACGAGGTCCTGAGATGCTACTGTTTTTGGATTTATATCGATGTAACGATGAAGATGACGATGGATCTGTGTTGATGGGCACATTGGGATTGGAGACTGAAGAGCATTAACTGTTGTTGTGTCACTGTTTATGGATTAAACTAGATGATCATGACCAGTGATATGTAATGGGCAGAGTTTATATATACATATATGTACTGTGTATATACATTTAATGGAACACAGATTGCGTCAAGTTACACTGTTATATATATATACATGTACTATTTAATATGGCCCATGTTTCCATCCTCTCAATATCTGTCTGGCACAGATTCCTTATCAAAATGAAAAAACTTTAAATTACAATTTTGAATTGATGTGGTTACAATTTTGACATTTCTATCCAATTCAAAGAAAAACAAGACGAGAATGATGAATCGTGCCGTTCATTGTTGTTGTGAAAGATTCCCTGAGAATGAAATGATAGGCGTGGACATTCTATTTTTTTTTTATAGGGGTTTTTCTGTCACATTTTTATGCAGTGGCGTGTGATAACTGGCACTCAAATCAATTTTTGTGGGTGACTGAAGAGGTACAGTTTCACTTTTTTTTGTTAGTTTTTTGGAATTTATGGATCAAAAGCTTTAGGACACAATTTCATAACATAGTTCACAGTAAATAAGGTAGAACTACGATTCGGCCAAATCTAGAAAACAAATCACCGAAAAAGCAAAGTGATTTGAATGCCAGTTATCCCACGCCGTGGCAAGTTTGTCGTTCAGCATATCTGCACGCGGCACTGTTCCACTAGGGTTTCACTGGTTTCTGAATAAGTCGTTGAAGATGATCATACAGCCTTAGAATATTTGCACGCCCACTTGAGCAAGATGCGCCAGCTGCTTGCTTTTTGTATTTAATTAAATAAATAATTCATGTGGATAGGTGCGGAATGCGACTCTTGTGGTCTGGATATTCTAATTTAAATGGTTGCTTTTATTTTTCCTGGGAGGCTCTGATGCTCAGAAGAAATGAGGGTAGTGTTGGTGGGGCTGGGTGGACATTCCCGTGAGATATGGAGTATGTATGGCCCGCTGCCTTGAAATTTAACAAATAATTCAATAAACATATGTGTTGGGGATGTATCAGGCGGCCTGGTGGGTTAGGTATTTGTTAGAATGATGTTTTCATGTGGTACAGATCATTGAATGTAGGGCACTGTGATAGAGAGTTATCAGTAGGGGATTTCAGGGGACAAACGTACTTTTAAGGGTCCACATGGAAATCATTCATCCTTGGTTGTGGAAACGGTGAAATCCTCCCTTATTACTTGTTGAGGATAAAGATCATTGACATTATGAGCGAATGTTATTATTGGTAAAGGGTGGTTGTTATTATTGTTCACAAAAGGATGAAGGTTATTGGCCAGGGTAAAGGCTGAATGCTATGAGGATAAAAAGTTGTGGGTGGATTTATCTATGAAGAATGAGGAGTTTTTTATCATTTTGATAAGGTTCAAATTTGATGAGGTCTTTTTCTTGGGTAAGAGAGGTGTCATTTTATTCACAAGTTGAGTATAGTTCACTTTATGTTCTTCTATTTAAATATGTGTACATAAGGAGATTAAATTCAACTTTAGCTATCAATTAAAAAGTTTACCAAGTTTTTCTTTGAGTAATGGAGTGAGGTACTTGTGAGCACATAAGTAGATGAAAGTCAACCTCCATGTCCTTCAATTTAAGAATGTAGATATTAGTGGATTAAAACCCAACCCCATGCCCTTCAATTTAAGCATGCACATATAGGTGGATCAACTCCTACCTGGGCTAAGTGGGTTAAAAACAACCCCTATGTCCTTCAATTGAAAATCCTAGTGGGATTTCTCTTGAGTCATAGAGTCACCTTGATGTATTGTGCAGACATAAGTTGATCAAAGCCAACCCACGCATCCTTCAATTTAAACATGCACAAATATGTGAACCAAAACCCACCTCCATGTTCTTTAATTTAAGAATATACAAATAATTGGATCAAAGCCCACCCCTATGTCCTTCAACTTAAAAGTTTAGTGGGTTAGCTTAATCATTTCAAATGAATTGTTTGAAGGTAGAGTTTGTCATGATGTCTCCTATTGTAATTTGGCTAAGGTTTGAAGCATTGTTGGTGGTTAAGTTGCCCTGCATTTGAATACTCTAGAGGAGGGGGATCCTACGAGGATTTCCTTGGAAAAAAACAGATGGAAATTAAACATGTTTTATCGGAGGTTAGAAACCTTTTCATCTTTACTTCACAAGATACATTGTAGACATGCATGAGGTTATTCTTTGTTGATGACACACATCATAAGTATGGCTTGCCATGTTTAGCCAATTAACCACTATATCAACATTATAGAGTATCCACCCTTATCCACCATGATTATATCTACTCACTTAAACCAATAATAATGAATATAAACAACCATTATCCACATCCAAGTGATCAGAGTAATTAACATTGATATTTTATTGTTACTATCCTCATTCAATTTTAACATAATATTTATCCTCTTATTATTATTGATGTCTATAATATTTTTTTTTATAAAAATACTAGCTAGGACCCATACAATGCAATACACCCCTTCAAAGAGTCAACAATACAACCCTTCAAAGAGTCAAGAAACTTCCAACGTGTGACATTCTGGGATTGGATTAATGCAAGATTTTCAAATTTCCTACATGAATTCTTTCTTTAAATCCATGGACATGACAATTCCTTGCAAACTCATGGCACATGAACCAACAAAAACACTACCTTTATAATAAAGTATTCCCTTTACGTGAGATTTGATTCTTTATAAATTCCCTACTAGTCATGGCTCCATTCCTTTAATTTGTCTTAAAACGATGTGGCTAGCACATGGGTAGGAGTGTCGTCATGTACTTGAACCGCTGCTGCACTTTCCTCATTGGAGAAAACGTATGCTCTTGTTGGTTCCATATGTATTGCCTCCTCTTCCCAACCTCGGAGTTGGTTATGGTGGCCTCCTTTTTGACATTGCTTCCTCGCCACCCAATTTAGACTCAAGTTAACTTATTAACTTCTTCTATTGTTACTTCAAATGATCAACCTTTATATTATATTATCTAAGAAACCAATGTCTCCTTTTTCTTGTCTTACCAACTCATTCAATAATGGAAGTACTTTATTATGTGACATGCATGGTTTGTTCTTTTGCAATCTTAGGTATGGTTTCTTTTTAAGATCAAGAATATTTTTTAGGGAGTCTTTATTTCAACATGGTGATGTTATTTTATGGCCTCCTATCATGTAGGTTTATAGGTTTAATTACTTTGTTATTTTTCTTGTGGTTTTTAAGTGTTTTGAAGGTCAGAACAAAGGGCTACCACATCACTTACATTATATCAAAAGGTAATTTTTTCATGGTGGTTAATTTTTTTGCTTGTCAGCATATATGTGTAGATATGATTTTTTTTGGCCAAATCTCTTATAGCAAACATATAGAATTTTTTTTATGTTTACACATATCTTTGCATAAATAATAATATGCATTTTCTTTACTTCTGAGTAACAAAAGTGGAACTGACTAATTTCATTCCCGATGACACTTAGAGATTTGTAAGACTAGAGCTAGAGAAGAAGAGCAAGATGTTGGATTCACATTAGGGCCATAGAGAAAGAATGTGAGATTGAATGTGGGGAACCATGGTTTCATAAACATGCCCTAATGATCCTAGAACCATGACCCAAAGTTCAGAATAAGATCCTAGTTAGATGCAAAGATAAAATATATTATGGAGAAACCCCTTGCACATGGGTAGATGAATGCTTCTTACTTAAGAAAAGGGTTTCCAGATAAGAGAGATCCATTGGTGTAGATCTATGATTCGAGATCAGGACCCATTGAAATGATAGATCATACTATATAGTTAGTCAAAGTCTAGATGTTCAAGGATATCCTTATCCATGTGATATAAAGGATAATGGAGGCATTTTCCATCCTTAAATGACTTGAAGGAGAAAGCCCCAAGAGTAAGGGGTTACCCACCATATCAAGAAGAGAAACAACCTCCCTAATTTTTGAGATCTTACTACAATATTTATCATTTGGGAGAGATCCAACTCAAACATAAGATGCTCTTATACTGTAATCACCAAACCACCCTTGAATAAGAATGTAGGTTAATGTAAAGAGATAGAGAAGAGTTGATTATCAAATACGTTGAGATTTGGGCTACAAATGACCATGATAGTGATAGCTAATGAAAATACTAAGGTATAGGGATTAAGGTTACTTTTACCTACATTAAGGGGACAATAGTTAAGTTGGAAAATATTCCTAAAAAGTAACATTTACATCATTCTTCCTACCGAAAACATCCTCCGAACATGATAAGGAATATATTTTTGGTTCAACATAGGATTCCATTGATCCCAAGAGGCATAAGGGAATATAGGTTATTCCATGTTCATTTCGAAAAGTGTATATTTGTGATACTAGGAGGTACTCCAAATAATATAAAAATAGCATTAAGTGGATTTTATGTACCAAGAAGATTGTTTAATTAATTGTTCATTAATCCATGTACCAAGGGACCCTAAATAAATTAGTTCATTTCACCATACCATTATGGATTATCCAATTTTAGTCAACTCCTCAAGGCATGGCGAAAAATATTGAATATCTTAATGACCTTGCAAAACTTGATCTCAAGTCAACCCCATTGTCTTACAAGACCTGAAGATCAAATTTTTTGTACTTTTATCCTAGTTACATCCCCCATTGGCCAAGCACAAGATGAACAAAATTTTAAAGATCTATTAGTAAGCTACCACAACCTTTTACAAATTAACAATTAAATATGAACCCAAAAGCAAGCATAATGATTATAGCTAGCAAAAGCATGTCTTATATGCTTCAAACTGATTGTAAACAAGAAATATGAATGAAAATAAAGTTGTACTAGCATAACATCTACACAATGATTAATGATAGTAACAAACATGCATTGTATCTAGTAGCCACATTACCTGTATATTAGGATTCCAATTTTGTAGTCAGTTTTTAGATTTGATATTCTCGCATAGCACCACTCTCTTGCTCAATGATTCTCCCCATTTTGTTAACAAGACATCATGCTTGTAAAAAGTGATAATGAGAGCATCATCACAACTCAACACTACTGAATTCATATTCAAAGGAAAAGTAAATTCTTAAATATAGAAAATAATATATAGAAGTTATGACTCGTGACATTCGGAATATATATTTTTGCTAATGAAACTCCTTTCATAAATACTACTCACCATCAACTAAACACATTCCATATCACCCAAAGTAGTAGGAAAATTACTAACAATTTTGTTGATCTTGGAAGTCTTGAATTTTCCATTGCCATGGAATTTCAATGTCGAGACAATGACACCTCCATAATTCAAATATGGAAACATCATACCAATAATTCTTGTAATTACATTTATTGTGGAGACTCAAGTCATTTCAACTTTTCGACAAGACACATTCTAAATATTATTTCCAATATGTATTTTAACATGGTTATGGAATAATATTTTTACCCAACTAACAAACTGATTAGAAATACATTACCAATGAGCTATGGAATAATAAATTTATCAAACCATTTTTGCAACCACATAGGTAATCAGAATAAAGGTTATGATTAAAAAAAATGCAAGGTGATTTTCCTAGGTAAATTCTACATGATACATGAATCAAATGCATGAGGAAATAACAAAGTGTTGAACTTCACTTACAAGATTTTGTATAAAATGTAAACAAACATCAAATTCAAAATTTATTGAGCCAAAATAAAGAGGAAATGACTTCACAATTGATCAATTGTTTTCTGAGAATGATTTCTAATCAAAACACCCAATAAAAACAATTAAAAATAGTGGCATTCATCAACCCACGATTTTCAAAGATGAATTGCTCTTAAAATTCCCAACAAGCAAATTTCAAATGGACATTTTCAATGACACACATTTTTCAAGGGCATTTTACTCATAAAATGCCCAACAATGAAAATAGGAGCACAGATACTTTCCCAACAAATTCCCAACCATCTCAGTGACAACATACACTAGTTTCTTTCATGCAATTTCGATTTCTATAGATTTAAATTAGACAAAAACAAATTCTGAATTTCATCATGGAATCCATTACACATAGAGACTAGTACATCCACTACACATTTCAATTCAAATTCCATTTTGTTATAGCATAGAGAATTCACTCACCTTTTGGAAATGGCAGTGGGTGAGGAGCACTCCACCCAACCTTAGACCCAACTTGCTCCTTAATATCTCAGTTAGGCTTCCACCCCCAAGCTGAGTCTATGAATCCACAAGGGGAAAACATACTAGTTGACTCAATAATATTTCCTTCACAAAACGAGCATTACAAAGAATAGCTAGTTAAAAAAAAACCAATAATCTTCTTTTCATATCCCATCCAAGACTTGGTGGTAAATTCCATTCTCCGACATAAAAGTCCCTTGAGAAACTTCAACCACCATTTAGTGCTCCGGAACAATTTTTTTCAAGGAGAATTTAATCACTAGCTATAAAAGAACTTCAACAAAGAACAATAGGTTAAACTAACACACTAGCTCACCATATTAGGTAATTGGTCAACAAAATAGTTTTTATACTTTTATACCCACACAAACACTAGCCATTAAGTTTTGCTCCTCTACTCCCTAATTGTACTAGCCTTACCTCTTAGTTTCATGAACAAATGAACTTGTCCTCCTATGTCCCAAGCCTTTTTGGTGCATCGAGAAGGAGCACCACATGCCACCTCCGAAAAAACACACAACCAACAACTCCCTTGTTTACTTCCATCATATAACAAGGATTAATAAGCCAAGGTCCCCCTCTCTAAGGTATTAATTAAATAATAATAAAGTTAAATTTGGTAAAAAACATGGGATTGGTTGCATGGTTAAGATATCTAAGGATCTAACCTCCTTACTCTTTCCTTTTCCCTCTTGTGGGTTCATAGCCCCCTTCTTTTCAACGTCCTCCTCATCCACAGCTGTGAAATTATATTAATTCAAGGATCAAAATGTGATAGATATGTTTTTCTCTAAGCCTCACTGTCTTTTACACTTTACATTACAAGCATAGGGGAGACAAAATTGGGGTATTACATTCCCCTCCCTTTAAATTAACATTATCCGCGGTGTCAGTGCAATATATACATTATACAAAATTTATTTACAACCAAATTTGTTAAATAGATGTGGATATTCCTTCCACATGGTACCTTCCATCTCCCATTTTCTTCCTCTAGGTTGTAATGTGTCCATTGGAACTTTACATTCCCTATGAACCTATTCCCGAGCTTTTTGAATTTTCGGTTCAATATGCAAATTGGTTGAACCTGGAATTCTCCTTCTAGTTCCACCCGATTCAAGGTCTAATCAGGAAAATGATTAGGACCATGAACATATTTCTTTAATAATAAAACATGAAATACATTATGAGCCTTTCTAGATGGATGCAAACATATCTCAAAATACATTGGTCCAACTCTATTTAAAATCTTGAAAGGTATAACTTCCAATTTCTACAACTTACCAACCTCAACGAGTTTTTCTTTTCTTTTAATTTCAGAAACACATATTCTCCAATCTTAAATTCCTTGAAATATCTTCTTTTATTTGTGTTGCTTTTCTGTCTATCCCGTTCCACTTTTAATTTCTTCCTAATTTTACCTATTTTTTCTTCTATGTTCTTTAGCGTTTCTAGGCCAACAATTATCCTGTCCACCAGTTTGTCCCAACTCTCTAGAACATTACACTTTCTTCCGTACAAGGCTCTGAATGGTCTCATTTTTATCGAAGCTTGATACCCATGGTTATATGTGAATTCCACAAGATATAAGTATTCTTTCCATTTGGTTATTTGGTCCATCGCATACATTTTTAGCGTGTCTTTGATAACTTGGTCAACTCTTTCAGTTTGTCCATCTATTGAGGATGATAAGATGTGATGAAATTAATTTTCGTTCAAAATTATTCAAATAGACCCCACCAAAAACTTGAGGTGAATTTAGAATCCCTGTAAAAAAATGATTTTTGGAATACCATGCAATAATTCTTTCATGTAGATATCAACAATATTGGTTGCTTTATGGGTGGACTTGATAGGTATGAAATGATAAGTATTTGTTAGTTTATCAACTACCACCATATTGGCATCATGATCCTTTTCCATCCTTGGAAACTTAGTTATAAAATCAATGGTCATGACATCCCATTACCATTTCGGTATAGGTGATGGATGCAATAGTCCTATTGGATGCCTATGTTCTACTTTAACTCTTTGGCATTCAACACATATGGTTATAAAATACACTATGTTTTTTTTCATTCCTGACCAAAAGTATTCTTTTTTAACTGTTGTAATAGTTTTATGATATCCTAGATGAATGGAATATGGGGAAACATGCATTTATTGTAGTATAATATTTCTCAGTTCATCATTTTCTAGTATGTAAATTTTGTCTTTATACAAGAGGACTTCATCCTCATCCATGTTGTAATACATGCATTTTTGTTGTAAATTTCCTTGCTGCAATGCTTTATTGATTTGTGAATAATGATATCCCGAACCCAAAGCATTTATCAATCTTCCCTTCAAATCTAATTTCCAGGCGTTGATGGCTATTACGTGAAAGAATTGATTCTTTCTATGTTAGGAACCCATGTCAACCCTTCTATTTACTTTGTTATATATTGTTGTTGGATGCATATGCTTTGTAAGTCATCACGTAGTATTTGTTGATCCATAGTTTGTCTTATTGTTGTTGGACGCATATGCTTTGTAAGTTGTCCCATAGTAATTGTTGATCCATAGTTTGTATTGGCCCATGGTTTGTATTGACACATGGTATTGACCCATGGTATTGGCGCCTAGACTTAGTATATAAGTTTGTGTTGAGACCAATGAAGGTACTGTGAAGTTATTTGTATTGAGCTTGCTCAAAGGAGGTTTCCCCCTCGAAGTGGCCTGCGATCAATAAAAGCGATTCTGAGTTCTATTATTTATGCTATCTCATGTATTTTCATTAATTAATTGTTGCAGGTTCTTTACATCCGGTATCAGAGCACTTTCTTGGGCTTGTTGGGTGGAATTTCTGCCAATTTTTTTTTTTTCGCATATGTTGCAAGTTCAGATCTGGGAATAATCCCTATCTGCTTAATTATGGGAAGTACTTGGGCATAATCCCTAAAACTCATTGTAAGGAGTACCACAGGAACCCCAAAGTAGCTGGCCCATTGAGAGGACCTTCCAGTGAAAAGGGCAACGACCCCTACCTGATTGACTAGTTCCCACCCGTGAAGTAAACCAAGAGCTGTCGTTTGTGGCAAAGCGGTTATCAGTTTTACTTGAGCCGTGGAGTGAGGGGTACTGACCCAATACGCAAGCCGTCATACAACATTGGTGGCCGAGTGAAACCCCTGAATTGGTAGGAAGCTGAACATACCTGGGGTCCATATCTATTTTTCGCTGAACTGTTCCTGATCACTTTTGCGCCATTTCAGATCCACTCCAAACCATTCCATATCCATCCATTTCAGATCCAGCCATTTTCGATCCATTTGGCACCATTTCAGATCCATATGTTGTCGATCCCTTCCGCGTTGTTTAAGATCCAATTGTTCTGATCCCTTCCGCACCATTTTAGATCCAATTGTTCTGATCCCTTTCGTGTCGTTGCTGATCCATTTCTAAAATTCCATTTTTTCTCCATCTCTCCCTTGTTTTAACTCTGTTTCCCTTGAAACTTCCCAGACGCCCCTGCAATCCCATTCTGCATATTTCATTCCTGAGAACCCTATCCCAAATTATACTTCCTAAAGCCAGAAATCTCACATTTGTCTATTTTCAGGGTTTGCGATAACTTCTTCAATTTTCACCCACTTGCCTCCAAATTTTGCCACTGTGTTCATTCCCTATTTTTGCTTCTTTGTCCCTCTTTGACAAATTTTCTTATTTTTTCACCCCGCTTCTGAAATCCCCATTTTTTGCTTCCCTCTCCATCAGAAAGTGTCCAAAACCTAGTCAACCCCCAATCACCCATCCGATTTTTTCCCAAATCCAAATTTCCCTTTACTAAATAAGATTCTGTTTGTGTTTTTCTATCCATTCCCCCCCTCCCCCCCAAAAAAAAAACTCCTAGTTATGGTTGTCACCTGCGCAGGAGCAAAAACCATGGAGGAAGCACTTGCAGCCATCCAAACCAAACTCCAAGATCTCGATGAAAAATTTCTCATCCTCCATCTTCAGCATTCAGCCATGAACAATAACCGACAGCAAGAATCTTCTGCAGCCAATGGGTTCTCTTCTTCCAGCAATTTTCGTGGTCCAAAGCTTGAATTTCCTCGCTTCAATGGTACTGATCCTACTGGATGGATCTATCGTGCAGAACAGTATTTCAGTCTACATAATACTTTTGATGTCCAAAAAGTTCCACTTGCATCCTTTCATTTGGAACAGGAATCCCTTCAATGGTACCGTTGGTACATCAAGGTTCATGACGAGCCAAAATGGATAGATTTTTGCCAACTGCTTTTGCAACGATTTGGTCCTATTGTTTTTTATGACTTCACTGGAGCACTCACTAAACTTCGTCAAAGTGGCACTATGAGAGAGTATCAGACAGAATTTGAGAAACTAGCCAATGACACAGAAGGATTGTCTGATGAATTCTACATGAGTTGTTTTATCGGTGGTCTTAAGGATGAAATCTGGTCAGAGGTTAAAATGTTCTGTCCCAACACAATGATGGAGGTCCTAGGGTTGGATAAGTTGGCATAAGACAAGATTGCAACCCAATAGTGCTCCAAACCCACTTTTGTTTCCTTCTGAAATATGGGTTCTCAATGACCTCCCATCTCGCCAGCTCCTCGACCAAATCCTATCAAGCATTTGTTTGAAACAGAGATGCAGGCACGCAGAGAAAAAGGGCTTTGTTATAATTGTGATGAGAAATTTACTCGGGGACATATATCTGTTCAACAAAAGCTCTATCTCTTGGATATGGATTCTCCGCTTGCCTCTAAAATTGGTGAAGAAGCTCCACATACAATGGATGATCAGGTCAACATTCAGGAGCCGCCTATTGATCCCCCATCTCAGGATGAACAGCCAGAGATATCTCTCCATGCTTTATCTAGCGTCACCAGCCCCCAAACAATGCGGGTCAGGGGTTACTTCAAGAAGCTTCCTCTTACAATACTCATTGATTCTGGTAGCACTCATAACTTCATTGACCCTCTGATCGCTAAACATGCTGATTGTTTTGGCCATCCTTGCTCCAGATTTGAAGTCATGGTTGCCAATGGGGGCACCTTACCTTGCAAGGGGAAGTGTCACGATGTGCGTATCTCTTTGGAAGATTATAAACTATGCTCTGACATGTTTGCCTTGTCCCTAGGTGGATGTGATGTGGTTTTGGGCGTTCAATGGTTGCGTACACTTGGCCCCATCTTATGGGATTTTGCTAAACTTTGGATACAGTTTTCAGTCAATGGGAAACAACACAAATTTGAGGGCTTACAACAAGGGTCTCTTCGCATCATCAGTTCACATTGCCTGGAAAAGATCCTTAAGAAGAATTCACATGGTGTCATTGCTCAACTCCATTCCATTCAGATGCACCCATCAACGGTCTCCCCTACTTCCTTGGATAGATATGGAGGTGTCCTTGATGAACCAGTGGGCTTGTCACCTTCAAGAGACCTTTCTGGTAAGAATTTAGTCGCATCTACATCTCAGCAGGAAATGATGGCTATTTTGCATGTAGTACAGAAGTGGAAACCATACCTATTAGGGAATTATTTATGCATCAAGACTGATCTCCAGAGTCTGGAAAATTTCCTGGAACAATGGGTCTCCTCCCTAACACACCTGAAATGGGTTATCCAACTTATGGGTTATGCCTATGCGATCACTTACAAGAAGGATAAGGATAATATGGTGGCAGATGCTCCTTCTCACACATCTGATGACCTGGTTTCTCTTACATCTATTTCTTTGCTTTTTCTAAATTGGTTGCAATCTGTTCAACAGGGCTATCTCTTCTATGAACTCCATGCTTCTCTACAGCAGGGCACTCTGGGTTACTCAAAATGTATGACCGGGAACAATGTAACTTCTTTTGGCAGGGACTGAAAATGACAATTCAACAGATGGTGGCTGACTGTGATACTTTCCAGTTCAACAAGGGTGAATCGACACTCCTTTCGGGACTGCTTGAACCCTTGCCCATACCTACACAGATTTCGACAACTATTTCTATGGATTTCCTAGAAGCGCTCCAGTGGTACAACACCACATCTAAAAGGAGACCATATGAAGCAATCTATGGACATGCATCGCTTGTTCTTCTTCCATACACCCTCAGCAGCTCCCCAGTTCAGGAAATTGACTTGGTTCTTCGAAATTGCGATTAGATTCTTCTCATTCTGCAGGACAATCTTCACATGGCAATAATTTGACTGCATTAACAAGCTGATCAACATCGACTTGAGCGCACTTTTCACGTAGCTGATATGGTTCTTCTTCATCTACAGCCTTCCAAGAAACCCTCCCTAAACCTCAAAAGGCGTCAGTGGCCTGGAATGCAACCCGACGATGCTATATGGGAACCACTCCTTCAGATTCTACATCAATTTCCACATCTAAAGCTTTGAGGACAAAGATTTTTCTAAGGGAGAGGGGATGTTAGGAACCCATGTCAACCCTTCTAGTTACTTTGTTAGTATATTGTTGTTGGATGCATATGCTTTGTAAGTCATCCCGTAGTATTTGTTGATCCATAGTTTGTCTTATTGTTGTTGGAAGCATATGCTTTGTAAGTCGTCCCGTAGTAATTGTTGATCCATAGTTTGTATTGGACCATGGTTTGTATTGACACATGGTATTGACCCATGGTATTGGCGCCTAGAATTAGTATATAAGTTTGTGTTGAGACCAATGAAGGTACTGTGAATTTATTTGTATTGAGCTTGCTCAAAGGAGGTTTCCCCCTCGAAGTGGCCTGTGATCAATAAAAGCAATTCTGAGTTCTATTATTTCTTCTATCTCGTGTATTTCCATTAATTAATTGTTGCAGGTTCTTCACATTCTACTAAGTGCATCAAACACTATGTTATCTTGCTCAAAGTGTATTTAGATTTGGTTTCTCAAAAACGCATCTCAATCTTTGGTGGCATGTTCTTAACTCAAAATTACTTCTCATAAGATATTGTCTCAACATTTTAAGCGCATGCACTATGGAAGCGAGCTCTAGGTCATACATGGCATAATTCTTTTCATTTTATTTCAACTTCTTGGATTCATAAAATATCACATGACCATCTTGAATTAAAACTCCTGCAGGCCTTTTGAGAGATGCATCTGTGCATAAAACATATTCTTTATCTCGATCGACAATTTTTAAAATAGGCACACAAGTGAGTAGTTTTTTCAAGAGCCGGAAACTATCTTCACATTTTTTAGTCCAATTAACTTTCACTCCTTTTGCAAGAACATCCTTGAAAAAGATTTTGAATGAATCTCTTGTAATAACCTGCCAAACCCATAAAGGACCTTACCTCTTAATCATTCCATGGAGTAGGCGATTCCTGATTGGATTTTTTCTTTACAAGGTCCACCACTACTCCCTCCCTTGATATGATATGTCCCAAATACAAAAGCTTCTTTTGATAAAAAGAACATTTACTCAGTTTTTTCATATAGCTTATTTTCCCTTAATACCTGAAGTGTTATCCTCAATTACTTTTCATGCTCCTCTTCTGACTTGGAGTAAACTAGTATGTCATCCTAGAAAATGAAAATAAACCTATCCAAGTAATTACTAAAATATCCATTCATTAGGAACATGAAGGTGGCCGGTGCGTGTTTCTCAACCCAAAAGGTCAAATTATAAACTCATAATGCCCATACTTGGATCTAAAAGCGATCTTGATGATATCTTCCACCTTAACTCTTACCTGGTGGTAACTTGATCTGAGATTTATTTTAGAAAAGACAAGGTCTTTTCTTAACTAGTCAAATAATCCATAAATTCTAGATAGATGGTACTTGTTCTTTATTGTGGCCTTATTTACCTACCTATAATCCATGCATAACCTCAAGATGGCCATATTTCTTCTTAACAAAAAGGGTGGGTGGACCCCATGGTGACACATTGGGGAGAATGTACCCTTTCCTTTATAGTTCTTCAATTTGCATATGTAAATCCTTTAGATGAGGTATGCCCATATTGTATGGTGATTTGGATACTAGGTCAACTCCTGGTACTAAACCAATAGTGAAATTGATATCTCTCTTTGGGGGTAATCCTGGTTTGTCTTGGAATACGTTGGAAAATTCTTGCAACCGTGCATAATCTTCCATATGTGTTCTTTTATCCATTGCTCTTTATTTTTCATGGATTGCATATACCTAGAAGCCTTTCCTAAGATTCTTTTCATTTGCATGGCTAAGATATGTCAAATTGATACAGGCCTTGGAATTCCATTTACTAGAGTCTTCTTATCTTCATTAAGAAAGGTGATTTTCTTTTTATGGAACTATAGAACAAAGAAATGTGAATTTAGACAATCCATCCCAATAAGAACATTGTATGAGCCAAGAGGTATAAAATTCAAATCTATTCTTGTTTGAAGTCCATTCATTTTCAAAATACAATCCTTAATCATTGAAGTGTTCTTCCTTTTTGTACTTGTAGCTAATGTAACACCCCAACCTTAGACATTAGTAGAAGTTTAACATAATATGGTAGGGGCTCTAGCCTTGCTATTATATTTTGGGTTTGTTGTTGGTTTGCTTGATTTTTATTGTTTGTGCACCTGTTAAAGATGGAGGCTAAGGAAGAGGAGAGGTTGGAACAAAGGTTGATAGAGAAAAGAGTTAAGGTTTTACTTGGTTTTGCATACAGTTAATTGTTGAGGTCTTGTGGGCCTCAACTTCATCTGGGGTTTGCTTGGGTGGAGAGTTGTACCCCCAATTTTTGTTGCAGATAGAGGATACTGTGACTGAAGGAGGACAAGGTATGCATGCAAAATTGGTTAAGTTGGTCATTAATAAGGTAAGTAAATATTTTTTCTCTTTGGATTACACTTCTTAATTTCTGCTAGTTATTTGATGGTTTTTGATTGATGAATAAACACTTGATAGATTAGTTCTATTCTAATTTTTTTCCCAGGAAATATACCATTCAATTAGAACGTTTAAAATATGCTTAGTAGAAAAGGGTTGTCATGATTGTTATAATGCAATACCGAATGCAATGCAACTAATAGTTTTTTCAAGTATCATATGATAACTAGTTTTAGTGCTTTATTATTGATAATGAATTTCATGATATCTTATTATTTTGAGGAAATAATTACTAATAATTGTTCACTTATGTTGAGTGGAACTTTTGTTTTAGGTGATTCACTGAAAGAACCTAAATTGGATAATCATTCTAGGATTTTGTGGGGGAGGCATAACCACAAATGAGAATAGATACTAAAAAAACCTTATGGGTTGGGGGACAAATTGAACAATTAACTCTATGCCAACAGTTCTTCACTCTTCTACTGAAATTCCATGGCTTGAAGTATTATTGTTGGGGGTGGGGAGGTGGAGGCATATACAGAAAGAATTTTGATTCCTAGGGATGGTGCCTTAAGGGTGCATATAGAGGGAGCATAGGCCAACCTTTTGAGATTCCTAGGGTATAATGATTCCAATGTTAGGATCAGGGTATCATGTTGGAGCAGGAATTAACCAACATAAAAGAAAATATTTACAAATAGAGTAGAGGTGGTGTTGAAAGACACCATAATTGCACTTAAGCATAAGATCAATGATCCAGTCGTGATGATAGATCGATCAAGAATATCGTCTATGAATAGGTTTGGGTAGAATTCCAACCCAACAATCATGGGGTTGAATGTCCACAAACGATGAATTAAAATAATCCAAAATAGTTATAAGATGAAAATATGAGGGTACAATGTGCCATAGATTCCAACACCCCCCCGTAAACTCAGCTTGGAGGAAAGAACAAATTATACAACATTCCCCCCCTTAATTTGATCTGAATCTGCAAGCACTGATCAATCCAGGTACAGTAACACTCCTAGAAGAAGTCTAAAACACTGTCACATCCATCATCAAACTCAATGAAGTCAACCAAAAATAGTCTGCAATATTATTGTCCAAACACAGTCCCAGTCGGTCAGTCGATTATTTAACAAAACAACACAAACCGGTTGTGTAATCGACTAGCCACAAGCGCAACAAGTATAGGTAGTCTCTGTCCATCTAGCAATCAAGTACTATAAATAAAACTCAATAATATCTCCCAACAAATAATCTAGTCAGACATAGTTTAGTCAATCCTGTTGATTCAACAAGAAATAGTCAAGTCAACAATAGTTGGGTTTACCTCATAACAAGATTTGCAAATCCCCCCCCTTAAACAAAACTAAGGGAGAATCACATAGAAATCATAATAGTAGTCAAAACTCGGTCGACAAACAAATCAATCGAAACTCTCAATTGACAATCATTACTTGGTCAAGTCTTAGTCGACCATTGTTCAATTAATCGAGCATCTCAGTCGACAGTCATCTTTGGTTGAGCCTCAGTATACCATTTCCAAATCAATCAAAAGCATAGGAGAGGAGAACTGCACGACAATATAGTCGAAGATACACATCTATATGATGTCCTCACACATCTGGGCAAATTATTCCATGACCATTCGTCAATACAAACATAATCTATCCAACTAGTTGGTATTGGTCCATGGTTTTGTCTATCACGTCTTTTTGCACAGTACGAAAAGCATAGTTTCCACCTTTCAAGGAATTTTGATTCCTAGGAAAATTCTTTCGATTCTTCTAATGAGGATGTCTATATGGAAAACATTTTTGTTCGGGTGGAACAAGTGATGTAGGCCCAGGTTTTGGTTCATCGATCGGAGTAGAACAACCCTACACATCAACAATAATTTCATTTGCAACAACATTCTCAATTTATGGATCATCAAGGACAACCAACTGAACAACACATTCAACAACAGGTTGCTCTTCAGTTTGAATTACTCTTGAAACAAATAAAACCTTCTTAGGCGAAGTACAGCCATGGGTAGGAAGGGATACACCATCATGATATCCGGGACCTTCTCTTGGTGGCATTAATTTAGGGATAATAGGAACAACAATATCCTGCCCATTCTTCCCAAGTCCTCCTCTAATATATCCCATTTTTATCAATATTTGGGACCCAATACCTATAGTATGCTTCTCAAAGCTAGGAGAAAAAACATCATTGGTAGACAACAAGTCATAAGATGAAACAATAGCATCATCCACATCTTTCTTACAATCAATTAGTTCACAAGAAACTAGGCTATACACAATAACATCAAAGGTGGAATAATTAATTAGTGATCTTGTCGGGTCAGCAATGGTAGTCTTCTATTCAACAATCGACACTTGACAATCTTCTTCTCATCATCTTGCTTCTCAATAATTTTCTTCTCAATAGTCTTTAGTCTATGGAACTTTTGTTCAAGATTATGCTTGCAATCCTGCAATCCCTTGATAGCTTCATCCCTCTCATTTAGTTGGAGCAATAGAGATCATAATCTTCTTTTAAATTTTGAATGATTCTTCAAATAATCAATTATTGTCTTCTTGAAGAGGGGCAACTTCTTCACGAAGCTCATCAATAGAGGCTTGTAAATGAACAACCTCATTAGCTAGTTGGGTATTCTATGCTTCTAGTCTGAAATTTTCATCTTAAATTCATTAAGATATTCATGAGAGAGGGATTTCACCTCTTCTTTTAGGTCATCGACCAAATCTGACTTATCTTCCAATTTGTCTGCAAAAGTCTACCAAGATTTCTCATCAAACTGCTGCAAAATGCTAGTTTGAAAGAGCGCATCCTCATCTCCCAACCAAGTATGGGATGTCTCTAATTCATCCTTCAATCCTTGATTCTTATTTTGCAACTGTGCAATGACATTCCACAAGTATTCTACTTCTTGATGAAGTTGGTTATGGGATTCTTCCAAGGCGATGGCCTTTTTCTCTTGAATTTGTTGCAATCTCTAAAGCACCAGGGCTTCATCTTTATCAATCATGCCTATATTTGGATAGAATTTATATTCGAGTTGAGTTGAATATCACCTATTTAATGATCTTCAATAAGCATCTAACAATACAATAGTATGGCAATTAAAAGGAATTCAAATCGACGCAAGAAAATTTCCAATTGACTTATGTCAAGTCAAGCTACAAGTTGATCTTCTGATCTTCTTCCTTTAATACGCAATTGGCCCAAAGTCATTGAAATAGGTAGCAATCGATCATACATTCAAAGTGAGTTTATGATCCGATCTATCAATGGTTCCATGGACAATCTAAAGATAAAACGAGGTGCAGTATCTCAAAAGAAAGGACTTGTTGATGGCAATAAGTTGAAGTAAAGGCACTCATCCGACTATCCTAAGTCGATTCCAATAAATAAAGCCTCCATATCTCATACTCAAGTCGAGTTACATCTACCATCTGGTCGAAAACCTTCAAGTCGATGAGATTATAAGTCAAGATGGATCACCTTACAAATAAGTCGATGCTTATAGAAATAGCCTCTAGTCAAATCACAGGTTGCCTATAGGGCCACTTGATACCTTCGGTCGGTCATGAATCTAATTCACACATTAACCATAAGTTGATGCACCGTCAGCTACCACTAGAATGTTATCCCAGTCGACCATGTCAGTGCAACACCCAGAAAATACCAGCAATTCTCCGTCGATGAATAGAATTTATGGCATGAGTCGTCCAAGAGCTTAGCCAATCATCTCAACATATCAGTCGGCAAATGACCACTAGAAAACAACTTTCAATGGAGCTTCAGTTGGGCACCAACTATTTATGTTCATACTCGACCACAAGCTTTAATTTGAAGAATAATCAAACCAAACAACTATTTATGTTCATACTCGACCACAAGCTTTAATTTGAAGAATAATCAAACCAATTAATGTAGGGACACACGATAGTTCATATTTCCAACTTCCAGTGGACTACCAAATATCTACCTCAAACATGTTTGAGCTTATTTCGATTGTTGATTCTCTCCATTAAACTACCAAATATCTACGTCAAACATGCCTGAGCTTATCTGGATTGCTGATTCCCCATTTAACATTGCTCAAAAAATTGAGCACTCTCCACCAACACAATCACGGAAACGTTGTTGCGATATAAAAGTAGGGCATAATGCATCCAAGAACCAAATGATTCACCACGCATGCAAACCCCATAACAATGAAGCCAGAGATTCAAAGTTCAATAATCATGAACACCAAGAGGAGCCAAGAAATCACCAGATCACAACGAATATATGCTCATCAAGGCCATAATGAATCTCTTCTCTTTTTCTGCAAAGTAGAGCACGAACACCATCGAGCTTTGATACCATGTTGGAGCAGGCATTAACCAACATAAGAGAAAATAATTCCAGAGAGCAGAGGTGTTGTCCAAAGACACCGTAATCATATTAGAATTCATATAATTATGATTATCTCCATAATCAATTAAAATTGAAATAGGCAACTCGGTAATTGCATGTTCCACTTCGATCATGAAATACTGGTGATTTGCTTGTTTGTTATCCAAAGTTGCATATATGTGGGGTATATTCCTGGCCACATCCTTTATTGTTGTAGCTTCTTGGATATTATAAAGGTTAGATCATTTGTTACCTCTCCACAAATAGTTTCTCAGCAAATGCTCACCTCTGCAACTCCAACACTTAATAGGGGGTTTTGGTCTATTTCTCGATGATTCAACCATCTTTGATCCACTTGAAAAAATCTTATTTCTTTGATAATTATTTGAACTTCTCTAAAAAACAAGAGGATTAAAATAATTTCATCTCTGATCCTATTTTTCTTTTAGCTTTCCCTTCCAAGTCTTATGTATGCCCATCCTTCCTTTACTCAGCTCATACAAGCACTTGTATTTTCTTAGCTCTCTTCTAGAGTGTTTGGTTCATCATAGGTAATTTTGTTCCTGTAATTGGTAACCCACTTAGAAACATTGAATTTTAAATTTCTCATTCTTAATAAAGTCAACATACCTTAACAACTCTAGGAATTTCTTTTCATATTTCTCCATAGTGATGCTACCTAGTTAGATTTCAAAGAACTCTTGCATTTTCTGGTCATAATAATGTTGAGTTAAATATTTCTGCTTGAATTATTTTATAAATTTATCTCAAGAAATATGCCTCTCATCTACACGTTTTATCGGTTTCAATTGGTCCTATCAAACATAGGTTTTCCCTTGAAGGTTTTATATATAAATCCAAGCCTCCAAACTATAGGTATAGTTATGTAATTGCAAGTATAAATCCATGCCTCCAAACTATAGGAATAGTTATGTAATTGCAAGTACTTCCTCATTTCTAGTAGCCATGATTCATTATCTTCTCGTACCTTCTCTCCATCAAATCTAGGAGTTTTTATCTTCCTGAGTCCACCCTATAATTGGTCTTGATCTTACCTTCATTTTGTCTTGTTATTGGGAGCATTTATGAATTGCTCTTTGTTTCTTCTACCGTATAATGTTTCCCAGCTGTTTTCATATGTGAGTGCTGATCCATTTTTCTAGCAACATTCCTTGAGTGACTATGATTTTCCGAGACTTCTTTTCCCCAAAATTCTCTATCTTTTCTCTTCACAATGGATATGAGACATCCTTTACTTGATTTTGTAGGTGAACCAATTTTTGTAATAGCTAAACATTCTCTTCATTTTTCTTTTCCTGTACTTTCATTATTTTCTTATCTTCAACTTGCAGTTTTTTCACTATTCATAACATTTCCCAAGTCTCTATTCCTTCCATGTGCCCATTCGATTCTAATTTTCGATCCTCCATTCTCACCTCCCCATCAATGTTAGAAAACACTTGATCATCCTCCATTTCCATATTTTTAACTTTTGCAACTCTCAATTTATTTATTTGAAAATGGAACATTTTGTTAGAAACACACACACATGCACGCGCACACGTACATGCACACACACACACACACACATTCACATAGTTCACGGCTCTAGAGTATCATTTGCTCGCTATATCCACAAGCCCCCCCCCCCCCGAAATCTATAGAACATGGGGAAGTCAAGTATTTCTACGGGATAACCCGCCGACCCTTATTACTGGGCCTAACTCGGTAGGGACATCGAGTGAGGCCCTAATACAATATTTACATAGCCACCCAAGGATTTGACCCCGAGACCTCCTGCTTGCAAGAAACAACTCTCAACCACTTGAGCTAGTCCACAGGGCATATATATATATACCCAAAGTTTCTAGTGCTACAAACCTTCTATGATATCAATTTGTGACACTCATGTAGTGCGATCTATATAAAAAATTATCAATACATAATACACACAAATATATAGTAGTTTTATAAATATTATGAGTAGTGATTTGGTCAAAGAATGCATTTTAATAAAAACAAAAAGAATTAAACTTTTAACCACGAGGACAAAGTTATACACTATAGACTACAATGAAGGCCATAAAAATAAATCAAAACATAAAATTCACTAACAACATAACACCTTTGATCACAATCTATCACAAAGAATACCATGCAATGACAAAAGTGTTTTGAATAGATTTATGTATGTGTTTAAAGGATTGAATTGGGAAAACAGGTTACATTAAAATGATACAAAACCTCATCACGGGAAGAATAAGGTTACTTAATTAATTGTTCATTAATCCATGTACCAAAGACCTAAGATAAATTAGTTCATTTCAACATACCATTATGGATTATCCAAGTGTAGCAGACTTCTCAAGGCATGATGCAAATATCAAATATTTTATTGACCCTGCAAAAATACATGATCTCAAGTGAAACCTATTGTCTTACAAGGCTTCGAAGATTAAAATTTTTTTATACTTTTGTCCTAGTTACAAATCTCATTGACCAAGCACAAGACCAACAACATTTTAATGATATATTAGTAAGCTACCACGAAGTTTTAAAAATTAACAATTAAATATGAACCCAAAAGCAAGCATGCAGATTATAGATAGAAAAATCATATCTTGTATGCTTTAAATTGGCCATAAACAAGAAATGTGAATGAATATAAGAAAACCATATACACAATGATCAATGACAATAGAAAACACACATTGTATCTAGTAGCCACGTTACTTGTATATTCAGATTTCAATTTTGCAAGAAGCTTTTGGATTCGATATTCTAAGATAGCGGTACTCTCTTGCTGTGCACTTCACACTAACAAGACATCATGCTTATAAAAGGTGATTATGAAAGCATCATCACAACTCAACATCGTTGAATTCAATTTCAAAGGAAAAAATTAAATTCTGAAATATAGAAAAGAATGTACATAGGTTATGAGACGTGACATTGAAACTATAGCTTTTTTCCAATGAAAGTCCTTTCATAAATACTTTTTCCATCAACCAAACAGATTCCCTCCCAAAGCATCACATAAAATAGTAAATATTTTGTTGATTTTGGAAATCTTGAATTTGCCATATCCATGGAATTCATTATGATAATGGTACCCCTAAATATGGAAAACAATAGAGCAATAAGTCTTGTATTCTCATTTATTATGGATATTCAAGTCATTTTGGCTTTTCTACAAGACACATTCTAAATATTAATTCCAATATATATTCTAGCATGTTTTTTTTTTTTTTAAATTCGGCATATGCCAACACCTGCTATTCTAGCTAGAGAATCAAGGTATGGCTAGAAATACAATCATTACAATAAGGGCTCAATAAGAGCAACATGTCACTTACAAGAATTGAACCTGGGTGGGGAGGGAAACAATCATTCTTCCCAACCACTCAAGCTACAACAAATGGACATATATTCTAGCATGTTTATGGAAGAAGACTTCCCCCCAAATAACAAATTGATTAGAAATCCATTACCAATGAGATGCAAAATTAATAAGTCGCCCATACCATTTTTTGTAACCACATAGGTTATTACAATAGAGGATATGATTCAATAAAAAAATGCAAGGCGATTTTCCTAGGTAAATTCTACACCATATTGGAATCAAATGCACGAGGATAGAATAAAGGGTTGAACTTTGCTTACTAGATTTTGTATGAAATGTAAACAAATATCGAATTCTAAATTTTTCGAGCCAAAAGAAAGAGGGAATCACTTCATAGTTGATCAACAATTTTCTAAAAATGATTTCCTACCAAAGTGATCAATAAAAACATTTAAAAACAAAGGCACCCATTAACCCAAGATTTTGATAGATAAATTTCCGTTAAATGCCTAGCAAACACATTTAAAAAAATATTTCTAGTGACCCATAGTTTTCAAAGGTATTTTACTCATAAAATGCCCAACAATGAAAATAGAAACATAGATACTTGCCCAACAAACTCCCAACCATTACAACAACAAAATGCACTAGTTTCTCTCATACAATTTCAGTTTCTAAAGATTTAAATTAGACGTGAATGGATTCTTAAATTCATCATGGAATTCATTAGCCACACAAATTAGTACATCCACTACAACATTTCAATTCAAATTCCATTTTGTAATAGCATAAAAAATTCACTCACCTAAATTTTTCTTCTAGAAATGATTGTGGGTGAGGAACTCTCAACCCAACCTTAGTGCTGCCTCGCTCCTTAATATATCAGCAAGGTTGTTTCCCCGAGTTGAGGTTATGAAACCAAAAGGGAAAAAACACATAGGTTTACTCAATAATTTTTCCCTCACATAACCAACATCACATAAGAATAGCTGGTCAAATAAAAATAGCCAATAATATTCCTTCCATAACCCATCCAACACTTGTTGGTAATTCCATTATCTAACTAAGCGGTCCCTCGAGCAATTCCAACCACCATTTAGTGCAAGGAAAATTCAATTATTGGCTATACACGGACTTCGATATGGAACAAGAGGATAAACCAACACAGTAGCTCACTAACCTACGCAATTAGTCAACACAACAATTGTTATACTTCCAGAATTGTATAAACATTGGATGTTTAGTTATTCTCCTCTCCTCCCTAACCATACCAACATTCCCTTTCAGTTTCACGAATGAATGACCTTTTCCTCCTAAGTCCCAAACCTTTTTCGTGCATGAAGAAGGAGCACCACGTGCTGGTGGGATCCAAATATTAGCAATGATAATGTACCTATAAGATAAGATTCCAGCAAGGATGTTTTACCTATAACCTTAAATTTTAAATGTCAACCCATCGATAGTATAAACTTATGAAGGTTCAACACAATATACGCATCTACAAAGAAGGGAAATGTGTCTAGTAGTAGGAAACTTAATTAATCAATGAGAAATGTAATCTACCCTTAATACAAAAGAAAACTCTAAAATGAATTCTAATTACTGGTTGCTAGAGTGTAATATCCAAATATATTTCTTGTCACTTAGTTCCTCATTAGTCCCTTCAAGGGAAAGCTTAGGGTGATCTAACACTCTTGGTTGTAACAACTTCTAGTGAGAGTCTTCCTTGCTTTACCAAGGGATACAAATTGCAGGAAACTAAGAAGCTATGAGTTCCATGCAAGTATTACAAAATCTAGAGGGATAGAATAAACCAAGTTGAATAATGGAGTCATACATATAAAATAAATAACACGATCAAATTAAATTGTACTTATGAAAGCAAATTGTAATATCCCAAAAATAGCAAAAATTTAAAATTTTCGCTGCTTGCAATAGTCATTAGTTTATAATAACAAACTGCATACTTTAGATTTAATTTTGTCAAAACATTCCTACTTGTACGAAACAATGTAAGCCAATCTCCTTTGTGTTACATGGTCTCTGTTATGTATAAGTTTTTGAGTTGCGGAAGTGGTGTGGAAAAAAAAATAATATGAGGTCATATTTTCATTGCAATTGTAACTACTGGTCGTAAATAACACTCATTATTGTTTTAAGAATTATATGGTCTAAATTTGGATGTCCAATGTCACCTTTAGGTGATGGATTCCTGTGACGTCGGTATGTTATTCATATGGTGGTACTATCATTCTCCAGGAAAGGTAATTACATACCTCGGTAGGGTTTCCGAGAGGTATGGGTAAATGTTATGGTGGCCGGACTTACTTAGCAAAATGCTAATGCTATTTCGCACTTCTATGTTTGCAGGTCTATTCAATCTGAGAGTGCTATCTCTAAATAGTTGGTTCACATTTTACTACTGGTCCTATCCCACCAGGGTAATGATAAGTTAAATAAAGTGAGGATCCCATTACCATGGGAGTTCATACATAAAGGTCTCCCCAAACTAAGGGGCACGACTAGAAGCTTAATGTAAATTGAACGAAATGTGGGGTGGGTCATAGTCTCACTATAGACTTTGTACAAAATCGAGCCTGTTGGAATTTAAAAGCAAGTGTGGTTAAATCCATGACTTCACTATAGAATTTGCAATTAAAATCGAGCCCCCACTATAGAGAGATTGGTATATTCTTAAATGCGCTTTTAATGAGTATGGGTGACAGCTTGTCCTACGAGGGTTTGGATAATGGGTTGGAGTTTTCTGTCCATTATCCCTGTAGTCGACTTGTTCTCCATCTCTGACCCTGCACTTCGTTGTATGGTGGTTGCGTTGTATACTGACCCGAGCCCTGCTCATGGTCATCACCCTTGGTAGGTGTTGGAGTGGACTATGGCGTAAGGCGTTCCTACTTCTTATAGGTAAGGAATGAATGGTTTCTATTTGCCTTTGACACTTTCATCTTTCTGTATTGATCTTTGAACTAATTGTTAAAACCTGTTGAAAATGGCAGGTGATAAAGCTTTGGTCAGGGAGCTACGATGGTTCATGGTGCCGTGGCTAGGGTAATGGTAATTCTGGCTTACCCACTCGGGCCCTACCTCTCGCACCTCTGGTGTTTGTATGCATGCGTTTAGCCTAGTCTAGAATGGAGGCTTTCGTAAGCCTTGGGATTACTAACTCACCTTTGGAAGTTGTTATTTGTCTACTGGCTAGCCCAGAAAGAATGGGGTTCTCATTGTAATTTTAATAGTTGAAAAGTAAAAGAACTTATTTAATAACTGGGTCTTACTGGCCACTCGATTCTACGAAATCTTATAAAATGAAATGCTATTTTGTCTGAGTATGACTCCTGTACAGTTGCAATGGTTCCAATCGTACATTTCAAATTTTCTTGTATGAATATAAGGCCTTAAGCTGAAACTTATTGATGCTACTATTATGGGGTTCTTGGGTATTTTGGTAAGTTGTTTGTACAGGAATCGTTTACATGATAACAGGTCTTAGCGCCTTCAGTTTGGAAAATATAGTTGTGGTTTGCATGTTATTTTAATTTGCACTTGCTACTATGTTGAAAAATTGCTAGGTTGTTGCTGTGTAAACAATGTATTGCTTGTGAAGAAATATAAGATATCAATGAGGGTTTTCTACGCCTCTGTCTCTGTACTGTGGTTAGCAGACCTCGCTTATCTCACTGGTGGTGTGGATATAATGGTTACTTACATGAGGAGGGTTTCCAAGTTGTACTCAGTGTTTTGTTTCTTTATTGTTGGTGTCCACGACCCCTGTAGGGAATTCCTACCAGTTTTGGGGCGTAAGAGAGTCGTGGGGATTGACCTTTGACCTCTGCTTTCGTTAGGCATCTATGTTTGTGACTTTCTGGCATTTCTAAACGCTGTCAATTTATAATGTATAATTGTTGGGATTAAATCGTGTATGAGTAGAGTGTCGATCTGTGAAATTTTAAAACTCTATGCCTCTTTGATGAACTAGATGATGGTGGTTGTTATAGCTTGAAATGACACCTCTCCGTCCGTGACGACACTTGTTTCCCTTGGTCGCATGACGACACTTCTTGAGATCAAGTTCAGTCACACAACAGGACAATTGTGGATGGAGGAGTCATTTGGGACACTAAAAATGGTTGAAATTACCTCATTCTTGACCCATTTGATGTATATGACCCTTAGGAACATTTTTCCAGACCAAACCATCTCCTGAAAATGAGCAGAAAAGCCTGTTTTTGGCCATTTTTCACTATGAGCGCGACTCTACTGTTATAATAGTAGCGTGTGTACGCGACTTTACCTCATTCAAAGTAGCGCCCATTGCCATATGTACGCGACTTTGTATACTGTAGAGTAGGGTACACTCTTGTTTTGGTCAAAATCTCGAAATTCGAGTAAGTTAAGTTGGTTGGGAAACCTCTTGAGTGGTTATAACTTCTTTTCCTCTTCCTCATTGATTATATAAGGAGGGTAGAAGGGCCATGTGAAGGGGCAAGCCTAATTGCAAAGTTATGCTGGAGGAATGGAGACCCTCATCCCCCTCTCTTGTGCTTTAGTTTTGGTAAACCCTAGTACAATTGCTTAGAGGCTGGGATCCTTGGAGAACGGAAGCAGGAGACCTTGAATCTAGGTTTCGTGAAGTGCCAAGCTTGAAGGAAAGGAAGGTATAATTGTATGTACTTGCTTTCATTCATTAATAAAGATCAGACGTTCTTCTCTTTCCAAATATGACCTATTAATGTGTCTTAAGATTTGATCACTGTTTGATTATAGTTTGATGTCTCTTTCCATTATAGATATCAGTATTATATATGTAGTCAAATGTATTTGAGAAAGGTATCAAGTTGTTTTGCAGGTCTGGGCATTGCGACACTGGATAAGCATTGAAGAGCGAGGGAGGAAAAGCTAGGATCAACCTTCTGAATAAGGTGCCTACATCTCTAAACCCTAATCTCTTCATTTATTAGTTATACTTGCAGAATGCTTGTAAGTCTATCTTTATCACCGTAAGTTGGTAGTTTCTCCCCTGAACTATAGGTGCATTTTCCCCACAACAGAATGGCGACTCCGCTGGGGAATAAGCCTAACTGCTTAGGGGTATCCAAGGTCATTTCTTCAGTCTTGTTTGATGGTCTTTGTTCATTTTCTTGATTAGGATCAGTTAGTAGGCTCTGTTTGACCCTCCTGGGCTTTTTACAAACCCTTCCCAACCCTTGCAAACCTTTGTGGACCCAGTTTGGGGGTTTTAACCCCGTTTTTTAGATTTTTTTTCTTGTACGCTACTGTTTGTACCACACAGTAGCGCCCATACTACTATGAGCGCTAGTTTCCTTCATACACAGTAGCGCCCATACTGCTATGAGCGCTAGTTTCCTTCATATACAGTAGCGCTCAAAATCTGGGTTTGAAATTTTTGAGTTTTTGGGTTGTGGACCCAAATCTAGGGGCTGTGGCTGCATTTTTGGGGTCCCTGATGACCTTAGGTCTGAGTTAAACCACTGTAAGTGGTCTCCCATCCTTGTACTGATCCCACATTCATGATTTGAACCTCTTTTGATCGATTTGGGCTTGTTTGGAAAGTTTTGGGGTTTGTTGACTTAAGTTGGGGGGTTGTGGACCTGTTTGGTGTTTTGTACCCTAATTTGAGTCTGATTGAACTTGCTTGCCCCATTTCCACTGGATTTGAAACCTCTTGAGTCTTTTTGACCCTGTTTGTATCTATTTGAGTGAAATTTCTCTTTTAGGTTGGTTTCTTGTCCTCCCTTATGCTTTTAGTTTTTCTTTTGTAGTGAAAGCTCAAGTGTTTTGGCTGTTGTTCAAGACCTTGTTTGCATTGTTTACGTGCAGACCTGACTTTACCAAACCATACTTCTTCGTAGTTCATTTGCTTCGTTTGGGTCTAAAAGTAGTTTTTGTACTCTTTTCCCAATGTTTGGCATGCTTACATCAATAAGAATTTGAAAGTCATATAAGGTAGCTTTTACTGCTCCATAAAGAGAACCTGAAAGTTTCTTTGCTTTGCTTTGATAGTAGGTTAGTTTCAGTTTTTGTTTCTTACCTTTGAAAAGCATAAAGAATTTTGATTCATTTTCTAAATAGAGTACCTTGCAAGTGGCTTAAAAGATTTTAGAGTGCTTTGCATCAAAAAGAACAAGTTTTCTTTTGCATACCTAGTTGCTTGAGTAGCTGCATTCTTAGGTTTTGAGTTTAATTTTTTACATTTAGACTTTATTTTTACCTTTTTTGCATTCAAAAGATTAAAAAATTGCATTTGCACATGCATTCTAAATCAGAATTTTAAGACTTGCATTGAAAAGAAAAAGATTTGTTTGGTGGTAAATATTTCATTTTCAGTACTCTATTTCTATTATAACCACTCTCACACACCCACTACCTTTTTTAGTAATCAAGTAACCTTTAAAATGAACTCTAATAAAATGAACTAGCAACATTTTCTTTTCTAGGTTACACTACACCAACTAGTTTTGGTTAGGATCTTGGGTTTAAAACACCTTAAACCACCCAAGATCACACATTGCGCAAAAATCGTAGTGAGACTATCATTAGGCAAACCCACCTCACTCAAAATTTGCCTGGGAGCATATGCAGTAGGTCAATGTGAGATCAGTTTGTGGGAATACCCCTCCTACTTTCTGTTCGAGCATACGCCAGGATCGGATTGCGTATTGGGGACTCTTTCGAGTTTCGGGCTTAGCTACCCTGCCCACGCTTTCTGATTCGACCGGTGACTGTTCCCCCAGGAATTTTCGGTGTTGTGGTATCCTTAGTATCAGACTCTAGGTTCATACACAGGTGACAGCGGAGGGTATATCTGCTGTACCTAGGACAGACGTGGGAGGAAATCCCTTGCAGGTCTTTGGGAGGGCGGTTGGGTGATTCCAGCGCTTGCACCCTTAGTCATTGTATTGTGGACCCCGGGTAACTGTCCTTCATCCTTCGTTGATCTGTTCTGGGCCCTCATCATCCCAGACTCTTCTCCGGAAGGCATCTGTTTGCCTGGTTTGATTTACTTAGGACCTTTTTTTAGTGGTGTGCTCTTTGTGCTACTTGTTTTTAGTTTGCCTTAGGGAACTTCTTGTTCATTTGAGCGAGAAACTATGTCTAGCATTCCGGCGAGTGCCAATCAAGGTACCCCTGTTCCGGGGGATCCTTGTGCTGTTCCATTCATTGGAAACATTGGTGCTCCCTTAATGGCTACTCTGAATCTTCCTGGATTCACTATTGGGCTGCCGGTTTGGTTGTTTTCCACTCCGAATGCCTTGCATGCTCCTGACGCTTCTTTTGTGAGCACCTCAAATCAAGAGCATCAGAACCCTGTGCCTCCTTTGCCAGTAACATCTTCTCCTCCTCCTTCTACCTCATGTGGCGAAAGTAGCAATACTAGTAACCAGCAGTCTAAAAGGAATAGACGGGGGAAGAATAGGAAGAAGATGCCAAAACAAGGGGGCAAGCACCCTGCCTCTGCAAATCATGCAGGGGGCACCCACCCAGCCTCTGGAGGTCATGCTGGGAGAAAACTTTTAGTCACTGAAAATCATACTGAAAGTTTGTCTTCAACCACTGTCAGTCATGTTGAGGACACGTCATTGATCACTGCTAGCCATATTAATGACAAGTCACCAGTTCCTGTGAGTCATACTGGAGACACCAGATCAGCCACTGCAAGTCATGCTGAGGGAGTTGACATTGTCGACAAACCCAACAAACAGAAGCTTAAGTTCCCTTGTAAGTTTTGCGAGGGAGACCACCTTACTTACTTGTGCCCTGTACTTCCAGAAGTGCAAAAAGTGTGGTCCTTAGTTCAAAAGTCTTATGCTTCTGAGCAACCAGCCTCTGTGAGTCATGCTGGGGGCAAGCTGTCAGCCAATGTTAGTCATGCTGAGAGTACTGACGTTGTAAAGGAGTCTAAACCTATAGGACAGAAACCAAAGTTCCCTTGTAAACTTTGTAAGGGAGATCACCTTACTCACCGATGCCCTGCCATTCCAGAGGTACGAAGAGTGTGGTCCATGTCTGAAGGAACCTCTGTTCTTCAGTTGTCTATAGATTCCCTGCAGCCAGATCAACTTTTGGTTGATAAAGTGGTTGAACCAATGCAATCTTTGGTCGACCCCACTCTTCCTTCGGAGAGTGAAGTGATTGAATCGATGCAATCTTCGACCGATCCCATCAGTCCTTCAGAGATTGATGCACCTACTACTGAAGTCTTCTGCATTTCCAGTTTGGATGTTCCTGAAAAAGGGGGCACTTCATCTGTGCCATGTGAACCCCTACCAAGCCCTAGGATTGTTTCCTTTGATTGGAATAGTCTAGCTGAGCCTCGTCTTCCTTCTTCGACACCTTTTCAGATAAAGGTTGATATCTGGAACCATACGGTTGATCGATGTATTGTTGATGAAGGTGCTTCTGTTAGTATCTTATCCGCTTATGCTTGGAGAGATTTGGGTTTCCCTAATGTTTTTCCAGCTGCTAATTGGCCGTTGACCTTTGATAGAAGACCTAGTGAACCGATCGGATTCCTCCGTCAGGCACCTGTTACCTTGGGTGGAAAAACAGTCTTAGTTGATTTTATGGTTTTAAAGGACCCTATGGACTTTGATATGATCCTCGGGCGTGATTACGTTTATGCTATGCATGCTGTGGTGTCTACGCTTTTTCGTGTGATGCATTTCCCTCATAACGAAAACATTGTCACCATCGACCAGCTTGCATTCGTTGATCCTCCTTATTACCCAACTGTAGACCAGTCTGATCCCTCGTCATTAGGCACTACTATGTCACATGTGCCTCATGTGGCATATTGTTCCTTGAGTTCAACTGCTACTGAGAAGAAGTCTCTGAGTTCATGCTTACCTTCTCGGGACTTGGTCCCAGCTTTTGACCAAGTGACACCTCCATCTGAATGTTTAGATATGTATTCTATCTGGGATGATATACTTCCTTCCGATGAAGTTTTCCTAGAGTCTATGGTACAGTTTGCCATTCACTTGGATGTTGATCCAGTCACAGTTATGTCCAGCCCCGGTTTGACCTTAAAGTCTGATCTTCCTACTGTTAAGTCTTTGGACTCTCCTATAGATCAGCAAATCGGTGTTCCTACTGAGTTTGATTATGCTTCTAGAATTTTCAACTCCCGTGATGATGAATTTGTTCCTGCAGATTCCATCATGTCCTTCAACTTTGATCTTCATCCTGAATTTGATCTTGTTGATTGTAAGTCCTCAGGCTTGGGTACCATCGAGTCTTCATTTGAAAACTCTGCCTTGTTTATGCCTGTTGTTGATGATAGTGAAGTTGAAAGTATTTGTACCATAGTGACTTGTATCGGGTCTTTCTTTACATATGTTTTAGATATGATCCTGGTACTAATGTTTCTTGGAGACAGGATTCTTAGCTGGATGTATACTTGCTTACTGGTCCTTTTCGACACCTTGTGCGATCATGTCAGGTATATTCGGAACCTTGCATATAGGTTTAGGCTTCCCCGATGTTATGTTGCATTTGAACCTTTTGCCATCCGAATTTGCCATAGGGTCGAACCTGTTGGATATTGGTGTGTTAGCCATCTCTTTATGCATTGTGCACCAGTACGACAGCAGAGCCTACCTAACATGGGTCACCCTAGTCAGCACCCTTATGCCATTCTGGTGCCCATGCTGAGTTTTTCTCATAGGCTCGGGAGCCTTTTTAGATTTACCATGACTTTGAGAAGAAGCCTCATATCTTTCTTCCTCATATATTTCTGGCCATCCCTGATAAGGCTCCCATCTTTGTGTTCAAATTGCATATGCATCTATTATGATCCCGCTTGCGCTAATGAGCCTGAAGCCGGCTTCCACGCTTTTAGCCCGTTGTATAAGCCTCCATCTCTGATCTCATTTCCGCTAAGCCCTGTATCATTTTGCCTTTTCAATTTGACACCTTTTACCTGGAGGAGACACACCCTGAGTGTCCTTATCTTGCCCATGTTCCTTGCATTAGGCATAGCTTTGTTCCAAGCGCTTGGAGCTAGTTTTGCATGTCCCTGACACTCGTCTCCTTCCATGTCGAGCATTCTTCTGCCTTCACTTCGAGCTCGTTAAAAACAGTAAGTAGGTTACGAGCAGTCTTCCACCTTTCCTTCGAGCTCGTTAAAAACAGTAAGGAGGCTACGAGCATTCTTCTTTTACTTCGAGCTCGTTAAAAACAGTAAGTAGGTTATGAGCATTTCTTTCATCTTCACTTCGAGCTCGTTAAAAACAGTAAGGAAGTTATGAGCATTTTCCTATCTCCTTTGAGCTCATTAAAAACAGTAAGGAGGTCCTGAGTTTACTCTTCCGGACTCGTTAAACCTTTACGGAAAAGATCCCTATGGAGTTCTTTTAAGCCCTTTTCAGACTCCTTAAATAGGAAAAGTTTGCCGAGCATAGTTGTCTTTTCGGGCTCGTTAAAATAACTGAATCGACATCCACTTAGGTATAGAATTACCCCTTTTCCGGGCCTTGGTGGATAATTTACGGAAAAGGTATACTCTAGGTATACTCCTGTATGCGCTAGAAGAGTTCTCCTTTTATCATTTTACACTTTTTCGGGGAAGGAGACTAACTTTACGAAAAAGGACCTTTGGAGTCGTCTTTAGGGTTTTCAGACTCTCTAAATGTGAAAACACCAAGCGAGCACATACCAATCCGGGCTCGATATAAAATCCACGGATAAGTGTATAGAGGACTGTTTAAGTTTTTCAACTCTATAAGCAAGAAAACACCGCCGAGCACAGACCAATCCGGGCTCGATATAAAATCCACGGATAGGTGTATGGAGTTTTCTTCTAGGTTTTTCAGACTCCTTAAATATGAAAATACCGTCGAGCATGCTTTAGTTCTTTGTCAAGCTCGTTAAAAAATGAAAAAGGAAAGGGAAGGGAAGAATGTCAAAATATCTTTCAATATGATGGCAGCAAGTCAACGATCTCCTTGAACAAAGCACCTGTTTTGAGTCTATCAAACAAGTTGGGTTCTAGCATTGGCCTTAGGGTAAACTTGATCTCAGAGTTCCTACTCCTCCGTTTGGTTAATCTTACAATCATATGGAGAATCTGTTAATGTCTCCTACATTGCAGACTTGTATCGTGGTCCCTTTGTGTTAAAAGCTGCCTAAGTCACTCTTGTGTCGTGCTCACTGTTCAAGGATATAACCTGTGTCGGCCATTCTGCAGTTGCCTTGACCTCATGTGTCGGCCATTCCTTGGTGTCAGTCTGTTTCATCATGTTGTCAGTCCTACTCCAAATAAGCTCATACCTTTTGAGTGTCCCTCATGTTGGATGATGGAGGATGCATTAAGGCCTCCCTTCCAACGGACTTCTTCCCATCGACTTCAACTCATTGTGCTCTGGGAATGAAGTTTAGAGTTTCGGTTAGTACCTTGGGGATTGCAGTCATTAGTGGCAGTTTCCCTCGCTATTGGATAGATGGGAATACATCAATGTCTCCTATCCGATGGATTCTTCAAGTGTTCGACGGCAAGACCATCTATTCGCACTTGCTTGAATGTACTAGGTACCTTGGGTTCCATTTTCATTATTGGTGGACACCCTCGCGTTTGTTAACGGTATACATCAATGACCGGTAATCAAACGATACCTCCCATGTTCGACAACAGCTCATTTATTCGCATGGATAGGTTTGTACTTTGGGTTGTTTTTGGATGAAGACCTTGGGATCCTCGATAGCATCACCTCATTTATGTTATCGCCCAAGTTGCGCAAGATTGAGCCACACTCTTTTTGGCTCTTGATGAGACATAGATCCAGCTTGTTCTCTATGGCTATGTTCTCCAGTTTTGACATAGATCCACCTTGTATTTATGTGGCTATGTTTACACTTATGTTCCTCATGGATCCACGCTTGTATTCTAGTGGCCATGATATATGCATTAGTATTTTGGATCATTATTGTATCCTCTTGGAGATCATGTTCCACCATTTGAACATGGACAGTTACCCCATGGATAAGTTTGTCTGACTTTGCCTTTGCTTTCAGGTACTTCATTTGAGCCTATGATTCTTGGTTTCTCCGTTCCTCCACGATTCAACTCTTTTTTATTTTTTATAATGTATTTCGGCCATCGTTTCCCGTACTCCCTCTGACCTCATACATTAGGGGGCATCTGTTATAGCTTGAAATGACACCTCTCCGTCCGTGACGACACTTGTTTCCCTTGGTCGCATGACGACACTTCTTGAGATCAAGTTCAGTCACACAACAGGACAATTGTGGATGGAGGAGTCATTTGGGACACTAAAAATGGTTGAAATTACCTCATTCTTGACCCATTTGATGTATATGACCCTTAGGAACATTTTTCCAGACCAAACCATCTCCTGAAAATGAGCAGAAAAGCCTGTTTTTGGCCATTTTTCACTATGAGCGCGACTCTACTGTTATAATAGTAGCGTGTGTACGCGACTTTACCTCATTCAAAGTAGCGCCCATTGCCATATGTACGCGACTTTGTATACTGTAGAGTAGGGTACACTCTTGTTTTGGTCAAAATCTCGAAATTCGAGTAAGTTAAGTTGGTTGGGAAACCTCTTGAGTGGTTATAACTTCTTTTCCTCTTCCTCATTGATTATATAAGGAGGGTAGAAGGGCCATGTGAAGGGGCAAGCCTAATTGAAAAGTTATGCTGGAGGAATGGAGACCCTCATCCCCCTCTCTTGTGCTTTAGTTTTGGTAAACCCTAGTACAATTGCTTAGAGGCTGGGATCCTTGGAGAACGGAAGCAGGAGACCTTGAATCTAGGTTTCGTGAAGTGCCAAGCTTGAAGGAAGGTATAATTGTATGTACTTGCTTTCATTCATTAATAAAGATCAGACGTTCTTCTCTTTCCAAATATGACCTATTAATGTGTCTTAAGATTTGATCACTGTTTGATTATAGTTTGATGTCTCTTTCCATTATAGATATCAGTATTATATATGTAGTCAAATGTATTTGAGAAAGGTATGAAGTTGTTTTGCAGGTCTGGGCATTGCGACACTGGATAAGCATTGAAGAGCGAGGGAGGAAAAGCTAGGATCAACCTTCTGAATAAGGTGCCTACATCTCTAAACCCTAATCTCTTCATTTATTAGTTATACTTGCAGAATGCTTGTAAGTCTATCTTTATCACCGTAAGTTGGTAGTTTCTCCCCTGAACTATAGGTGCATTTTCCCCACAACAGTGGTAGCGATGGCAGAGTATGATTTGTGTTTTGTATTGGAAAAGAGGAATGTATAAAACAAAACAATGATTCGTGTCCTTCCTATTGTCATCGTTTTAAAACAATTGTAGTATGTGTAACTTCGTGTATCTTTTCAAGAAACGAAGTAGATAGAAAAGAAATCATACAAGGAATGATGCCGTGTTTCTCTTACTTCAGATTTGGTATTGTTAGGTATTCAAAATGTCTGGACTAAAGATTTTCTGTTTAAAACAAAATTGGATCTTAGTATCTAAAATGTCTTGATGAAGTTTAAAACTAAGGTTTAAGATGAGAGAAAATAAACACAAAAGATTTTGGTTGAATTAAATCAACAATTCTTATATTCTAGTAAGCAATACAATGACTAGCAAAGACTAGCTGGCTAGTCCTGCTAGGAATGCCATTTGACTCTGGGAAATCTTGTTTTAAACAGAAATTAAGAACATTACTAATTCCAAATTTTATTCATAAAATAAATGTATAAATTATAAGAGGGTTTTATACAGATTTCATACCTGTTGATCTCTATATCTTGTTCCAGCTGTTAATGTCCTGCTGATCCCTGTAGCTTGTTCCTGCTGATAATGACCTGCACACTCAGCCAATAATTAATGAAAACCTCCTGAGCTCTTAGCTGACTTGAGAATTTATCTTGGATTGGATGAATTTGGGACTACCACGTTCCTCCCAACCATGATTCTACAACCGTTCCTGGTTCAGTATGAATCCCCCCGAGCTGGTTCTGACATGCAAACTGAGAAGTAGAGGCCCTAGGTGTGTAGTTGGTTCAGATCTATGGATGGATTTGGTAGCTGGTAGGGAATCTCTAGTCTCTCCTTTTTCATGTCAGATTCCCTCGTTTTAACATGGTAGTTCCTGTAGTAGATGATGATAATAAGATTTGTTTAATCAAGTTGAAATAGTTGTGTTTAATCAAGTTGAAATAGTTGTGATAAGACACGTAAGTGCTATTCAGAGTCCTCTCGACTCAACACTTGAAATCTAGTAACCCCGAGTGCTCTTCATAGCCTTTTAACTCAACACTCTCACATGGGCATTACGTTAGTGCAATTCCAGAGCCTCTGCTCAACACTAGAGCTAGAATGTGGTTGTGAGGCACATCTAGGATATGTAAGTGGCCTCGGATCTGGTAATCATTTCTTTCAAGCTTGGAGTGCTCCAGGGTTCATGGCCAAGACTCAACGTACATTGGGGCTTAGGCCCAATACGAAATAGAATCCTCTAAATACATCAAGGCTTAAGCCCAGTATATAGGTCATTCATGTGTTTCTGAGTCCACGCTCAACACACTAAATAATCAACCATGTAAATCAAGCTCTGCACAGTATAATGTAACAAAAGGAATAATCTCAGTATATCATAATTTGTAACCAATTCTCATAATACAACATAGTTTATTCATTCGGGATTTCCTACCCCGCATATATCAATAATGAAAAACAATTAGGGTCCATGCCCAATATATCAACTCACGAAGGAATAAATCAAAACAAACTAATTCTATGTCAAACATAATAAATCTCATGTACTGGGGCCGTGACCCGATATAACATCATATCATAGTTAGTCAAAAAGTTGGGATATTACATCCCTCCCCGCTTAGAACAACATCGTCCCAGTGTTTCTAGGGACTAGGAATGAGATCATGAAACAAGGCAGGGTATGCCTCTCTCATGGTAGCCTCATTCTCCCAAGTGGCCTCATCTGGTCCAAAGTGCCTCCATTGCACTTTCAACTGAGTAATGGTCCTCCTCCTAAGATGGACCTCTCTCTTGTCCAAAATGTGGATTGGTTTTGGCATGAAATCCCCTTCAGCCTCCACCTGTAATAAGGACCAATCAATAATATGTTTAGTATCGTATACATATTTCTTTAATAAAGAAGCATGAAAAAAATTATGAACTTTTATGTGTGCTGGTAGGGCTAACTCATATGCTACTAGACCCTTCTTGCCTAGCATTTCAAACGGTCCACAAAACCTTGGGGCTAGTTTACCACAACGCCCCAAGCTTAACGAACTTCGTTTCACTTTTATTCTTAGGAACACATGTTCACCGATTTGGTAGTCTTTGTCCTTTCTTTTCTTATTTGCGTAACTCTTTTGGCGGTCTTGTGCCTCTTTTAAATTCAGTTGCACCTTGGAGACTAATTGTTCCAAGTCTTTTAGTAAATATGGCCCTAGCATAAGCCTGTCCACCGGGCTATCCCAAGTGACGGGGGTCTGACACTTTCGACCGTAGAGTACTTCGAAGGGACTCATTTTGGCCGAGGTTTGATAACCGTTGTTGTACACAAACTCTGCGAGGTGTAAATAGTCTTCCCACTTAGTGGGATTGTTCATGACATACATTCTCAGCATATCTTCCAGAATTTGGTTTACTTGTTTCGTTTGTCCGTCGGTTTGGGGGTGATATGCGGTACTAAACTAAAGTTGTGTTTCCAACCTGGAGAAAAGTGCTCTCTAGAAGTTACTAGTGAACTTTGTGTCTCGGTCAGAGATAATTGCTTTGGGTATCCCATGTAACCGAAAAATCTCCTTTAGGAAGACTTCCACAATGTGAATTGCCTTGTAGGTAGATTTTACTGGTATAAAATGTGCGGCTTTCGACAACTTGTCTACTACTATGAAGATGGAGTCATTTTGTTTCTTACTCTTGGGTAGGCTTGTAATGAAATCCATACTTATTACCTCCCACTTCCATTCTGGAATGGGTAATGGTTGAAGTAGTCCGGAGGGGTGTTGGTGTTTCGCTTTGACCAACTGACATTCTTGACACTTTGCGATGAACAATGCGATGTCGACTTTCAGTTTAGGCCAAAAGTAGTGTTTCTTTATGGCTGAAATCATCTTTCGATATCCGGGGTGTCCTAAATAGGGGCTCCGATGGAATTCAGTGAGTATGTTAGGTCTAATGTCCCCTCCCTCGGGAACGTAAAGCCTCTCCTTTGACCATAACAATCCTGATTCATCTATCTTGTATTCTTTCTGTTGTTGAAAAAGCCTATCTTCCTGGATCTTTTTAAGGATCTCGACATATAACTGGTCATTTTGGCATGCCGTTCTAATTCTGTCGTGTAAGTCGGAGTCAGTTCGACTTTCAGTTACCTCATATAACATATGAGCTCGTCGACTTAAGGCGTCGGCGATCTTGTTTTCTTTCCCCTTGATGTGTTTCAGTTCAAAGTGATATTCAGTAAGGAAGTCTAACCACGTAGCCTATCTACCGTTCAGGTCTGGTTGATCAAACATATATTTTAGACTCATGTTGTCCATCTTTAGTAGAAATTTCTTACCCATGAGGTAATGTCTCCACATCTTTAGAGCGTGGATAATGGCGGCCAATTCGAGGTCATGAGTAGGATAGTTTTTCTTATGTTCCTTTAACTTCCTTGACTCGTAGCAGATAGCAAGGTCATCTTGCATAAGGAATCCACCGAGTCCTTCCTTGCTTGCATCGGTGCAAACTACGAAGTCCCCATTCGGGTCGGCAATTCGTAAAATTGGTACGCTAATCAGAAGTTGTTTTAACTTCTGAAAACTTTCCTCGCACTTATCAGTCCAGATAAACTTACTGGTTTTCTTTTGTAAGGAGGTCATGGGACAAGCGATCCGAGAGAAGTTCTCAATGAACTTTCGATAATACCCGGCTAAACATAGGAATGATTGTATGTCGAAAACACACGTAGGTGTGGGCCATTCTTCGATAGCCTTGATCTTTTCAAGATCAACCGCTATCCCCTTCTCGGAAATGATATGCCCTAAGTATTGTATCTGAGGTCTATAGAAATCACACTTGCTAAATTTTGCGTATAGCTGATGTTCTCGCAATATCCATAGGACTATTCGGAGGTGTTCCTCATGTTCTTCTTCATTCTTGGAATAGATCAGTATATCGTCTATGAAGACTAGAACAAACTTGTCGAGGTACTTACTGAAAACGTTGTTCATCATGCACATGAAGTTGGCAGGTGCATTCGTCAGATTGAAAGGCATTACTACAAACTCATAGTTGCCATATCAGGTGTGAAACACGGTCTTACTGATGTCCTCATCATGGATTCTCACCTGGTGATATCTGGATCGCAGGTCGATCTTCGAGAAGATCTTTGCTCCTCCGACTTGGTCAAACAAGTCGTCGATTCTAGGGAGTGGGTAACGGTTCTTGATGGTTAACTTGTTGAGTTGGCGGTAATCGATGCACATACACATCGTGCCGTCCTTCTTCTTAACAAAGAGGATTGGTGCTCCCCAGGGAGACACACTCGGTCGAATGTACCCCTTGTCTATTAGTTCTTGTAATTGAATCTTGAGCTCTACCAGCTTTGGTGTACTCATACGATACAGAGTCCTAGAGACAGGTACGGATCCGGGGTTTAGTTCTATGGAAAATTCTAAGTCCCGTTTGGGTGGTAACCTAGGTATCTCCTCGAGAAATACGTCTCTGAATTCTACTAGTATCAGGAAATACTCAATCTTTTGTTCTCTATCGGCTTCTACTACTTGAAGGTGGATTGCAAATAGTTTACAACCCTTTCTTAAGCATTTCTTTGCTTGTAATGCAGATATATGTCATACTGATACTTCCTTAGGTATACCTTGGATGGTTCTTTGGTTCCCTTGACCATCTGTGCATAGGATTGACTTATTCAAGCAATCCAACAAGGCATGATGTCCTTCCAACCAATCTATGCCTATTATTACGTCATAAGACCCTAGTGGTAAGATGTTCAAATCTACCCTAGTTGAAAAGTCGTTCAAATCTATCTTAGAACTCTTGACTAGTTCGGAAACCTTCCATTTGGTACCAGTAGCTAGCTGTACCAGCTATGGTGCTTTGTGACTCTCTCGGTTTAATTTGCAAGTCTCTACTATCCTAGGAGAGATGTAACTTCGGCAAGCACCGAGGTCTATTAGAACTAAAATGACATTGTTAGATATCTTACCCTCAATTTCTACCATGGTGGCTTGATGATCTGCCTACCGGCCATCAAGGGAGGCATAAATCCTAGGTGTCTTTGCCATATCTCCCATGGTAGGATCCGTTTGGATGTTGTGTAAAGTCCCCTCTGTTTTGTTGGGGCAGTCTCTGTAGTAATGTGGTCCCTGGCATTTCCAACAAGAAAAAATTGATGGGACTGCCTTTGCCCCTTTGTTGAAGGCTGGCATGTTGGCTAGTGGTGGGGGTGCACTTGGTCGAGCTTGGGGTCGGCTGAAGTTTCTGTTGGGTGGGAAACTGTTGTTATGTTTCCAAAAAGGTGGGGTTTTAAAACCTGGTCTGCGGTTGTCTGAGAAGGTCTTGAATCTGTCCCTATTTCTGTTAATGTTGTCATTCCTTGGCTGCCCATGCTCATAGCACAGCCTGGCTTTATGTAGGGTTATGTCAAGGGTTTTGGGCATGTCGAATTCTATCTTCTCTCTAAATTTTGGTGGAAGCCCACCCAAGAACTACTGAATTTTCACCGTCTCATCCTTAATATAAGGAACATAGTGCAACAAGTCCAAGAACTGATTTATGAAGGCTTCCATAGTCAGGGAGCCCATTTTCAACTCATGAAATTCTTTTATCTTCTTGTCGAAGAATCTTTCAGACATATACTTGTCCTGAAATATTCTGCTGAAAGTGTCCCAGCTTATGTCTCGTAGCTCTTGTCCCTTAGTGTGCTTTAAGTCCTGCCACCATCTGGTAGCTTTTCCATTTAGGTTGTATATGGCTAGTTGGGCTTGCATCTCACTGGAATAATTATGAACTTTAAAGTATTTATTCATCCCTAACAACCATTCTTCAGCCTTTTCTCCTGAGTTAACTTCCCCGTCATAAGTTGGGGCTCTTATCTTTCGGAACTCTCCTTGTAAGTTGTCATCACTCTTCCTCCTTCTCTTGCAAGGAGGCGGGGAGCCATTGTCATTGGAAGAGCTTTTACAGTCCTCTTCCAATGGTTCTGATTTATGTTCTTCTTGCTCTCCTCTCCTGCAACTGGCTGCTTTCCTTGTGTTAAGAGTGTTGACAGAGAAAGTAGTTAGCTCATGGGGTTTTTCCCCTGTTAGGTTTTGAAGTAGGGCTTCATTTATAGCCCACTGTTCTCTTCTTTCTTGCATATTCTCGTCCCTGAAACTTTGGAATTCTGCTTGTAATTGCTGCATGGATTTCTCTAAATCTGAGTTGAGCTCCACCACAATTTCTTGCTCTCGTGGTGGGGAATTTAGGTTGCCTTGTATACTGCTTCCTTATTATGCATTCATTCTTTTATTTCTGCTACTGCCTATACCTGAAATTTATATAAGTATCTATTGTTGGAAAAACAATGTGTTAGTTAATTATTTTCGTAAAAACATAATACAATAATTTAAACACTTTCCTGTTTCTGCAGTTGTGTTTGGTAGTGAGCCCAATAGGTCACTTGGTGTTTGTAACTTGCTCTGATACCACTTTTAATATCCCAAAAATAGCAAAAATTTAAAATTTTCTCTTCCTGCAATAGTCATTAGTTTATAATAACAAACTACATATGTTAGATTTAATTTTGTCAAAACATTCCTACTTGTACGAAACAATGTAAGCTAATCACCTTTGTGTTACATGGTCTCTGTTATGTATAATTTTTTGAGTTGAGGAAGCGGTATGGAAAAAAAATAATATGAGGTCATGTTTTCATTGCAATTATAACTACTCGTCGTAAATAACACTCATTATTGTTTTAAGAATTATATGGTCTAAATTTGGATGTCCAATGTCACCTTTAGGTGATGGATTCCTGTGACGTTGGTATGTTATTCATATGGTGGTACTATTATGCTCTAGGAAAGGTAATTACATACCTCGGCAGGGTTGCCGAGAGGTATGGGTGAATGTTGTGGTGGCCGGACTTACTTAGCAAAATGCTAATGCTATTTCGCACTTCTGTGTTTGCAGGTCTATTCAATCCGAGAGTGCTATCTCTAAATAGTTGGTTCACATTTTACTATTGGTCCTATCCCACCAGGGTAATGATAAGTTAAATAAAGTGAGGATCCCATTACCATGGGAGTTCATACATAAAGGTCTCCCCAAAGTAAAGGGCATGACTGGAAGCTTAATGTAAATTGAATGAAATGTGGGGTGGGTCATAGTCTCACTATAGACTTTGTACAAAATCGAGCCTGTTGGAATTTAAAAGCAAGTGTGGTTAAATCCACGACTTCACTATAGACTTTGCAATTAAAATTGAGCCTCCACTATAGAGAGACTGGTATATTCTTAAATGCGCTTTTAATGAGTATGGGTGACAACCTGTCCTACGAGGGTTTGGATAATGGGTTGGGGTTTTCTATCTGTTATCCCTGTAGTCAACTTGTTCTCCATCTCTGGCCCTGCACTTCGTTGTATGGTGGTTGCGTTGTACACTGACCCGAGCCATGCTCGTGGTCAACACCCTTGGTAGGTGTTGGAGTGGACTATGGCGTAAGGCGTTCCTACTTCTTATAGGTAAGGAACGAATGGTTTCTATTTTCCTTTGGCACTTTCATCTTTCTGTATTGATCTTTGAACTAACTATTAAAACCTGTTGAAAATGGCAAGTGATAAAGCTTTGGTCAGGGATCTACGATGGTTCATGGTGCCGTGGCTAGGGTAATGGTAATTCTGGCTTACCCACTCGGGCCCTACCTCTCGCACCTCTTGTATTTGTATGTATGTGTTTAGCCTGGTCTAGAATGGAGGCTTTCGTAAGCCTTGGGCTTACTAACTCACCTTTGGAAGTTGTTATTTGTCTATTGGCTAGCCCAGAAAGAATGGGGCTCTCACTGTAATTTTAATAGTTGAAAAGTAAAAGAACTTATTTAATAACTGGGTCTTACTGGCCACTTGATTCTGCGAAATCTTATAAAATGAAATTCTATTTTGTCTGAGTATGACTCCTATACAGTTGCAATGGTTCCAATGGTACATTTCAAATTTTCTTGTATGAATATAAGGCCTTAAGCTGAAACTTATTGATGCTACTATTATGGGGTTCTTGGGTATTTTGGTAAGCTGTTTGCACAGGAATCGTTTACATGATAACAGGTCTTAGCACCTTCAGTTTGGAAAATATAGCTGTGGTTTGCATGTTATTTTAATTTGCACTTGCTACTGTGTTGATGCAATGGTGTTGCTATGTAAACAATGTATTGCCTGTGAAGAAATATAGGATATCAATGAGGGTTTTATACACCTCTGTCTCTGTACTGTGGTTAGCAGACCTCGCTTATCTCACTGGTGGCGTGGATATAATGGTTACTTACATGAGGAGGGTTTCCAAGTTGTACTCAGCGTTTTGTTTCTTTGTTGTTGGTGACCATGACCCTTGTAGGGAATTCCTACCAGTTTTGGGGCGTGAGAGAGTCGTGGGGATTGACCTTTGACCTCTGCTTTCGTTAGGAATATATGTTTGTGACTTTCTGGCATTTCTAAACGCTGTCAATTTATAATGTATAATTGTTGGGATTAAATCGTGTATGAGTGGAGTATCGATCTGTGAAATTTTAAACTCTACGCCTCTTTGATGAACTAGATGATGGTGGTAGCAATGGTAGAGTATGATGTGTGTTTTGTATTGGAAAAGAGGAATGTATAAAAAAAAACAATGATTCTTGTCCTTCCTATTGTCATCGTTTTAAAACAATTGTAGTATGTGTAAATTCGTGTATCTTTTCAAGAAATGAATTAGATAGAAAAGAAATCATACAAGGAATGATGCCGTGTTTCTCTTACTTTAGATTTGGTATTGTTAGGTATTCGAAATGTCTGGACTAAATATTTTCTGTTTAAAACAAAATTGGATCTCAGTATCTAAAATGTCTTGATGAAGTTTAAAACTAAGGTTTAAGATGAGAGAAAATAAACACAAAAGATTTTGGTTGAATTAAATCAATGATTCTTATATTATAGTAAGCAATAAAATGACTAGCAAAGACTAACTGGCTAGTCCTGCTAGGAATGCCATTTGACTCTGGGAAATCTTGTTTTAAACATAAATTGAGAACATTACTAATTCCAAATTTCATTCATAAAATAAATGTATAAATTATAAGAGGGTTTTATACAGATTTCATACCTGTTGATCCTTGTAGCTTGTTCCAGTTGTTAATGTCCTGCTGATCCCTATAGCTTGTTCCTGCTGATAATGACCTGCACACTCAGCCAATAATTAATGAAAACCTCCTGAGCTCTTAGCTGACCTGAGAATTTATCTTGGATTGGATGACTTTGGGACTACCACGTTCCTCCCAACCATGATTCTACAACCATTCCTGGTTCAGTATGAATCCCCCCGAGCTGGTTCTGACATGCAAACTGAGAAGTAGAGGCCCTAGGTGTGTAGCTGGTTTAGATCTCAAAAATCTATGGGAAGAGTTCACTTCCTTCAACAGAGAGTTCTTCTTAGCATAATAATACTCAAATAAAAAGATCCCCCAAACTTTGGGGTCTGTTTTCCTTAAGTAGGACAAATCTTGAATTATGACTATTGGAAATTACTGGTTTCTTTAAAAAATAATTTAATTTATATAAACAATATTTGTTTATTTCACTGCTAGTTAATTTTGGAAACTAGGAGGTCTCACTTTGTTTACCAAAGTGTTTTTGATTTTTTTTTAATCTTTTTATAATAATAATAATAATAGTAACAATTACAATCCTATCCAAATATTAATAAATAATAAATTGTAATTGGTAGCCCACTTAAGCATAAGTATATATAATAAAACTAATCAATATTATATATATTGAAACTCCTAATTACTAATACTTAGCTTTGGGATCCTTTAAGCATTTTGTTTCACATAATGCTTCTTTTAATTCTTTTTAATGAAAGGGGGTCCACTTCTGTGGATGGCTTTGGTAGCTGGTAGGGCATCTCTAGTCTCTCCTTTTGCATGTCAGATTCCCTTGTTTTAACATGGTAGTTCCCATAGTAGATGATGATGATAATATTTCTTTAATCAAGTCGAAATAGTTGTGATAAGACACGTAAGTGATATTCAGAGTCCTCTCGACTCAACACTTGAAATCTAGTAACCCCGAGTGCTCTTCAGATCCTTTTAACTCAACACTCTCACATGGGCGTTACGTTAGTGCAATTCCAGAGCCTCTGCTCAACACTAGATCTAGAATGTGGTTGTGAGGCACATCTAGGATATGTAAGTGGCCTCGGATCTGATAATCATTTCTTTCAAGCTTGGAGTGCTCCAGGGTTCATGGCCAACACTCAACGTACATCGGGGCTTAGGCCCAGTACGAAATAGAATCCTCTAAATACATCGGGGCTTAAGCCCAATATATAGGTCATTCGTGTGTTTCTTAGTCCACGCTCAACACACTAAATAATCAACCATGTAAATCAGGCTCTGCACAGTATAATGTAACAAAAGGAATAATCTCAGTATATCATAATTTGTAACCAATTCTCATAATACAACATAGTTTATTCATTCGGGCTTTCCTGCCCCGCATATATCAATAATGAAAAACAATTAGGGTCCATGCCCAATATATCAACTCACGAAGGAATAAATCAAAACAAACTAAGGCTATGCCAAACATAATAAATCACATGTACTAGGGTCGTGACCTGATATAACATCATATCATAGTTAGTCAAAAAGTTGGGATATTACACAAATCGACAATATAAAGTAGATTTTAACAGAAAATGTAGGAAATCTACAATTTGCAGAAGAGCTACAACAAACTACGTTTTTTCTACAAAAATGATTGAAACGACGTTGAAATAAAATCTACCCTAACAAAGAAAAGTCATTGCACCTACCTCGGGTGGGCCCTTACCCAAGGTTTCTAAAGGAACTAAATAACTACTCAAATATAGACTTCAACAAGGGCATGATAACCTTATTAAGTTTAAATATCACCTCAACAACCAATTTGAACACATTACATTCACCATGGAGGTTGAAGTTGACGAAAGCTTTCCTTTATTAGATGTTCAGTTCACCAAGAAACCTGATGAGTCATTAGCTCATCAAGTTTTTAGGAAGCAGACTCAGACGGAGCAATATCCCCATGCCAAGTCCCACTATCACCCTGTTTAGAAATGTGGGATGCTTAAGACATTAGCTACAAGAGACCTAATATTTTTTATGTGGATCATATAGATGATGAGAAGAATCACCTCCTTGAAGTTTTTGAGAATAATGGTTACTCTAGGGATGAAGTAATAAAATGCTTTGATAAATCTAACCGAGGACCCAATGCCAAGTCTCACGGGAACGAGGATGTTTCTATAGTTTTCTTACCTTACATTCAAGGGATTAATGATAATCTAGCAAGAGTTCTAAGGAGAAAAAACATCATTGCCAATTTCAAGCCCCTTACGACCATCATGAAATCTCTTAGATCTGTGAAGGACCCCATTGATCCCTCTGATAGGAGAGGAATCTATTTGATCCCCTACTCCTGTGGTAAATCTTACATTGGTGAAACCAGTCTTCAGAATTAGGTTTCATGAACATGTTGTTGATATCAAGCACAATCACTCTCGTTCCTTGCTCTCATGGAACATGCATACATGACGAAGCATCACATTTGTGTTCAAGATGTCAAGATGCTTTCTATGAAGGATCATTCCTTTAATAGGAAATTTAAAGAAGTCATTGAAATCATGAAGTGCCCCAACAATCTTAACAAAGATGATGGATCGAATATTTGTAGTAACTAGGCGTCGATGCTTGCACATATGATACCTTAAGTTAATGGTCAATGTTTGACCCTTCCCCTTTATTCATGTTTAGGGTTCCTGTCTTCCTTTTCTTCATATTTAGTGTTTCTAATATTCCTTTTCACTTTTTAATATTTTATTTTATTTTAATATTATTTTAGTATTTTATTTTTTTCTTTCAATCCCTTATTTTAGGGTTAAGTTACCCCTTTTCATTTCCTTCTTTATCTTTTCATTCATCTAAATCTTTTACTGTTATAGTATATATTCTTTTATTATTATTATTAAAATAGCTTTATATATCTAATTTTAATTATATATATATATCTCAATTTATTTTAATTTTAATTCTATATATTTTATTATTATTTAATATTTTTTTTTATATTTTTTCCCTCATTCTACTCTATAATGGTTTTATTTCATTTAATTATTCCTCTTTAAACTATATTATTTTTTCTATAACCCCTCTTTTTATATATTTTTCTATTTTATTAAAAACATTTAGGGTTTGCTATGGGGTCCCTTTCCCTGCTTTTTGTTTAACATAAAATTTCCATGGGCTTTGTGATCCCTTCATTTCTTTATTTAATCCTTCAAGATCAGAAATTCCTCATCATGTCTTGTCAACTCTCTTTCTTGATGATGGACCACATCAGCCTGGTCTGAAACATCGATTTAAAAATCTATCGTGATAGATCTAGAAGACTCTTTTTCTCAAAAGTATTTTTCTCATTAATGTAGAAAACCAGTATTACATCAGAAATGTATTCGTCTCAAATAACATGATTTGAAAAAAATAGCATAATCGTTATGTAAAAAATAGCACAACCCCTAGGCTCGCTTAATCCACTATTTAAATACAAAAAAGGGTTCCATGATCTTCTCGATCAGTTTCTATTTATACTAAAGTTTTTAATGGACTAATAATGTCTGTGTCTACGATTGAGATAGTAACGTGCAATATTCTGTGTATTGTCATCATAGTAATATCATGCTGAGAGAACACATGGATAATGCAGGAGATGTCAAGGCACCTGCTTGATTCAATCTTCCTCCAAAAGTGAACCGAAAAGGATCTTGACCATTCTAATAAGGGATTTGTGCCAACAAGGATCTTGACTGCACCATAGGGATATTGCTCGATTTGGACTTCCTCAAAATGCGCCACAAGGATTGTTCTACTAATAGTCATGACTGCAACCAAATGATTAGTATTCATATGCACTTTAGTCACCAAAAAGGAAGTCTAACAAATAAGCAATTAATTATATTCAACACATAATCCAACCGTTAATGCATGCAACATACATCGACCCACTGTCCATAGTGTTCCCTTTGTTTCTTACTTACATTCTCAAGCTTAAAAAAACAAGGAATATCATGGATTTCCTTACCCAAAATAGGGGCCCATCATCTCCCCCCAACTTGGGAAATTGCACATGCTTGTGCAATAAAGGAAGAAGATCTAATTTTCTTTTCGATGTATCCCCTTCTTATGTCTTGAGGTTTCAAGCCACAAATTTTGTTTTTGCACCTGTCTGATGGTATCCTTTATCCTGCTCTATTTGTTCCTAGTTGTCCTTTTCTGACTCCTCAGTCTATTCCTGATCTACGTTTGGTAGGAGAAGAGGGGGGATAAACATCAATCCAATCCATTCTAATCCCATTTTATCCATAGTGGATATGTATAAGGTTGATCTAAAAAGTTCTATTTTGAGATTAGATGGAGAGAGAACTTCTGCATGCCACATTTTCAAGGGAATACCCTTCCATATCGTTGGAATTCACTTGGTTACTCTGTCTCTTGCTTCTCCATAAACATCCCCTTTGAAATGTTCCACTGCTACTTATTTCTTTTATTTTAGTAGAGGGGTAAGATCAAGGTATTTCCTCAAATACTGGTGTGCTATGATAACCATTTCGGGATTAGCAGGTTCAACCCTTACCCATAGCTGTGATTTTTTCTCAGTTTCATGGTACTTGGAAGTCTCAGTAGGCCTTCTATTTTCATTAGATCTCAGTTGTACATTCCTGACATAGGGGTTTGGGTGCCACATGTAAGGATAGGGTAATCTATAATTATGCATATAAAATATACTCGATCTTTTCCTAGCTCACCTAGGACTCTCTGGAGGTTGTCAATAAAGTCATTTGGGTCTCTATCTGCGGAGCTGAGTGATCCTTAAGTATTCTGAGTTGAAACCACAACCATCGCTCCTTTAGAAATACTAAGTAGAGTATAGATGGTGGTGTGCATCTTATAAATTCTTGCATGATTTTGAAGGAGCTTTTTGCAATCTCCTCTAACTTTTCTATCTCCCTTGTCTTGGTCTCCAATTCTGAAATGCATGCATGTAGATCTTGGATCAAGTTGTAGTTGTCCTCTCCCAATTGTTTTTTATCCTCAATGTGTTGTATCTTCAAGAGGTGGATTTTTTCTTCCATCGAGTGGATCTCATGCTCTTGATGGTTATAATAACCCTTGATTCTCTCAACCTTTAGTGCTTTCACTATCTATTATATCTCTTTCCATTTCAAATTTTCTTTCTTTCATTCCTTCAATTGATTTTGTAGTTGTAAAATTTGTTGCTACTTCTATTGTAATAACACAATATTATCCATACCTAAAGGGGTTTTATCAATGGTGGCCTCACAAGGGTTTTTAAGAGATTCATGTGCTTTAACATCTTGGTAGTCATAGGGGACCTTTATATCTAATAGAGTGGAAGATTGTCTTGCTTTACCCAAGTGGGTTATACTTGCCTTTCCATTCTCTTGAGTCTTTCTTTTGGTTTTCTTACTTAGAGGGGAAGATCAATTGGCCTTTGGAGGAGTAGAACCAAGGGTACTGATTTGTATCAATACATATACAATCTCCTTTTACTTTCCATGTTTTTCCTTGATTCCTTCCTCCTTATTCTGCTTGACTCTCCTTCTTATAGAGGTTCTCATTCTTCTAGAAACATGTATTTCGACCATATTTGTTTTCCTTTTTCTGCTCGTGGAGGATATAGATGCAGATTCTCTTTGAGGTGATTGTGAGTCTCATTGAGGTGAATGTGATTCCTTCTTGAACAATTGTACCTCGTTATCAATCAAGTAAATAAATTTATCCCACTAAAGAGGAGCATAACTTTCTTGCAGAGCATCACAAACAAGGAGCTTAACCAGGAAATGGTGTGATAAGGAATCCAACTTCTCCAATTGAAACTTTATACTCATGGAGGCTAGTGTGATCCCGACTTATGTGAGAAATGAAATGAAAGAGAATATATAGAACCACATACACATATATAATGTAGGAAACACAATGATATAATAAATTCAAATTCTATTAAGTGAATGAAACATAATAGATTGTAAAATAAAAGTAGTTAGAATGGTGGTAGTTTTATCTCTAAGAAGAGATGTGGAGGTTGCACTCATTCATCACAAGTTGATTACAAAATGAGGCCGAAAGGCCTTTTTATCATAAGCATGAAGGAAAATAAAACCCTAAACATCCAAAAACCTAACTCTAGGAGATGAACCACAAAAAGGTTTGCGGGCGCTAAGGTGGTTAGTGGATGTGTCAACTACCCATGGGGCATAAATTTTGCATACAATATCCATTTAGGACACTTGGTATCCCATTGGAAAAGTATATCCGAGAAGTACACAATTCTCCTGTCCAGACCCGCCTTTGGCTACATTTAGAGTGTGGCATTGTCAAAAAATGTCATTTAGGGCCTCATAACAACCCCGAAATATTTGGGCCAGAAAAACCGTAAAAAACTACCAAAATAGAAAAATTGCTTTGAGCCAGTGGAATAAGTGGGTGGCCATCAATATCCATCTGGATCAGTCCTCCACCCTTAGGAAGTAATGGTCTCCATTGCATTTAGTTCCCGAATCAGATGGGGAAACTTCTGTTGAATTTAATTTTGGTGAGCCACTTTCCTTTGTGGAGAAACTACCCTGTATTGACAACATGATAGAGATGAATGCGTTGTTGGCAAGTTCCCTTCACCTACATATACATGATCTGATCAAATATATCCTTCTCCAAACAATCAGTCTTGAGTTCTCATGGTTCCAATTGCTCTTCCACCTTTGAGGTTTCTAGCAACGGTGGGAAATATTTGCGAAGGAGCTCCATATTAAATACTAGGTGCAGGCCAAGAAAGGGAGGAATGCTTAATTCAAAGGAATTATCACTGAGTTCCTTGGTGATGGTGTACGAACCACATCGAAGTGGATGAAGCTTGCGATGATGTCCCGTGAGCCACTTTTTCTACAAATGAAACCAAACCTTATCAACCACCTAAAATTTGTGTAGAACTCGATGTTGGTCATGTCGTTTCTTGTACTTGGAATTGGATTTCTATAGAATGTCATGGACTTGCTGACGGATGTGCTGAATACTTTCCAAAAATCGAGTGGCCTTTTCTACCTCATTGCGAGCGTGGGAATATTCCTCTTGTTTTGAGGAAATGGGAAAAGCTACATCAATTGGGGCCAATGGTTGGAATACCAAGAACACCTGGAAATGGATGTGTCTAGTAGAGTAGTGAAGGGATCTATTGTAGCTATGTTGATTATATGGAATACTCTCATCCCATGTGTGGGGATGTTTAGAATTGAACATCCTCAAAATATGCACAATCATTCTATTAACCACCTCTATATGTCCATTGGTTCGGGAGTGGAAGGTAGATGATTAGGTGAGTTTGGTTTCCATTATTGACCATAGGATAGACCAAAATGTGCTCAAGAATCTACTGTCCTGATCTGAAATGATAGTCTGTGGTAGAAAAAAATGAACCCAAACACGTTCGAAGAAAAGCTTAACAGTGGATTCGGTACTGATGCTCTTCTTGCAAGCTGTCAGAATGGCCATATTAGAGAAGCAATCCATGACCATAAACACACAACCATTACCATGATTTGTTAGCTAGTATTGACATGTAGTCCATGGATATGGACTCCCAAGGCCCTTTGGGAGTAGGAAAGGGGGTGTACAACCCTTGATATTTAATGGCAAGTTTCACGATGGCATGGGAAGTGCATGATCTGATATATCTACTTACATTTTGTTGGAGCTTCGACCAATAGAAATAATTCCGCAATACTGTTATAGTATTTTCTATGACAAATTTCCCTTCCACTCGAATGTAGTGTTCTTCCCAAATCCGCTTCGCACGCTCGCTTGAAGGAACACAAAGATGTCCTATATGGAATAACAATCCTTCCTATAGATGAAAATATACCATTGGGGTGCCTACACACAATGATCAATAGGTGGAAGAAAACTTGGGATCACTATCATATAGTTGAGACCACTCAGAATTCTCATGTCCACAGAGTTTAGCATCATAGTCAAGGCTTCCACTATAGGTCGAATGAGGCAATCAATGACTCAATTGGTGCTTCCCTTCTTATACTTGATGTTTAGGTGGATTTGCTGCAAGTATGTGGACCATTTTTGGTTGTGATCATTCTGCAACTTTCCTTGTGTTTGCATGAACTGCAAGGGCTTGTGATTAGTGTGGATGATCATCTCTTTGCTGAGAATGTAATGCTTCCATTGGTGGAAATCTTGGACAATGGAATACATTTCCTTGCCATAGGTGGGTTATTTTTGGACTACATTTAACTGCATTTGAGAGTGTCTCGTTGTGATAGCTGCTCAAATGATTTCTTTTGTAACTTGGAACAAACAAAATTGGACTTAATTAGATCCTCCTTTGGTCAACTGGCTAAGGGGCCAAGCAATATGAGAGAATCCCAACACAAATATGAAATAGAAGTTGGAAAGGCCTAGGAAGCGTGAAAGCTTTGTGAGAGTCATTGGGGTCGGCTAGTCACAAATGACTTGGATCTTGGCTGGATCCACATGCACACCATGGTCATCCATGATCTATCCCAAATATTGAATTATCTCCGTTCCAAATGAGCACTTCTCTAGATTAGCATATAACTTGTGCCGATTACCTATTGATTATGTGTTGAGGATGTCATCTAGATATACGACCACAAAATAATTGGTGAATGGATGGAGATCATCATCCATCATCCTCATGAAATTTGTTGGAGCATTAGTCAAGCCGAAAGGCATGAAAAATCACTTAAAAATGGCTTCTCAATATTTGAATTATATCTTCCAAATATTGGTTAGATCAATTAGTACTTGATGATAACCAGACTTTAGATCAATCTTACTAAAATACTTGTCATTCTTGAGTTGGTCGAGAAGGTCATCAATTCAGGGAATGGGATAATGATTCCAGGTTATGACTTTTTTTAGTGCTTTGTAATCAATACAGAGTTTCCAAGTCCCATCTTTATTCTACACCAATTCAATTGGGATACCGCAAGGTGAGGAGCTTGGTCAGATGCACCCCTTTTGGATTAATTCTTGAATATGTTGCTTTATTTATTCATTTACCATGAGGGAATGCTTGTACACTATCCCATTAGGTATAGGTGCCCCAAGTATCAAATAAATTGTTAAATTTTCAGTATTAAATCACAATACTATAGGATCTTTGCTGAGAGAATAACATCTACAGTATATCAATGCATGACAATCATAATATGACAAGCATCACAAGCATCACAAGAATCAAAAGCATAGAGACAAGAGACACAGAGTTTCCATGGGGAAAACCCTAAGGTGAAAAACCCCACAAACTTCCTCAGAGATAGAGAGAGCAATGGCTCAACCAAAATACAACCAAATAATACAGAGATAGTCTCCTAGCAGATGATCCTCCTCCTCCTCACTAGTGCGCCACTTTCCAGAGAGAGAGATAGATACTTTTCCGAGTGAGTAAAATAGAGATCTCCTATCTCTATTTATACTCACCTTTTTGCCCAGTGACCTACTGGGGCCGACTTGTCTACTTTAGTACATCCACATTATATTATATATTAATTAGGGCCGACCCCATAAGGTGGTCTAATAACCCATCGGCAAGTACACACACTTGCGACACTTGTCAATCCACATGACGACACTTCCTTATAGAGGAATAACACATCTCTTATAAGGGTACAATAAATATACATATAATATACTGATGAAATACATTCCGAAGTTACATATACATCAACACTCCCTCTTAACAAGGAAGGTATTTCTCGACACAGATTTGCTAGACAAGTCTTCTTCTCTGGATCATCATCATCGATGCATCGTCATCGTCATCGTCACTGCTGCTGCTATCTCGTCCAATCTCTGTCTCTACTCGTCATAGGAAGTTCTACAGAGCCAGTCCTTTTTCATACTGGATGTAGGCCCACCACCTGCAGGTCTTCATCATCACTGGCCATACTGTGGAATCCTCAGGACTTTTACGTGCGTCACAAAACCTCGAAAGAGCATCCCAGGATATTACGGGTACACAACTCCAACCTGTAGGATCTCCCAGGGCGCTATTACATGTGACCCCACCACAAAACCTCGAAAGAGCATCTTAGGATGTTACGGGTACACAACTCCGACCTAAGATCTCCCAGGGCACAAATTACATGTGGTCCACCACAAAACCTAGCAAGAGCATCTCAGGATGTTACGGGTACACAACTCCGACCTGAGATCTCCTAGGGCACAAATTACATGTGGTCATGGCAAAACCTCGCAAGAGCATCTCAGGATGTTACGGGTACACAACTCCGACCTGAAATCTCCCAGGGCCCAAATTACATGCCATAGGACAAAACCTCGCAAGAGCATCTCAGGATGTTACGGGTACACAACTCCGACCTGAGATCTCCCAGGGCAACGAATTACATGTCCTCCCAGAGCAATGTCTCGAAAGAGCATCCCAGGCTGTTACGGGTACACAACTCCGACCTATAGGATCTCCCAGACATGCTCATCTGCACAACCTGATCCACGGCCACAGAGTATCAACCTGATACTCACCATACATCATCCTGATGTACTCATGATCGTCCTGATCATAATCACTGCAACGTCCTGCTGCAAGTCATCTGGAGCAACATCCTGAAGCTCGTCATCTATGATCATCCTGATCATCACTGCAACATCCTGTTGCATGTCATCTGGAGCAACATCCTGAAGCTCGTCATCTATGATCATCCTGATCATCACTGCAACATCCTGCTGCATGTCATCTGGAGCAACATCCTGAAGCTCGTCATCTATGATCATCCTGATCATCACTGCAACATCCTGCTGCATGATCTACCTGATCATCAATGCATCTTCCTGATGCATACCAAGTATCTACCTGATACATATCATCATACATGATCCTTCTGATCATCAATGCATCTACCTGATGCATACCAAGTATCTACCTGATACATATCATCATACATGATCCTCCTGATCATCAATGTATCCACCTGATACAAATACAAATACATGATACATATCACCATACATGATCCACCTGATCATACAATGTATCCACCTGATACATATACAGATACATGGTCCAAGCATTCAACATGATGCATAAACAATACATACACATGATCCAACTGATCATATCCTGCATCCAACATGATGCGTACATACATACATAAAATGATCCAACTGATCATATCCTGCATCCAACATGATGCGTACATACATACATAAAATGATCCAACTGATCATATCAAGCAGAAACTAGAACATCATCCTGATGCTCATCATCCAGCGCTTACATCCACAGCCATGTGAAGGATCCTCCTTCCAACATGCTTGGAATGGCTTCAGCAAATGTGTCCATCACTTCTTCCTCGAAGTGTCCTCGATCTGAATAACGCCAAGCCTCTCTCTGAAGTACTCGAACTTCACCCTGGATAGTGGCTTCGTCAGCACATCTGCAATCTGCTCGTCCGTCGCAACATACAGGAGCTTCACAGCTCCTCTCTGCACCATATCCCTGATATAGTGATATTTGATCTCTATGTGTTTCGACCTGTCATGAAACACTGGGTTCTCGGACAGCTTCACACAACTCTGGTTATCACAGAAGATACCAGTAGCCTCCAACGGGAGATCAAATAACTCAGATAGTAGCTTCCGTAGCCATACTGCCTCACAACTAGCTGAACAGGCTGCAACATACTCTGCCTTAGCTGTACTCAGTGCTACGCAGGACTGCTTCCTGCTAAACCAAGAGATCACACCTGATCCCATACTGAAGCAACACCCAGATGTGCTCTTCCTATCTGCAGCACTGCCAGCCCAATCTGAATCAACATAACCCTGTAGGTTAAACTTTTGATTTGCCTCATATCTGAGCCCATAATCCACTGTACCCTTCAGGTACCTCAGAACATGCTTTACAGCAACTAGATGAACACTCCTCGGATCCATCAGGAACTGGCTCAATGTGTTCACAGCAAAGCAAATATCTGGTCTTGTGTTCGTCAGGTACATCAAGGACCCAATAATCTGACGATACATAGAAACATCAACTGGCTCAGATGAAGCATCACAAAGAAGCTTCAGATTCGATGCCATAGGTGTGGCCATGGCTTTGCAATCCATCATCCCAAATCTCTTCAGGATATCTACTGTGTACTTCCCTTGACCAAGGAAGATCCCACCTGCATTCTGCCACACCTCCATACCTAGGAAATAGTGCATCATTCCCAAATCTTTCATATCGAATTCCGCTGCAAGCTTCCTCTTGGTATCTGCAATCATTCTGTCATCTCCTGTCACAAATAGGTCATCCACATATAGTAGTAGAATCACAGGATTCCCTTCCTCAACCTTGTAGTAAAGGTTGGAATCCGCTTTACTCTTGGTAAAGCCCAAACTAGATAGGAAACTGTCCATCCTACCATACCAGGTTCTGGGAGCTTGCTTCAAGCCATATAAGGCTTTCTTCAATCTGCATACATAAGATTCCCTGTCATGTATTTCAAAGCCGAGTGGCTGTTCCACATATACTTCCTCTTCTACTACACCGTTCAGGAAAGCAGTCTTGACATCCATCTGGTGTATCTTCCATTTCATTGCTGCGGCCAAGGCAAGTACTGTTCTGATGGAAGTATATCTGGCTACAGGTGCAAAGGTTTCTTCATAGTCTATTCCTTCCTTCTGAGAGAAACCACGAGCTACGAATCTTGCTTTATATTTTTCCACACTGCCATCTGCAGCATGCTTGATTTTGTAGATCCACTTGGAAGTCACAACAGACTTCCCTTTAGGTCTTGGGACAATATCCCAAACATCATTCTTCATAATTGATTGATATTCCTCAACCATAGCATCCTTCCATTCTTTCTTTTCTGCTGCCTCTTCATAACTGGAAGGCTCTTTGTTCATGATGTCACAGAGTAAAGCAACATAACTGGTGTGTGATCTGGTTCTCTTCTTTACTCTGTGTTCTTCTTCTGGAATGCCAAATCTTTCTGCATCATGAATGAGCTCTCTAGCCCATACAGGTTTCCTCTTGTGAGAGTTATCCTCACGAGGTGGATCTACAGGTTCTTGTGGATCTTCAAACTCACGAGCAGTTTCTGGAACTGTATCAGTCATGGTAGTGTCTTGAAATCTTGTTTCCTTAGGTTCTTCATAATCTTCAATAGGTGCCTTTCTTGATTTGATGAATGCTGAATTTTCATCAAATGTTACATCCCTGCTGACATCAATCTTCTTGAACCCTGGAAAATATATTCTGTAAGCCTTCGAGCTTTCACTATAACCCACAAAGATGCCTTTCTTTCCTGAAGGATCTAGTTTAGTCCTCTTCTCCTTTGGGACATGAGTGTAGACTGGACAACCAAATATTCTGAGATGGCTGACTTCAGGTTTCTTACCAGAGAAGACTTCTTCTGGTGTCTTGTTGTCCAATATCTTGTGGGGTGTTCTATTCTGCACATATACAGCTGTTCTAGCTGCTTCTGCCCAAAGATGCATAGGAAGATCCTGGTCATGCAACATTGCCCTTGCTGCTTCCATGATAGTTCTGTTCTTCCTTTCTGCAACTCCATTCTGTTGAGGATTATATGGAGCAGTCAACTCCCTCTTAATCCCTGAATCACTACAAAGCTTCTTGAAGTCATTTGAGGTGAATTCTCCACCATTGTCAGATCTGAATGTTTTGATTTTCTTGTCAGTTTGATTTTCCATCAAGTTTTTGAATTCCTTGAATTTATCAAACACCTCATCTTTGCCCTTCAAGAAGTATACCCAAGTCTTCCTGGAGAAGTCATCAATAAATGATACATAGTAAACATACCCACTTAGGGAACTGGATGACATGGGGCCACATACATCTGAGTGGATGATTTCCAGGATGTCTTTTGCCTTGCTTTCACTGCTTGGGAAAGCCTTCTTAGTGTTCTTACCTTTTGCACATCCTTTGCAAACCCCTTCATGTTTGGTCTTGATTTCAGGAAGACCTTCTACAGCCTTGCTTGCAATTGTAAGTGCTCTATAGTGCATGTGAGCAAGTCTCCTATGCCAAAGTTCACTTGGCTCCATGGATTCATGTACCATGGCATGTTCAGGTTGACCCTTTAATTTATACAAGCCTCCCTCTTGCTCTCCAATCACTACTGCATCATCTATAGTCTTTCCCTTTGGCCACATTAGTACTTGGCCATCAACAAATGAAACCCTCATACCTTTTGCATCTAGAGCAGAGATGGAGAGTAAGTTCTTCTTGAGCCCAGGTACATAGAGAACTTCCTTCATCTTCAGAGATTTTCCAGAATCTAAGTTGTAAGAGGCTTCACCACTTCCTTTGATTGGATATTGATAATCATCCCCAAGTTTCACCTTATGGGGTGATTCATGTTCAGAAAGGTTCACAAATGATTCCTTGAACCCAGTCATGTGTTTGGAGGCCCCACTATCAATCAACCAATCATTACATCCATGGGAGATGGTACCTGTAAGAGCGGAAATTAGAACATATTCTTCTTCACTTGATGAGTCATCATCACTACTACTTTCTGCCCTAGCCTTCTTCTTTGGAGGTTCATCATCTTCGGCAGCATGGGCATGAAACCTTCTTTTGCTACCTTTCTTCTTCTTACTGGAGTTGTTCTTATTATCCCTTTTGTTCTTGGGACAATCTGAAGCAAAGTGACCCTTCTCATTGCATGTGAAGCATCTTAGGTCCTTCTTATTCTTTTGATGGAATCTTTTGGGGTGAGGGTGATCCTTCTTGGTTTTGCTTCTTTTGGTGTGAGCTGCAAGAGCTTGATCTTCACCTCCCATCTTTTCCTCACGAGCTATAAGCCTAGCTTCTTCTTGAGAACATTCTTCCCGAAGTCTACTGAAGGAGATCAACTTCTTCCTTGCACAAATTCCTTGAATAAAGGAATCCCATGACCTGGGTAGGCCATTTAGAGTGGTCATCACCACTTCACCATTCTCCACCATTTCATCTACTGCTTCTAATTGTTCCTTGATCTGAGAGACCCTTGAAAAGTAGCATTGAATGGTTTCCCCATTCTGAAACTTTACTGCTTTCAATTGGTTCCGCAGGGTCATCTTCCGATTTATGTTCTTTCCTTCAAATAGCTTGGTCAAAGATTCAAACATCTCTTTGGGTGTCTTGAGAGAAGACACATGGGGTATGAGATGGTCTTTGATAGAATCAGCAATGATTCTCTTTGCCTTGACCAAGTTCTTCTTGTGCAATACCTTGGCCTCTTCATCCTCTGGGATAGGGATGTCTTCTTTCACATATGAGTCCAACTCATTCTCTTCCAGGATTAGCCCAATCCTATACTTCCAGGCTCGGAAGTTATCATCCCCCTTCAAGCTTATCCTCAAGCTTGGTGTGAAGAGACATCTTTAAGAGTACTTCAAATGGAAATAGAAAAGATTTAGAACTTACCACTTGAAGTGCTGAAAACTGGATCTGGTCCCGGATTAGGGTTTGTCAGAGAAACCCTAAAAATTCAAAATGTGAATTTCAAAATTCTGAAAGGATAGAAAGATGCGCCTTGGAGAGCTGATCATCCTAGTACATTTAGAATTTGAGATCAGCAAAGTCTTGTCCTTCAAAATTGCCTTTTTGTCCTCCCGGGTTCACTGGGGAGAGCCCTGAATTAGGGTTTGAGTTTCCCGGAGATCTACCCAGCCAAAAATCTCGATCCAAAGCTCAAACCTTCGATTTTTGCAAGGAGCTTCCAGCTGTACCTTCAGTTTCCAGAAATTCCTATTTTTGTGGAAACCCTAATTTTTAGGGCCAAAACTGAAAATGCTCGGAACTGAAATCTGATTGGACAGAAAGATGCGCCTTGATGAGTATATCCAATCTACTATACTGAATTTCAAAAATCTGTGGAGAGAAACCCAATAAACAAGCAATACAAGCTTCCGTCACTGCAAAATGTCTTCTTCTCAGTCAAGCTCTGATACCATGTTAAATTTTCAGTATTAAATCACAATACTATAGGATCTTTGCTGAGAGAATAACATCTACAGTATATCAATGCATGACAATCATAATATGACAAGCATCACAAGCATCACAAGAATCAAAAGCATAGAGACAAGAGACACAGAGTTTCCGTGGGGAAAACCCTAAGGTGAAAAACCCCACAAACTTCCTCAGAGATAGAGAGAGCAATGGCTCAACCAAAATACAACCAAATAATACAGAGATAGTCTCCTAGCAGATGATCCTCCTCCTCCTCACTAGTGCGCCACTTTCCAGAGAGAGAGATAGATACTTTTCCGAGTGAGTAAAATAGAGATCTCCTATCTCTATTTATACTCACCTTTTTGCCCAGTGACCTACTGGGGCCGACTTGTCTACTTTAGTACATCCACATTATATTATATATTAATTAGGGCCGACCCCATAAGGTGGTCTAATAACCCATCGGCAAGTACACACACTTGCGACACTTGTCAATCCACATGACGACACTTCCTTATAGAGGAATAACACATCTCTTATAAGGGTACAATAAATATACATATAATATACTGATGAAATACATTCCGAAGTTACATATACATCAACATAAATTAAGTGTATGACCTGGAAATGTAATGGAACACTGATAGGTGTGGTGAAGATATCTCTATGTTCTTCCATGATCCTATCCACCTGCTTCTTCTATATAGAGAGACCCTATGTGGAGATGGTGGATGTTGTTGTGATATTTCATTCACCTTCAGAGTGAATCATGAAGAGGAAAAATTTCCTAGTTTGGCAGTTTACCTACATGCAATGCTTAGCTTTGATGAGAGACACTACAATAGGGGGGATTTCCTATGGTATCCTATAGAGCTGATTACCTAAAGTAACAGTAACACTATGGTGTCTAGATTCATACACAAAAACATGCTTTCACATATAGGGTTGTCCTAAAAGAACATCACAAACATTGAGTGGGGCTACATTGCACATTACCTCATCTTTGAAGGGATTGATGTCGTAGGGTAGGTGGAATTGTTGATTGACAAATATGTCTCGTTCCTATTTGATCCACCCAATGTTATAGGGTTGTGGGTGTGGTGTTATTGTCAAATCCAACTGTTTGATGACCTATGTCAAAATCAGGTTCTTTTGGATTCCGCTGTCAATAATGAAATGTAGTGGATTTCCCTTTACCCACATCTACGAGTGGAAGAGGTGCTTCTAACATGACTTGAGGATGAAGAATCATCTCATCCCCTCTTGAAGGTTTCCATGCTTTCTGACAAGCATCACACCTTAAAACATAGTTTGTTGCATCCTTATGTAGTGTTGGCTAGTAGCATCATGTTTGCAAAACCTTATATGTTGTTCTTTTTGCTACATAGTTCCCACCGCAAGGTTCATTGTGACATGCATGAATAATTTCATTGAACTCATATTATTTGGCACACCTCCTTGATATGTGATCTAGTCCTTGTTTGAAAAAGTACCCTTGGATCCATGAGAAAGTGGAACTCTTCCTCACTATGTTTCAACGTTCCTTGTAGCTGAAATGTTGAGGAAACCTCCCTATAGCTATGCAGTTTTCCATGTTAGAAAATCATGGGATATGTGTTGAGATAGAAAAGAGATGCTCACCAGGGAATGCATCATCCCCAAGTTCCTTATTTGCAACATGGGTCAGTCTTGACAAAAAATCTGCTACTATATTATGTTTTCCAGGCTTATCAAGTATTGTAATATCAAATTCTTGTAATAATAATAGCCATCTGATCACCCTTCTACTAACATCTAATTTATGCATCAAGTATTTAATTTCGGAGTGGTCAGTATGGGAAAATCAAAATACCTGATAACCTATGATGTAATGTATGAATTTATTGATTGCACAAACCAAAACAAGGAATTCCTTCTCTGTAACAGTGTAATTCAACTATTCTCTTGCTAGGTTCTTGCTAATGTAGTAGTTTGCATAAGGATCTTTGTCTTCCTCTTGTCCTAGAACTACATCAATTGCGTTATCTCATACATCCTAGTGGATGTGGAAGGGGATCTCCCAATTAGGTCCTTGTAATATAGGGGCCTATATTATCTTTTCATTGATGCACTCAAATACCTCTTAACAATTACTCATCCATTGAAATTCTACATATTTGGTTAGTAGAAGAAACATATGGGCATCTATTTTACAAAAATCTTTGATGAACCTTCTATAGTACCCATCTTGGCCTATGAAACTTCTAACATCTTTTTGTTTTTATGGTGGATGTGGGTTGATTATGACTTGGAATTTTGAGGGGTCAACTATAATTCCATTTGCAGAAACATAATCTCAGTAACACTATCCCTCCATGCATTAACATTTCACACTTTCCATTGTTCAAGCAGAGGCTCATTTCAATACATTTATTAGGAACATTTTCAAGGTTTGTCAGAGCTTCTTCAAATTCATCCCCATAAGGGATGAAGTCATCCCCATAAGGGATGAAGTCATCCATGTATATTTCCATGCTCTCATGAATGAAATTGACAAAAATACTCAATATTTCCCTTTGGAATGTGGCAAGGGAATTACACAACCCAAAAGGGAGGACTCTATAGGAAAAGGTACCTGAAGGACAAGTGAAGGTAGTCTTATCTTGGTCCTCTACATGGATTTGTATCTGATTATACCCACCAAATCCATCTAGGAAAGAGAAGAACTCCTTTCCTGCTATGGTTTTTAACACTTGATCTATGAAGGGAAATGGGAAATGATCCTTCTTGGTGGCTTTATTGAGCTCTTTGTAGTCTATGCAGAATCTCCACTTGCCTCCTTTATTTGGGACTATCACAAAGGGTGAAACCCATTCACTATTTGAGATAGGATATATGAATCTAACATCAAGGAGTTTATGTAATTTATATTTGAAAATGTTCCTCAGAGATGGGTTCATCCTTCTTAGAGGTTTTCGAACAAGGGTGGCATCATCTTTGATGTAGATTCAATGTTGGCAGATGTTTAGGGGCACACCTTTTATATTTGCATAGTCCCATGCAAAAGCTGTCTTATATTTGGTAAGAATTTGAATAATATTTTCTTCCCACGCAGGGTTAAATGGTTGTTGATTTTCAAGTTTTTCCATGTTAGAATATTGTGAACATATGAAATAATATCATAACACAATATAAACTAAGGAAACCATTACCAGTCTATCCTTCTATCTACCAAGCAACATAAAGCATGAAATAAAATTGGAGAAAAGAGAACAACAAGAGAACACCGATATATGTGGTTCACCCAATATGGGATACATCCATGGGAAGGGTTGCATCTTCCATTATTATACAAATAGATCTCCAATATTACATGGAATCCTCACATATGCATCACATCAAGCTCCTTCATACAATGTGTGTACAAATGACATACACAACATGTGATGTGTGATGAATTACAATCAACACATACCCAAAATGGTCTCTTTCACCTCCTTTATATACTAAGAGGTTTGGATTACAATACATCCCATAACACATTTTGGATAAATGAATTTCCTCCTCTTTATATAGAGAATGGTTATAAGGGATATAATTACAATGATGCATGTGGGATAACTCTATTTTATAACATTAGAGTTATTTTATGCCTTTAAATGATATTTTACCAATATATCACATAAGTCATCATTACATATTCTAACATTCCAAGGGCAACCTCAATAATCTTGGTGGAAACTTCCCTTTCCTCCATGAGATATAGCTTTTTCCACATTGGTTCTTCTAGTATAATAATTTACAACTCTTGAATTGTGCATTAGAGTAAATTTGAGGTCTAAAATGGGCCCCATAAGAAAACAAGCCATTTATGGGTTATAATTCAAGAACTAATATAATTTTAAGAAAAAGGGTCAACCATAATGGTTGACTTGGCATATTTGTCATAAACAAAACTACTTTTGAAATTCGTATTTTCAACTTATCTTCTTGTGGTTTTACTCAAATTTCAAGCGAGAGCACTTGTTGGATGCATAATTAAATTTTGCATCCAACAATTACCCACACTGCATACTTTTGATGGACCCCACCCCATGAAAAATGATAAATACATAAAAAAATGTGATACTCCATGAAAGATGAGAAATACATAAAAAATGTGTTACTTGAAAGTAACACATTTTTTTAATATGTATTTCTCATTTTTCATGGGGTGAGGTCCATCAAAAGTATGTAGTGTGGGTTCTTTTTGGATGCGGAATTTAATTCCGCTTCCAATGAGTGATCCGGCTCGAAATTTGAGTAAAACCACAAGGATATGTGTTGAAAATACGAAGAAAAAATAGTTTTTTTTCTCTCTTCCTCCAAAATTCATAAATTTACATTATTTTATTATTTTCCTTAGGTGGTCCATTTTAGACCCCAAATTTTATCTAATGAGATGTTCTCCTAGAAGGAAAGGGCTATTGTAAAGGTTCTAGGAGAAATTAGAGATGAAAACATCCTCTTGAGGTTGTCTCAATGCTAAAGCAGTATCAATGGTAAGTACAAGATGGATGGACTAATCAAAATCATCTTCTTCTTCTATCCAAAGAGGCTCTCTTGTGTCTAGATAAGGCTTGGCAGTGGGATAAATATTAAAATTTTTCTTCTCATGACCATTTTCAATGGTCATGTATCCCTACCTATAGCCTATATATGAATCAACTCTTGCAAGACAAGGCCTTCCAAGAATGAGAGGGTATCCACTAATCTTAGTTTTGGTTTGCAACACAATAAAATCAATAGGGTACTTCCATGATTCTATGGAGACAATCATGTCTTCTAGGATTCCTTTAGGGCACACCGTTGAAGTATTTGCTAGATGTAAAATAGTTGTGGTATGTCTTAGAAGTGTTTGGAGGTTCAAATTTAGCATAATATCCATGGTCATAATGTTGATAGCTGCACCTAAATCAATTATAGTTTTTTGGATTAGAATTCCATAGATGTGCACATCAACTATGGGGATTTCTAGATCAATATATTTTGGATTAAGAATCATTCCTAACATAAGGTTAACAAATTTTTCTACAACATTTATAGTAGTAGGATCTTTCCTTCTTCTCCTAGGTTTGTTTATGCAGGTCTCCTTAATGAACTGGTTGTAGATTGGTATTTCCTTAATATCTTGCAAGAGAGTTATCTTCACACATATATTCTTGAGTTCTTCCAACTAAGGATTTTCATATTTACTTGGATCTCTATGTTCCAATATATGAGGAAATGGAGGAGAAGGATATGGTGAGTACCCTCTGTTCCTTTCTTCCTCAGCTTGTTGTTCTTAAGGAGAGTGAGTTACTCTAGGTGAAACAGGGCTACTGTGTTACTCTATAATCTTGGTGGAAGAGGGTTTATCAAAATTCTTCCTTAACGCATATTTAGTTCATTTGCCTCCACCATGTTCACAAAATATGTTGGGTAAATAGCCACCTCATTTCTATAAATAGGTTGAGATTTCCTATTGTTTGCATTTGGAGTTGGTTGAGTTGGTATTTGAGGTGGTCTAGCTGATTTCTAAGCAAAGTGTTGGGCTTGGTGTTAGATAGGATTATTTACTAGAGGAGAGATAAGGGCATCTTGCTACTGATTCGGCCTCCATCCTGTAGGAGGGAAATATTGTCCATATGTAGGAGGCATGTCTTGAGGATTCTGCCACTGGAATGGCATTTGATTAGGAAAGGGAGCTTGTGCTTGTCTAGTATATTTCCATTTAGGATATTGGTTAAAAAGAGAAAAATAATTGCTATCCACAAGGGTGTTGAAAAGGTTGTTGTCCATAATACTGTTGAAATGGTGTTTTTCCATGAAAGTGATGATAAGGTGGTTGTCCATAATATTGTTGAAATGTCCTTGGTGGCCCTAGTCTCTTAGGGTTCACATAGTAGGCATGTTCTAGTACAGTTCCTTATGGCTCATAAAGAATGGCCTTCAGTGGGGATCATTATGGACAATTGTTAGTAGAATGGTTATTGGAATATATTCCACAAGATTCGATAGATTTGGAACTAACCTACAATAGGCCCAAGGGGGATTCAATTTTTTTTTATGTTTTGTTCTGCATGTAGGACAAAATACAACCAAATATTTTTCAACTTTTTCATTCTTCATTTTTTCTTGCATGGAGTTCATTTGTAGGGCTAAGGAGTGAATAATGCTTTCCTTCATATCATCCAATATATTTCCTATATCAAAATTGGTAAGGGTAAGGTTTGAAGTTTTGGATGATTGAAAGGGAGTGATATTTCCTCTAATATTTTTACCTATGGATCTAGAATGATTTTTAAAAATTTGCTTGATTTCATCATCGTCCATTTGGTAAATGTCACCATTAGATAAAAGATTTAAATTTTCAAGAGATTCTTCCCTTACCCCTCTAAGGAGTATGAGCTTGAGAGATTCCTCATCTAAGGTACAACTACGGGCTCACTTATAGCTTAACTAAAATCTTTCCTCACAGTCTTCTAGTGACTCATTCTCCCCTAGAACCATCCTAAAGATTTCATCCCTAGTTTCCTTAACCTTGCAACAGTCCCTATATTTTTCAATGAAGATGTATTTCATCTAATTCCATGTAGTGAAGTTGTTTCCTTCTAGGCTCATGAACCACATCAAAGAAAAATATTTTAAAGTGGAGGGAAAGAGCTTAAGTTTTTGGGTATCCATGGTGTAATCATAAATCCTACAAACTACGTCAAATTCAAGCAAGGTGTCTAGATATTCTAAAGTTAGATTCATTATCATTGACTTCCCTAACGGGAAAGTCATAGATTATTGGTTTCTCCTCCTCTACCATGGGAATATTGGATGTTGGGCTTTCTTCAACTTTTGAATTAGTAATGTTTTTCATTCTAGCCTCATTATCATCGAATTCCCTATAAATGGGAAAGTCATATATTACTATCCACTCCTCCTCTGCCATGGGAATATTGGCTGTTGGGTTTTCTTTAGCTTTTGAATCGGTATTTTTGTCCTCTGATTCTATAAAAGTGTTTCCAAAGAGACCATTTCTTCTCATGGATTGGAAAGGAGGAGAATTCATCTCAGTATTTTCTTCAGAGTTTTTTTCCTGTTCTCTCCTATGGCTTCATCTTGGGTTCGTTTGAATGGGTTTTTTTGGAAGGAATCGACCAAATTCATCCCTAGATATAAGCATTCATATACTACAGAGGTGTGTGATTTTTAAAATGGGTTTTGGTTTTATATAAAAAAATGATTTTCAAATGATTTTAAGGAAAATAAATGATTTATATTTTTGTGGTTTTTCTTTTAAAAACTAAAAATGCCCAGGCTAACAACAATAACGAACCAACTAGATGCATTTGCGAAAATACTCACTTGGAAGAGTGCTCCCGTTTTGCATATTTCAACACCATCCTTGGAAATGGTTCCAAAAAGTGGTGCGCTCCATATATAAGCAATGATATTGTACCTATAAGACAAGATTCCAATAAGGATGTTGTACCTATAACCGTAAATTTTAAATGTCAACCCGGAGATCATACAAACTTATGAAGGTTCAACACAATATATGCATCTACAAATAAGGGAACATGTGTCTAGTAGTAGGAAAAATTAATTAATCAATGAGAAATGTAATCTACCCTCAATACAAAATCAAAATATAAAATGACTTCTAATTACTGGTTGCAAGGGTATATGATACAAATATCCTACTTGGCACTTAGTTCCTCATCAGTTCCTTCAGGGGAAATCTCGGGGTGATTAGACACTCTTGGATGTAACAACTTCTAGTGAGAGTCTTCCTTGCTCTACCTCAGGGATACAAAATGCAGGAAATAAAGAAGCTATGAGTTCCATGCAAGAATTAAAAAATGAAAAGGGATAGCATAAACCAAGTTGAATAATAGAGTTATACATATAAAATAAATAACATTATCAAATTAAACTGTACTTATGAAAGAAAATTGATAACATACAATAAATTTTAACATAGAATGTAGGAAATCTATAATTTGCAAAAGAACTACAACAAACCAAGATTTTCTACAAAAACGATTGAAATTATGTGGGAAGCAAATCTACCCTAACAAACACAAGTCCTTGCAACTCCCTTGGGTGGGCACTTACCCAAGGCTGCTACAGGAACTAAAGAACTACCTAGATATAGGTTTCAACAAGTATTTTTCTCATTAATGTATAAAACCAGTATTACATCAGAAATGTATTCGACTCAAATAGAATGATATGAAAAAAAAACATAATCATTATATAAAAAATAGCACATCACCTAGGCTCACTTAATCCATATTTTAAATTAAAAAAATGGTTTCCTTGATCTTCTCGATCAATTTCTAGTTCAATTGAAGTTTTTAATGGCCTAATAATGTCTCTTCCTACAATTGAGATAGTAGAATGTAGTATTTTTAGTATTGTCATCATAATGGTATCATGCTAAGAGAACACATGGATAGTGTGGGATATGTCAAGCCACCTGCTTGATTTGATCTACCTCCGAAAGGGCACCAACAAGGATCTTGGTTGTGCCAATCCAGGATCTGTTCCAAGAGGGATCTACACCAACAAGGATATGCACCAACAAGTATATTGACTGTGCCATAGGGATCTTATTTGATTTCTACTTCCTCAAAATGTGCTACAAGGATATGTTCTAAGAGTAATGACTGCATCCAATTGATTAGTATTCATATGCACTTTAGTCATAAAAAAGGAAGTCTTTAACAAATAAGCAAATAATTACAATCAACACAAAATCCAACCTTTAATGCGTGCAACATAAATTGACCAACTATCAATAGTGTTCCGTTTGTGGCTTAATTACATTCTCAATCTATAAAAAACAAGGAATAGATGGTATTTCCTTACCCAAAATAGGGGCCCATCTTGCGCCACCTCCCAAAACACAACACAACCACCCATTCCATCATCTACTTTCATCATATAACAAGGATTGATAATCCAAGGTCCCCCTCTCTAAGGTCTTAATTAAATAATAATAAAGTTAAACTATGTATAAGACATGGGATTAGTGGAAGGGTTAGGATCTCTAAGAATTTAACCCCCTTACTCTTTCCTTTTCCCTCTCATGGGTTCATACCCCCCTTTTTCAGTGTCCTTGTCATCCATAGCTGGAATTTTTTTATTAATTCTCATTTTCTTTTATACTTTACATGACAAATATAAGGGAGACAAAACCAGGGTGTTACATTCCCCACCCTCTTAAATTAACGTTGTCCTTGGTGTTTGTGAACTATATAAATTATAAAATCCTCTTTATAACAACCAAAATTTTAAAAAGAGATGTGGATATTCCTTCTGCATGGTATCTTCCATCTCCCAAGTCTCTTACCCATGTATTTAATGTGTCTATTGGACCTTTACCTACCTTATGACCCTATTCTCGAGAACTTTGAATTTCCTATCCAATATGCAAATTGGTTGTACCCTAGAATTTTACTTCCATTTCCACTTGAAAGGTTTGATCAAGAACATGATTAGGATCATGAAGATATTTTTTTAATAGTGAAACCTTAAATAAAATATTTTATTTTGTAGATGGGGGAAAAGCGAGCTCATAAGACTCTAGTCCAACTCTACTTAAAATCCTGAAATGCCCATACAATTTAGCTGCAAAATTTCTACAATTGCACAACGTCAACGAGCCTTTATTTTCTTTTACTTTCAAGAACATATGTTCTCGAACCTTAAAATGCCTAACCAATATTATTTTATTTTTTTATCTTGTCTGTATATCCCATGCCATTTTTAAATTCTACCTGATCTTACCTACTTGTTCTTCCATATCCTTTAGCATTTATGGGCTAATAATTATCCTATCCATTGGTTTGTCTTAATCCACTAGAACATTACAATTTATTCCATATAGGGCTTTGAATGTGCTCATTTTTAGTGAAACCTGATACCCATTGTTATATGTGAATTCCAAAAGATATAAGTATTCTTCCCATTTTGTCAGTTGGTCCATCACATACATTCTCAACATGTTTACAATAACCTAGTTAACTCTTTCATTTTTTCCATCTGTATGAGAATTATAAGCTATGATGAAATTAAGTTTGGTTCCAAATTATTTAAACAAACCCCTCCAATTTTTTTAAGTGAATTTAGAATCTGTGTCTGAAACAATAGCTTTTGGAGCACCATGAAATTTGGCTACCACATTCATGTAGATATCAACAACATTGGATATGAAAATGGTTGGGATTTATATGTATGACACGAGAAACCTTGGTTAGTTTATCAAATACCACCATAATGGAATCATGATGCTTTGTTTTCCTTGGAAACTTAGTGATCTAAAATCATTGGTCACGACATCCCATTTCCATTCTAGTATAGGTAATGGATGTGATAGTTCTAATGTATTCCTATGTTTTTCTTTAACTCTTTGGAATTCAAGTCATTTGGTTTTCTTAATTTATGTCCAAAATAATTATTTCTTCACTAGTGTAATAACTTTTTAATATCCTAGATGACCTGCATATGGGTCAACATGCATTTCTGGCAGTGTAACCTTTCTTAGTTCGTCATTTTCTAGTATGTAAATTATGTTCTTGTACAAGAGAGCTTCATCCTCATCCAAGCTGTAATACATGTATTTATATTTATATTCCCTTCCTACAATGGTTTGTTGATTTTTAAGTAATTCTCATATGAACCCAAAGCATTTAGCAATCTAGCCTTCAAATATGATTTCTAGGTGTACTTGATGGCTATTACATGCAATACTTGATTCTTTCTACTAAGTGTGCCAACCACTTTTTTCTGTTTTCTAGTGATGTGTTTATTTTCAAAATTAAATTCACCTAAAAATTAGATCCATCATTCTTGATGTGCATTAAGATTTGGTTGCTCACACAAGTAACTCAAAATTTATGCCCAAAGATAATTTATCCACATTTTAAGCACATGCACTATGGAAACAAATTTTAGATCATGTGTGGCATAGTTTTTTTCATTTTCTTTCAACTTCTTGGATTCATAACTTATCACATGGCCATCTTGCATTAAAAATCCTCCAATCCCTTTGAGAGATGCATATGTGCATACAATATATTCTTCAGGAGCTAGAAATTGTCTTCACATTTTTCAGTCCATTTAAATTCCACTCCTTTCTTTTGCAAGGATTTTATGGGGTAGGCTATCATTGAAAAATATTCAATGAATATGTTTTAATAACCTACCAAACCCATCAAAAACCTTACCTCTCAATCATTCCGCAGAGTAGGTTGTTTCTAAATGGATTCTAACTTTACATCGCTAATCCCCCCCTAATATGATATGTGACAAATACAAATGTTTCTTTTGATAAAAAGAACATTTACTCAATTTTGCATATAGATGATTTTCCCTTAATACCTATAATGTTATCCTCAAATGTTTTCATGCTCCTATTATGAGATGTAGTAAACTAGTATGTCATCAAGGAACACGATAATACAATTATCCAAATAATTCTTGAAAACTCCATTCATTAGGCACATGAAGGTGGATGATATGTTTATCAAACCAAAAGGTAAAACTATAAACTCATAATTCCCGTACCTGGTTTTAAAAGCATTCTTATTGATATCTTGTTCCTTAATTCTTATCTAGTGGTAACCCGATCTCATATCTATTTTAGAAAAGACCTGCGATTCTCTTAATTGCTCAAGTAAGTCATCAATTCTAGGTAGAGGTTACTTGCTCTTTACTTTTCCCTTATTTAGCTTCCTGTAAGCCATGCATAACCTCAAGGTGCCATATTTCTTCTTAAAAAAAAGGGTGGATGCTCCACATGGTGACAAATTGGGGCTAATGATACCTTTATTTAATATCTCTTCAATTTGCAAATGTAAATCCTTTAGATGAGGTATTCATATCTTGTATGGTGCTTTTGACACTGGGGAAGATCCTAATACTAAATCAATAGTGAAATTTATATCTCTTTTTGGATCTAATCTTGGTATGTCTTGGAATACATTAGAAAATTCCTGCAACATTGCATAATCTTCAATATGTGGTCCTTTATCCATTTCATTTATTTTTCGTGGAATGCATATAGCTGGTAACATTTCCTGAGATAATTTTTCATTGCATGACTGAGATATGTTTAATTGGTACATCCCTTGGAATGCATTTTACTAGAGTCTGATTCTTATCTTCATCAAGATAAATGATTGTCTTTTTATGGAAATTCATAATAGTGAAATACAAATCTAGCTAATCCATCCCAATGAGAAAATTGTACAATCCAAGAGGTGTAGAATCCAAATATGTTCTTTTATGAAGTCCAATCATTTTCAAGCAACAATCCTTAGTCATTGAAGTGATATTTCTTTTTGTACTTGTAGCTAATGTACCATCCTTGCTTGATGGAGATCACTGCTTAATATATGGAATCTATCAATCACATTAGAATTGATATAACTATTATTAGCTCCAAAATCAATTAAAATTGAAATAAGAACCTCAACAATCGTACCTTCGAATTCGATCATGCAAGACTGGTGATTGTTAGTCTGTTATCCAAAGCTACATATATGCAGCGTATATTCCTAGCCACATCCTCTCTACTGTTGTAGCTTCTTGGATATTATGAAGGTTGGCCCCTTCCTTACTTTTCATAGATAGTCTCTAATCAAATGCTCACCTCCGCAACACCAACACTTAATAACGGGTTTTGGTGTCTTTCCCAAAGATTCAATAATATTTGATCCACTTAGAAAAAATTGATTCCTTTAACAATTATTTGAATTCATCTTAGAAACAATAGGATTAATACCCTTTCATATCTAGTTCTATTTTTCTTTTACCTTTTCCTTCCAAGTCTTATGTATGTCGAACCTTCCTTTGCTCTGCTCATAGAGTGTTTGGTTTATCATAGGTAATTTTGTCACAATAAGGTTGGTAAATCACTTAGAGAATGTTGAATTTTAACTTTCTCATACTTAATAAAGTCAAGATACCTTACCTTAACATCTCTAGGAACTTATTTTCATATTCCACCATAGTCATGCTACTTATCTTGAGTTCAAAGATCTCTTGCATTTTTTGGTCATAATAGTATTGAGTCAAATACTTTCACTTGAAGTATTTCAAAATTTTATCTCAATAAATCCACCTCTCATCTATGTGTTTTACTCATTTCAACCATTCCTACCAAATAAAGGCTTTCCGTTGAAGGTTATATATAGCAATCGAATCCTCAAAATTGTCAGAATAGTTAAGTAATTGCAAGTAATTTTTGATTTCTAGCAGCCATGATTCAACATCTTCTTCTACCTTCTCTCCATCAAATCTAGGAGGTTTTATCTTCGTGATTTCCCCCTATAACTGGTCTTCATCTGGGCCTTCCTTTTTGGCTTATTTTTGGGAGTGTTTCTAAATTTCCCTTTGTTTCCTTTTCCCTATAATGTTTCCCAACTGTTTGTATATGTTAGCATTGATCCATTTTATTTATAGCAGCATTTTTTGAGTACCTATGTTTTTTTGAGATCCCTTTTCCCAAATATTCTCTATCTTCTCCATTCATAATGTATATTGAGACATCCTTTTCTTGTTTTTGTAGGTGAACCAAGTTTTGTAATAGTTGAACATTCACTTCATTTTTCTTTTCCTATACCTTCATTATTTTCTTGTTTTTAGCCTGCATATTTTTCATTGTTGTTAGAATTTCCCAATTCTCTATTTATTCCATGTGCCCATTTGATTCTATTTTTTCATCCTCCATTCTCACTTCCCCGACTAGGTTGGAAAAAATTTCATCATCTTTCATTTCCACTTCTTTTAACTTTTGCAACTCTCAATGTATTTATCTAGAAACGGAAAATTTTGTTAGAAACTGAGATTAAACAATATTTAACACATGCGCGCACACACACACACACACACACACACTTCTTGTGATTCACCCAAATGTCTAATAGCTATAAACTTGCTTTGATACCAATTTGTCCCATTCCTATAGTGTGATATGCACAAAAAGATATGAATACTCAATACATAAAAATACACAACAATTTTACAATTATTGTGAGTAGTTATTTGGTCAAGAATTCATTTTAATAAAACAAAAGTATCAAACTTTTAACTATTAGGGCCAAGTTATAAACTTTAGACTACAGTGCATCCTAGACAAACAAATCAAAATCCATTTCATAAAATGTACTCATAACATAACACCTTTGATCACAATCTATCACAAAGAATACCATGAAATGACAAATGTGTTTTGAACAAATTTCTATATGCATTTAAAGGATTGAAATGGGAAAACATGATCCATTAAAAACATACAAGATATCATTATTGGAAGAAGAAGATGATTTAATTTATTGCTTATTAATCCATGTACCAAGGGACCCAAGATAAATTAGTTCATTTCACCATACCATTATGGATTAGCCAATTTTAGTCAACTCTTCAAGGAATGATGTAAAATATCAAATATATTATTGACCTTGCCAAACTTGACCTCAACTAAAACCTATTTTCTTACATACCCAAAGATCAAATTTTTTGTAATTTTATCATAGTTACAAACCCCATTGGTGAAGCACAAGACAAACAACAATTTAAAGGTTTATTAGTAACCCACCATGGCCTTTTACAAACTAACAATTAAATATGCACCCAAAATCAAGAATGCAAATTATAGATAGCAATAGAATATCTTATATGCTTTAAAATGACCGTAAACAGGAAATGTGAATGAATATAAATATCTACTAGCATACCATCTACACAATGATTAGTGACAATAGCAAACAATCCTTGTATCTAGTGGCCACATTACCTATATATTAGGATTCCAATTTTGTAATCAGTTTTTAGATTTGATATTCTAACATAGCACTACTCTCCTACTTAGCACATCTCCCCAATTTGCTAACAAGACATAACACTTGTAAAAAATGATTATGAAAGTATCATTGCAACTCAACAATGTTGAATTCAAGTTTAGAGGAGAAAAATAAATTTCAAAATATGGAAAAGAATGTACAAAGGTTATAAGTCGTGACATTCCATCTCTCATAAATACTAATTTACATCAGCTAAGCACATTCCATCTCTGCCAACAGAAATACTAAATATTTTGTTGACCTTGGAAGTCTTGAATTTTCCAAGACCATGTTATTTTAATTTCAAGATAATGGTACCCCCAAATTTAAATATGGAAGCAACATAGCAATAATTATTATTAGTCTCCTTTATTGTGGAAACTCAAATCATTTAGGATTTTCTACACGAAACATTCTAAATATGATTTCCAATATCTATTATGAAATGGTTATATGGAAGAATATTTCACCCAACAAGAATATTTTCACCCAACAAACTAATCATAAATTCATTACCAATGAGCTATGGAATTAATAACTTTCCCATACCATTTTTTTAAACACAAAGGTAATCACAATAGAGGTGGCGATTCAAGAAAACAAATAAAGGGGATTTTCTTAGGTAAATTCTACATCATACAAGAATCAAATGTATGAGGAAAGAAAAGAGCATTGAACTTATCTTACTAGCTTTTGTATGCGATGTAAAAATCATCAAATTAAAAATTTATCGATGCAACTTCATAGTTGATTGACGATTTTATGAGAATGTTTTTCCATCAAAACGTCTAGTAAAAACATTTAAAAATAGAGGCACTCATTAACCCATGGTTTTCACATATGAATTTCTCTTAAAACACTTAGAAAACGCATTTAAAACCTAGAGTTTTATTGATCCACGGTTTTCAAATGTATTTTACTCATAAAATGCCCAACAACGGAAATAGGAATGGAGATACTTTCCTAACAAACATTCACCCATATTAGTGATGGCATACACTAGTTTCTCTTATGGAATTTTAGTTTCTAATGATGTAAATTAGAAAATAACAATTTCTGAATTTCATCATGGAATCGATTAAACACATAGATTTGTGAAAATCCTCACAGCAGATCTAAGAGATGATGTATACCTCACAAGAAAGTAATTGATTAAGCAAGAAAATAGAAGAAGAGTGGTCAATGCAATATAATGAGCAACAGAATAATAATACAGTAGAACTCGGATAGAAGCAAAAATACTTCACACACACTAATTAATTAATCACAATATGGACAAATAAATAGTACAATGCATGAGGATTCGAATGCCTAAGGTGGCAATTCGAATTAGCCTTCATGGAGTGATCAAAGGATCACTGGAGTGTCATCGGAGCACAACTAGTAGTCTATCTCATCATCAGTGGAGTCATCAATGCTCAAGTAACTGTCAACCATCAGTCAAACTAAGTCTAACTGAGTGTGGTAGGCATAACTGGAACTAATTGAATGAAGGAGGCTCAGTGGAGGGTGCATGAGGAGCTAACTGAAGTCAGAATGGGCAGTCAAGTCTCATTGGAGGTCCATCGGAGTGATACAGTCAGTTGAGAGTCAGTCTAGCCTTAAATCAAGGAAAGAACTGAAGATAATTGAATGGTAGGTAAGGAAGGGCGCCTTTCTCAACTGGTAGATGAAAGGAGGGCGCACTAAGCTCTAGGAGGGATAAAACTGAGTGGAAAGAAGCTCCGGGGGCTAGCTAATTGAGGGCTAGGTGCTGGACTGATGACTGGGATGCATGCAAACCCTAAATAATGTATGCAAACCCTAAAAGTGCATGCATGACTGAAAATGCAAATAATGAAATGCTGCTAGGACTAGGATGGAGTATAGGAATATCCTAACACCCCCCCTTAATCCATCCTGGGCCCTGGTAACTAAGACCAAAGGTCACCCAATACAATGAATAATAACAGTCAATAAACCGATGAAAGGGGGAAAACCTCATGGGAAAAATACCCCCCCTCAAAATAGACTGTAAGGCACACACAAAAATAAATGCTCCAAACTCAAGCAGGTGTGATGCTTGGTCATATGTCTAGAGGTATCTTCTTCTTGGGAAGAAGTGGATCATGCTCAAAAGGCATGTGCTTGTAGTTGCTCTTCAGATCAAATGTGATGAGAACAAATCTAAAAGTATGAGGATGATCCTTGAACCTGTGATTCGAATCAGCTGAGGTAGGATCAAATCTATGAATATCCAGATAGTCTTTTGTCTTATCCTTCGAACCATCATGGGTGAGATTATGCCAAAAAGAACCATCAAATAATAATGATTGCTTGGAATCCAAATCAGCTCCAAGACTTGATAAATGGTTTCTTGAGATCTCCTTTGAACCAGCAAGGGTGAGATCAAAATCATCATATGCATGAGAAATTATCCCAAGTAGTAATTGCTTAGAATCCAAATTAGATCCAAGAATTGAATCATGGTGTCTTGGGATCTCCTTTGAACCATAAGAGGTGAGATCAAAACTAGTAAATGCATGAGAAATTATCCCAAGCGAATGACAATGGCCATATTCTTCAATAACCTTCTTAAAGCATAGAATAATGATCATATAGTAGTAAATAAGAGGTGATTGCTTGAGGAGAGTGAATGCATTACCTCCAAAAGCTGATTTGACCTCTGAAACATTCAATAGATTATGATGCAGACCAACAAACTCTGGTGCAAGAGAGGATTTAGGATCTTCTGCAATATCTAGAGTGTGAGCTGGCACAAAAATAGAAGAAATTTGGAGCATGAGTGTATAATCTGCAATTTCTTCTTCTTTGTGGACAACTTCAATATGAGATGTGTTTGATATTGGTTCATGATCAATGAGATCATCAAGGAGGGAAAATGCATCACTTTGCTTGCTCTCGAAAGGGTTTGGACCAATTCCTTCATTATGTATGCCAAAACTTACATCCAGGTGAGCCCATAGCTCTTTTGGAGTTTCAATATCAATGAATTGGTGTATCATGTATAGAGACATAGCAAACATCATGGCTGCACAAGCTCTGTCACCTTCAATTAACTAGTCATACTCTTCTTCAGAGGATTCAAACTCTCTTTCAAAACAATAATCAAAGAGACCATTTCTCTTCAAATGTGCTATCATATTCGGTTTCCATTCATCATAGTTGAATAGAGAAAGAAGATCATAGTTAAATGGAGAAAGAGAAGGAATTTATTTTGAATTCATCGAAGCTGTAGAAGACCTAAAAAAACAATAGAGAATATCTGCAACTCCTACTACTTCATAAATGCAAAAACTGCTGCAACTGCTGCACTCGAAATCTTGATAATAACCTGCAAAAAACTCTCAGGAATGGAGATAAACAATACTCTGAACATGCTCTGATACCATGTGAAAATCCTCACAGTAGATCTAAGAGATGATGTATACCTCACAAGAAAGTAATTGATTAAGCAATAAAATAGAAGAAGAGTGGTCAATGCAGTATAATGAGCAACATAATAATAATACAATAGAACTCAGATAGAAGCAAAAATACTTCACACACACTAATTAATTAATCACAATATGGACAAATAAATAGTACAATGCATGAGGATTCGAATGCCTAAGGTGGAAATTCGAGTTATCCTTCATGGAGTGATCAAAGGATCACTGGAGTGTCATCAGAGCACAACTAGTAGTCTATCTCATCATCAGTGGAGTCATCAATGCTCAAGTAACTGTCAACCATCAGTCAAACTGAGTCTAACGGAGTGTGGTAGGTGTAACTGGAACTAACTGAATGAAGGAGGATCAGTGGAGGGTGCATGAGGAGCTAACTGAAGTCAGAATGGGAAGTCAAGTCTCACTGGAGGTCCATCGAAGTGATACGGTCAGTTGAGAGTCAGTCTATCCTTAAATCAAGGAAAGAACTAAAGATAACTGAAGATAACTGAATGGTAGGTAAGGAAGGGCGCCTTTCTCAACTGGTAGATGAAAGGAGGGTGCACTAAGCTCTAGGAGGGCTAAAAATGAGTGGAAAGAAGCTCCAGGGGCTAGCTAATTGAGGGCTAGGTGCTGGGACTGATGACTGGGATGCATGCAAACCATAAATAATGCATGCAAACCCTAAAAGTGCATGCATGACTGAAAATGAAAATAATGAAAATGCTGCTAGGACTAGGATGGAGTATAGGAATATCCTAACAAGATTAGTACATCCACTACAACATTTCAATTTAAGATCCATTTTGTAATAGCATAGAGAATTCACTTAGATTAATTTTTCTTCTAAAAATAACTATGGGTGAGAAAAGCTCTGCCAAACCTTAGGCACGTATTCCTCAATCTCTCAACAAGGCTGCCACCCCTAAGCTAAGGCTATGAAACCATGAGGAGAAAAATGAACATGTTGACTCAATGGATTTTCCCTCACAAAAGCACAACTAGTCAAAACGCAATGACCAGTATTATTCCTTCCATATACCATCCAACACTTGGTGGTACATTCCATTCATTGACTGAGAAGTCCCTCAATAAATTTAAAGGTCAAAATTTAGTGCTTTGGGATAGGTTTGTTCAAGGATAATTTGATCACTAGGTGTACAAGGACTTCAACATAGAATAACAGGTTAAACCAACACAACATCTCACTAGCCTAGGTAATTGGTAAAAAAAATAGTTTCTATACTTTCAGAACTGCACAAACACTGTCCATTCAGTTATGATATTGTCCTTTGTAAATTTACCATCCTTCCCTCTCTGTTTCATGAATGATTAACCCTATGCTCCTAAGTACCAAGCCTTTTTGGTGCATGGAGAAGAAGCATGACATGCCACCTCCAAAAACACCAGACAACCACCCACTCCCTTGTCTACTTCCATGATATAACAAGGCTTAATAACCGAAGTTCCTCCTCTCTAAGGTCTTAATTAAATAATAATAAAGTCAAATTGGGTCCAATACATGGTATTAGTGCCAAGGTTACAATCTCTAAGGCCTAAACCCCACTACTCTTTCCTTTTCTCTCTTGTGGGTTCATAGCCCCCTTCTTTTCAGCATCGTCCTCATCCAAAACCATAATTTTTTTATCAATTCAAGCATCAAAATGAGATACATATGTTTAGATATAGGCCTCACTATCTTTTACAATTTACATTAAAAATATAGGGGAGACAAATATGGGGTATATATTCCCTACCCCCTTAAATTAACATTGTCCTTGGTGTCTGTGCACTATATACATTATACAAAATTGATTTACAACCACTTTTTTCAAAACATATGCGAATATTCTTTCACATGGTATCTTCCATCTCCCAAGTCACTTCCTCATGGTTTTCATGTTTTCATTGGACCTTTACCTACCTTATGAACCTTTTCCTAAGCAATTTGAATTTCCAGTCCAATATGTAAATTGGTTGTACTTGGAATTATCCTTTCGTTTCCACCTGAATCAAGGTCCAATCAAGAACATGATTAGTATCATGAACATATTTCTTTAATAATGAAACAAGAAAAAAAATTATGAGTCTTTACATATGGAGGAAAAGCTAGCTCATAAGTCACTGGTCCAAATTTGCTTAAAATCTCAAAAGTTCCAAATATTCTAGTTGTGAACTTTCTCCAATTGCCAAACATGAAGGAGGTTTTCTTTTCTTTTACTTTTAAGAACACATGTTCTACAACCTTAAATTCCATTAAAAATATTTTATTATATGCATAGATTTTCTATCTATCTTGTGCCATTTTTAAATAATGCTTGATCTACCTACTTGTTCTTCCATGTCTTAGCATTTATTACCCCCTCATCCTTCCATTGATCATTCTCTATTCCCTTGTTTGAATTCCCAATGCAGAAATGACTAGCTTGTATACGATGCATCTCCTTCACACCTGTGGATTTAAAGCTATGGATCGCCAGGAAAAATGGAGACATAATGCGATGGGAGTGCCCATGCCATGACCCCCGTCTCTGTAGTACCCTGCTTTTACGTTATATTGGGATCAATATGAGATACTATTATTTGAGGGTATTCAGTTTCATATGACCTAGTTGTATGTGTATTTAGACTTGGAGTATTATGCTATGTTATTTTTAAGGGAATTCAATGATGAATGACCCTTCCTTGTGTGGAAACTAATGCTTTGATTAATAAGTGGGATGTTTTAAATTTATCTATTATGAAATTGTGAAATCATGAGTTGATGACGAGTATATGTTTATATTTCCATAAAATTAAGAAATGATGATTTGATGATGATCAAATTTTATGATGCCATGAGATTATGGAATGATGATTAAAATAATACATATATGTTTATTTATAGCATGTAATTTTGATGGGTTATCGAGTGTGACAGGAAAATACAGGTACATGTGACGCAAGGTGGCGTTGATACCGTGCAGAATCTGGATTGAGTCAGGGTATCCATGACAGGTGATGTTGATATGATATAAATTGATATATTATTTTTTTATTTAGAAGGATTTGATGCACGCAGTATTTTACGTGCAGGTACTGGATTGCGATTGTCAATTGGTCCACATCAGGTAACAAGGCTAAATGGGAAGAATATCTAATACTAGGGATTACTTCATGCGATGAGTTGGAAAAAAGTGAGAGATGATTTTACTTGTTATATGCGTGTTGTTGTGAGGGTAGGTCACGAATTCGGTCAGTCATGAGGATTAGAATGGGGGGTGCGCAATAAGGACTCGACCTTATTCCCCATGAACTATTAGTCTCTCAATAGGGTCATCCAGATCAAGTTAACGAGGTCTCAGTCATCATACTAGTCCCTGCCATGGAAGGGATATTTGAAGGAAATACACGGAGCATGGAACCCTTAATATTCCAATCATAATGAGAACACGACAATAAAAATAAAACACTAAAGGGGGGTAAGGAAGTGTATTTTAAAAGAAATAGAAAAAATATTTTAAGTAAATTATGTTGCGAATAAAATGATATCATAATTTATTAATTACAAATAGATATAATTTGTGAATAAAGAAAAGAGAAAAATAAATTAATTCAAGTATTAGTAAACACATGCACACACAATTAGGAGAAATGGAGGGAATCATTAGAGAGAAAATCTAGGAGATTAGGTGAGAGTAAATATCAAATTAAAATTTAGAAAATATGAATGAGGAGAGAGGTGACACTTAGTGGGTGAATAATAAAATAAAAACTAAATTAATAATTCAGAATTATGCATGTGTGATATGCATGGAAAGTTCTAAAGGCTTTGAAGAGAAGGAGAGAGCATGAGGCTCTCATCTTTCTACCCTATGTTTGGATGGCATAGATTATGCTGGATTTACATGGTGACTATTGAGAGTTTGTTTTGTCATTGTAAAAAGGAGGTTGGGATCCTCTTAGTAGAAATCTACGTACCTTAACTACGCTATAGATTTCTTACATTTAGCCACATTGTAGCTCAGGGATCCCATGGGAAGAAGAGTACCTTTTGGGAGCAGTAGGGTGGTTTCCAATGGAAATTCAAATAACAAGACTTGAGTTAATCACTTGGAAGTCATTTGTAATTTCCAGTTGACATTACTTATGATTAAGACATGGGTGTTTTTATATTTTGATTTAAGTTGAATATTAGTGTTAATAATGGAATATGTAATCCATAACCTTTTTATTATATATATACATATATAAGGATAGAGTATTGCTAATTTTTGTAAAGGGTGTTGTTAGGATTTGAAAGACTTATTAAGAGGTTATTTCGCATCAATGGGTATTTCATATGTCAAATTACAATCCTGAACACTAAATTCGATGAAATATGGCTTATAGTCACAATTCTTTGAAACTGGCCCATGTTGTTTCACGGTTGTACATATTAATGAAGTCAAACCAAATAGAAGCTGAAGTTAGAGAAATGAGCCCATAAAAAGTAATGTATGGTGCAATTTATGACACAAGTGACTTGATTACAAGGTTTGATAGTTCATGTGATAGCAATAGTTTTGTTGATGCTGATAATGGTTATGTACATGTGTCTCTCTCATGTTATGAGACTTAGACAAATATTCTTGGTTATATCTCTAAAAGTGAAGATGATAATTATGGTGATATTTCTAAAGATGAGCTTGATAATGAACATGATAAAATTGGTTGTTTGAGAAGCATTCAAAGGGAATTGGTTTGAAACTCTTTAGAAAAAAGGGTAACTACATTGGTAGGAATTTTGATCTACTTAATCATTACTAGTTTTGATATTTGTTACAAAGTTGGCATAGTATCTAGATGCATGTTTGAACATAGCCATATGTAGGATCAGTTGAGTAGTAAGAAGGAGCCGCGTTAGTAAGTTTGAAACTCAATAATATGCATGTCAGATCTGAAGGAAATCCAATGGAGAGTGCTGAAGAATTTTGAGATATGAGAAATAAACATTTAGTTGGGAACTTGAATTCTTCCAACGCAATAATAGTATGGAGTTAGTAACTTTCATTAATTCTAACTGAGATGGATGTGTGAATGGTAGGAATTCCATATATGGTTTTATGTTTTATTTTGGTTCATGCAGTATGGTGAGTTGTAGCATTAAGAAGCAACATAATTATTTATATTCAATAGAGGATGAATACAGAGGCACACGAAATGCAACATCGAAAGAGTTTGACTAGGGAGATGCTTGGGTGTTGACGAACATCCCAAATTGGTGTTCTACAGATTGATCCATAATTATTCTTGAGTGTCAATGGCCACTCAAGTAGGTGACTATAATTACAATATCTTGTACATTGCTTCTTGTTCATCTTGGTCATTGTTGTGAGTTTTTTGTATTTGAATGGAAATATTAAGCTTGTCCTTCATTATTCTCTTCTTAGGTTGTATTATGTTTCGATTGAAATAAGGTGTGGCCTTTCAGTTTTGCTGTAATGTTTGTTCTTTCACTTGTGATATGTAGTGGGAAACTGCATCAAGTTTTCCTGTGCTTGTTTATGCACTTAATCATGCTCATTGCCATATTATTAGTAGTTCTTTTCCATTTGCAATTGTCATATTTGGTAACCTCAATAGAAAACTATACTATAATTTTGGTTAGATGATTAAATGGCCCAAATAACTCCAATCCCTATCTTTTGACAAATTCATGGTGTAGAATTTAATGCAGATTGTGATTCCAAGAAGCTGGCTGTACATTTCAAATTTGTGGGTTGGGAAAAAATTAACTTCATTAAAATTAAGGGGGTTTTGGAGTAGTCTTATGTGGATGTTGAGTGACTTTTGGACTAATTCTAATATGTTACAGTTTCTCTGTTATGGTAATTCTTGATTGTCATTTACCAATTTGAATATCGCTGGATATTATGTGTCGTTTATCTTCTCTTCTTGGATGAGAGAATGGTCAAATAATTTTGAATTCTTATTTAGAGGATATTTATAAACTAGATGGTAATAGTTTTTTTTATTGGAATAATTTTGCACGTTGTAATTTTGTGATGGAGTATCTAAGGAGTCGTTTAGGTAGTGTTGTTGTTCCTTTGCATAGTAAAATATAGCTAATTGTAGAATCCAAATATCATATATTATTTTTTTGATATATGTATAGCTAGGAGTCACCGCAATGTGACATCAATCAAGAAAAGTTCCATTTTTGCATACTTAATTGGCTCTTGTTATGCTAAAATTTGGTGGTTACCTATTTTGTGTGGTGATTAAAGTGATCTAGCTTTTAGTTTAATTGGATATCCTAGATCATGGTGGACAACTAGAATGTGTTGGAACCCTGTTAGATGGAACATGAAATTAGTGATAGTAGAACATCTAGTTCTTGTTTCCATAATTATGTGATGAAAATAATATAGAATTGAATGAATACTTGAATATGAAAAAGAGTGAAACTGACATTGAATGTATGATGGATGTTAACTTTAAGACACATTTTTCTAAAGAGGGGGAGTATTTAGTGCCCCATTATAGCTAGGTTCATGTACATCATTATTGTGCTTGAAGGAATTTTCATCATCACTTATATATGAAAATACTTATGTGTCATTAGTTCATTATCTATCCTAGAACTTTGAGACAAAGTTTCCTGTAGAGGGGGTGTATGTATTGCCCTTCTTTTACTTTATCCTTGGATTAGTATGAGATACTATTATTTGAGGGCATTCAATTTCGAATGACCCAATTGTGTGCAAATTTAGACTTGGATTATTATGCTACATTATTTTTTAGGGCATTCGATGATGAATGACCTCACCATGTGTGCAAACTAATGCTTTGATTAATAAGCGAGATGTTTTAAAGTTATCTATTATGAAATTATGAAATAATGAGTTGATGACGAGTATATGTTTATATTTCCATAAAGTTAATAAATGATGATTTGATGATGATCAAATGTTTAGGATGCCATGAGATTATGGAATGATGATTAAATGAATACAGATAAGTTTATCTATAGCATGTAAATTTGATGGGTTGTTGAGTGTGATAGGAAAATAAAAAGTACATGTGACGCAAGGTGGCATTGATACTACGCAGACTCTAGATTGAATTAGTGTATCCATGAAAGGTGATGTTGACCTAATATAAATTATTTAGAAGTATTTGATGTGCATAGTGTTTTAGATGCAAGTGCTAGATTGTGATTGTCAATCGATCCACATCAAGTAATGGGTTTGAATGGGAAGAAGATGTAAGACTAGCGATTCCTCCATGCGATGAGTTGGAAAAAATGAGAGAGGATTTTTCTCATCAGATGCATATTTCCATGAGGGTAGGCAATGGGTTCAGTCAATCGCAAGGCTTAGAATGGGGGGTGCGCAATAAGGACTCAGCCTTATTCCACAAGAACCATTAGTCTCTCAACAGGGTCGGTTAGAATGAGTTAACGAGGTCTCATTCATCGTATCGGTCCCCACCACGGAAGGTATATTTGAACGAAATGCACAAATCATGGTACCTTTAATATTCCCTTTGCAAAGAGAACAAAATAGTAAAAATAAAACACTAAAGGGGGGGTAAGAAAGTGTGTTTTAAAAGAAATAGGAATTTTTTTTAATTCAATTATGTGCAAATAAAAATATCATAATTTATTAATTAAAAATAAATATGAATTTGTGAATAAAGAAAAAAGAGAAAATAAATTAATTCAAGTATTAGTAAACACATGCACACACATTGAGGGAATCATCTGAGAGAAAATCTAGGAGATTAGGTGGGAGTAAATCTCAAATTAAAAATTAGAAAATATGAATGAGGAGAGAAGTGAAACTTGGTGGGTGAATAATAAAAAACAAATTAAATCAATAATTCAAAAATATGCATGTGTGAGATGCATGGCAAGTTCAAAAGGATATAAAGAGAAGGAGAGAGCATGAGGCTCTCATCTTTTTGTCCTATGGTTGGATAGTATAGATTATTTGGATTTACATGGTGACTATTGAGAGTTTGGTTCATCATTGTATGAATGAGGTTGGGAGATTCTTAGTAGCAATCTACGTACCCTGAATATGCTAGTGATTTATTACATTCAACCTGATTGTGGCTTGGGGGTCCCTGAGGAAGAAGGGTACCTTTTGGGAGTGGTAGGGTGGTTTCTGGTGGACATTCGACATTTGAAAATCGAAGCGGGGACTTACAGTGGGACTTTGATAGTCTTTGACAACATGCACTAGTATACAATGAAGATACATGCCTAAAAAATGACTAAAATTCACATATAAATGACCATTTTTGAGTTGATGACTAGTGGTAGAAAATTTCTAGTATCTTATAATGCGACCAAAATTTAGTTGTATTTATCTTAGTTGTTAATTGGTTGTCTTGATTTATCATATAGTCGCATATTTAGTCATATATTCGGTCATTAATTTAGTCATTGATTTAGTCATTAATAGTCACAGTTAATGACCAAATACACAACTAAATGATAAATCAAAACTTTGAATTAATAACTAAGCTAAATACGACTAATTTTTGGTCGCATGATAAGATACTAGAAATTAGCTAGATCAAAATTACCATTTAGTTGTTTATATGCGAATCTTAGTCATTTTTTTGCTACTTTTCTCTCATTTTGTAGTACTCATTTATCTCTTTTTAGTAGTTTCAGAATATAAACGACTAATTTAGTAATTTTATTTGTGTTCATTTTTAATCAATATAAATGACTAATTTAGTATTTTTTAGTCGTTTTATATTCATTTTATTTGTGTTCATTATTAATCAATATAAACTACTAATTTAGTAGTTTTATTTGTGTTCATTATTAATCAATATAATTTTTTCGTATGATATTGTGACTAAATTAAAAAAGTGTTATACAATATTCATGCTCATCTAATATGAATACATGCATGAATCATGAAAAGTCATATTTGTTAATTACAACACTAAATAATATCAAGTAAAAACATATATAATTTTCAACAATGTAAATTGTATTATATGAAATGTCAAGTATTACAATATATATGAGTTCCCAATTGAATATCCACTAATGGACTAATACTAATCCATGACAAATACTGTATCCATACTTTACATGAAAATAATCTACATCAATGACTTTTATAAATATTACAATGGCTACTAAGTGAAACTTCCTTCCTTCTCCTTCAAACAACTACATTGCGAATATGAAGAACTTTTGACCCTTCTGTCATATTGAACCATGTTGAAGAAAAACCTCACAATTAGAACATGAAAGCAATACTAACTCAGATTATATAAGCAAAAAGTCATGTTTTCAATGTTAACATACATATTTAATGCAACAAATACAATGACATGTGTTACACTTATGAGCATCATCGTATACCTTCATTCTTGCATTGAGAAATATTCATATATATATTGAAATGCAATCGACAATGTTCATAAGCTGAATTCAAGTTTCTACAATGCACTAAAATTGCATGAATTTAATTGTGATGAGGGATTTTTTGTAATGCTAAATCTGGGCATGTTAACCTTAAGAGTTCTATGCTTATAATGGGACATACAATTTACTGATAGGCTATGTATAGTCAACTCTGTACGAAAATATTTAGTAGAGAATTATAAAAAATTCACTAGTAGAATTTGGATCTTAACCATTACCTTGTGGTTTTAGTGAGAATTCAATTGTGGAATATGGATTTATACAAGACTCTAATGATAATCCTTACGTAAAAATCCTGCATTCCCATAATAGGAAAAACGTGTATTGAAAACATTTGTAAGATTTAAATACTTCAATACTGAGACAATTGTGACATATGATTTTTGAAATTTTTTGTACTTGTTGAAATTTCAAATATGCAAATAGAAGTAATACTATCAAGAATGTATCCTTCCTTATGTAAAACTAGAATTTGAAAGGGGTCTGAAAAGGTCTCAATTAACTTTTGCTAAAATTGTCTAGAAATTTGAATACTTTCTCTGCCCCAAAACAATAATTCATTAGTGAAAACAATTACAATCATCTTCCCAAATTCCACTGGGTAGGCATATTACAACTATGGTCTAATATGTGATTGATATGTGCTTGTAATTATGAAATGAAAAGTCATTTATTTGATAAGCTTAATCCACAAAGGTTTTTGTTTTTGGGAAAAGCCCAATAATTTAGAAATTCTAGAAGCATTAGGAGCTCTTAGACCAAATATTATAGAATAGGAAGAGCAGATCTCAAAATATACATATAATATTAACATGTAATGTGTACTTACATCATAGCTATCAAAACTACCATACTTCTACTACCTTATATGCAATACCATTATCAGTGAATATAACTGCACACATAACATAATTGAACCTTTTGTGGCCTGCTTGGTTATGGATATGAAAATCTATTTTCCTTGCACAATTATTTATTTATGTGATGTTGCAACACAACAGAGGTGTTATTTCTTTTTCTTTAGCTTACATCGAGCTCTCGAGCTCTATTCTAGGACTATTTAGTATTTTCTAATTGTCCATAAAAACTCCATAACTATTTGGAAACTTCATTGAACTTAAACAAACATATATTAGATAATCCAGGTTTTCTTTATGGTATGGTTCTCCTATTGTTTGTTGAAAGCTACACACCTTTTATTTATTTATTTAATTTTCCATATTATTATTTTTGTGTTGCATGTCCCATGTGATAGCGTAAATTTGTAGATGTTTTTCTTTTCTCATTTTGAAGTGACATGTTTTGGCTATTTCCTATACATATGTTGCATGATGAATGTGTTCAATTATTTGTGTACATTGTAGAGGATGAGCATGAGCATGATGTAATTTGGTTTTGGTTGGAGAAATACAAACCTTATGAATGTCTAGTATGCCGTCAATATTTCCAGGTGAGATATACTAGTTTGTAAATTTATTGTTCTGCAATTAACATTTTTTCCATCTTGAAATTGACTTTAGAAATAGTACATCAGTAAGTATCCAAAAAAACATTGGGTGGCTTGTTTCTGTACCAAGTATCTGGTACAAAAATTGGTAGACAACCCTTGGGAGGTGATATGGAAAAAAATATTAGCTTTCTCCTATTTGTAAACTTTTGAGTAACATTTCCTTAATGTTTCAAGGAAGCATGTTGTACAAAATGAGTGTTTCTTGCTTTTAAATTGATTTTTTTGAGTAGTGGTGTTGATGGCTTAAAAATGTTTTCTTTGTAAAATAGTTTCTGAGAGACATTTTCTTGATCTTTCATGCAAGTTTCTTGTATAGGTGGGGTGATGCATTTGGGTGTTGTAGGATTTAATTTTTCTTTTTAATTAGTCTAAAAAATAAATGGTGTTATCCACACAAAGTACAACATGAAAACAATAAGCCTACCTAAAGACCTTCTAGATGTTGTGTGATTTCATTTGTTTATGCTATCTCTAGTTACCAAAATAAATGATAGGATCTTACAGCCAAGTGAAGGTGTATTCAATTTAGGAGAGTGTTTTAACTAGGTCTAGGTGAAATAGTAGAGTATACACAAAAATCCCAAGGGGTTATTCTTCTTTACACTAGTTACTGACATTATATGTGATTGGGGCCAAGTGAAGGCATATAAAGATTTGGCTGAAATAATAGAGTATACACAAAAACCTGAAGGAGTTATTCTCTTTACTCTAGTTACTAAAATTATATGATATTGGGGCCAAGTGAAGGCATATCCAATTGATGAGAGTGACTTACAAAGAGGATATTTATGTGCTTGATTGACATGAAATTGATAGTTTATTAGGAGTTTGAGGGGGTAAATATAAGGTGTCTATTTTGACTTTACATAAATACTTTTCTTGTTTTTCTTTAACATATTGATTCATATCATACTTGGGAAAAATAAAATATAGAAATAGAAAACATGGAAAAATAACATACGTCTCCCTTAATATTCTTGAATATTTAAGGAAACCTTAAATTTATATAAAATACATGTTTTAAAAAATACATGCCATTTTTATATATCTATACCATATAATATAATTTTTTTATGTTGTTTCCCCATTTCCTAAAAAAATGAAAGTGGTGTTTTTGACACTTTTGCAGAGTAACATAGTTTCACAGTAATATACAATCCCATAGGATTCTTTACTCTGTATAATACACATTTTCTAAACCTATGCATGCCAAAACCCTACCAATATTAGGTATTCTCTTAGGCTTAACAATCAACAACAAATACAATAAAATACATATCAAGCACAGAACATTAAGAGTTTACACTCAAGAAATCCTAAGGGGAAATTCTATTTTGGGGGGTCACATTTCCAATGCCTCCTTGTTTAATAAATTCATCATGTTTCCCCATCTTATACAACCTAGAATCTAACCCCAAATATATAAGATGAACCCTAACCTCCTTCTAGGTGTTCATCTAATGCTACTACAACTACTACTGCAATTGTAGATGACCTTGAGGAGTCCGATCTTGAGCCAGATGATGATGCTATTGCCTATGCCATTGCTAGTCTTGATTTTAGTTCTACTTCTAATTATAGCAGTAGTGAGGAATTTGATGATTGATCATGTTGATAAATGACATGCATGATGCATGATCATTTATGTATGATGTATGATGCAGTGGCATCGTAGCATGTTGTTTCACGGACTCTAGATGCCATTTAGGCCTCATTGATAATGTATTTTGTTCCATATATGTATTGCACATTACACTTTGTTCGATTTTGATATAATCACCCATATATGGGATATACATGATCAGACTCTCGATATTTTGTCTCTAATATTGCTTTGGAATCATGGATTAGAATCTTTAAAATATTGTTTTTCTTTAAATTTAAAATATTTTATGTATTTTTGAGTAAACTAAGTCATTAAATTCAAATCGGCTGAGTCATTACCGATTCCAATTCTAAGTCCAAGTTGACCCTCGATTGATTTCAAGTTTGAGTCTAAGATTTAAAACATTCTAGTGTGGTGGGTAGTTTGACACCTCTAAATTTGGTCGTGTATTAGTGTGTAATAAATATCAAAATCTAGAAGCTCATAAAATTCAATTTTGATTATGAAATTATATAGAGTTAGATGGGGATGATGATATATATTGTTGATTCTAGTTTATCTAGGGTATATAGGAAAAGTATTATGGTTGCACTGCTAAAATTAAGGGTAATTTTTAGGGGCGAATTTCACCAATTGGCTGTTTTCTGGGGATTTTTTCAAAAAATAAATTCGCTATTTGGTCAATTTTAGCCTCTAATATCACCTATATTTACATAAAATATGTTTTTTATCATAATATTCGCCAAACTTTACATGTTCCAGTAGTAATTTTTATGTTTCATATTTAATATTTGCCTACCTCTCTATATACATGTTTTTTTCAATCCAAAATAATCACCTACGATACTATACTTAAGTATAATATTAGAATCCTTAAAAAATACCTTGCTGAAATTGGTTGTGTTTCCTAAGAAGATAGATTTGTCACTAAATATTATTGTCTATAAGAGTTGAGTTCAAAATATGACGGGCTACAAGTATAGATAATTGTATATGGAAGTGAGGTGGATCTCTGGAATCAAATTGGGGACTATATGTTTACAAGTTCAACAAGATATAGATGGCTTTGTAGAGCTGTAATAGTCAATCAAAATAATTGTGATCAATAATTCACATAAAATTCTCAACAATTCTCTTTAGGGAATGTCCAAAACAAAATGCGTTTCATGAACCTAAGTTTGATGTATTCTTCTAGTAGATTTGTTGGTAAGAGTCCCATGTGAAGCTAGAAGTGTCTGTATAAAATTTGATTGTACTTACCTCAATTATTGGTTAGCGGAAATTGGAATAATTTTCACATGTTTTGTGTGGGGTCTTGCATTTTGATTGGTTTGTCAAAATAAAAATAATAATTTTTGGATCCTTCCATTCCAAATTAGATTTTATTAAAAATAATTGACAAGCTTTATGCTGTGGATGTTTTATTGCTTTTAGGTAGTACATGCATACATAATGCCATCAATTTTGACATGTGCATTTTTATGGGTTATGCAACTTAAGATAGTTGGTCTATGAGGGACTCCAGGCGACCATCATCACTAAGAACTCATGAGATCCAGTTGTTACGGATTGTATGGATTAGTTACCTGAGATCATAATCTCAATTAATTAGCAGTAGAAGCTTGAACACTCTTTGCTAAATTATGAAAGAGATGCTATTTATTTATTTTTGGAGGAGAATGAAGGATTATATTCAAGATTTTATCTAACAATGATGCTCCATTGTAATTTCTACATTCTATTTTTATAGATTTGGAATTAGGAGTGACTCATTTTGTGGCTAGAGAATAATGGATATTTCCTATTTTGGTAACATTCAATTTGATTCTTCGAAGTGCCTTTCATTGTATGAAGATGAATGCAAATAATTGGTTGCTACAATAACTTTACATGTTATAAAATTTTTGTCATGGTTTTTACTATGCCAGTGAAGTTCAATTGATGCATTTTCATGTCTTGCTAGTGAAGTTCAATTGATGCATTTTCATATCTTGACAGTGAAGTTATTGGAATTGTGATTGCAATAAAATTAGAATCTATTTTCCTTTTTTCCATGATTGGTTATTTTCTTTGGTGCCTATATTGCGTTTTGTTGTGAGATTCTTCACTAGGATTTCTAACTGTAATTGATCATACTGCCATTGTCATAACATCAGCGAGGAAATTGCACTGTCCCCATGTGTGCCAGGTCCTAGATGACATTATCATTATATTGAAACATCACTAGAGTTCAAAGGATTACCCACAAGTGATGATACTGGATGACCCAAGATTGGGATCCCTTATAATTGTAGGGACCAAGCTTCATTGTCAAAAGGATAATCATCTATTGGACCAGTTGAATCTCATGGTTCTATATCCTATGGAGAGATATCAGTTGCAAGAGCGTTAAAGGATGCTACAAGGGAAGGCCCAGGAATACTTTAACACCTGATGCTGCAATTTCTTTGGGGCAAAGAAATGTTGGAACGGAGCATTGCCATGATGCCTATAGATAATAATATTTCTTATGGGACTAATGGTGGAATAACATGAACACTTAGAGATGAAGAGGGCATTGGATTGCTTGTTTTATGTGTTGTACTTTCACATGTAACAACAACTCCTAAGAAGCATGTTGATGCTAAGTGTTTTAGATGAAGGAATAATTGATGCATACAGGCTGCAATTCACAATGCACAACAGACAACCAACCACATAGAGAATAGTAGGTGGAAATCAAGCAGATAACCACAATTGCATAACACATTCATCAACTGAAATTAATACAACAATTTTATTCATGCACACAAATATTTATTACAAAATTCATCATCTACAACACTAAGCTTTGAGCATCATCCACATTTGGGAAATCACTCTCACACCCACAACGTGCACGCTTCCAGGCCATTGCAACTCTCCTATGCTGCAACTCTTCTCTGTTGCAACTCTTTTTTTGGACCAATGTTCCCACACTTCCTCCTTTCTTCTGGGAGTTCCTGCATTCCACTTCCAGGCTGAGTATCTATGATTCTACCTCCATGCTTCTACCTATGCTCTTCTCTTCCTCGGTCCATGCCCATTAATATAAGCAAGATTGGAATACGAAGAATCAAACCGTTGAACTCCCGCTTAGCCGTTTTGCAGTTGGAAACAATTTGATTAGGTTATCAGTGGATGAGAGTTGTTTTATTCCAATATCTAATAGACCATAAAACCTAAACCTAAATCTAATTTATTAATAAAATAAACCATAGTAACATTGTGTCATTTATTAGCATATTATTAATTAATGACATCTAGATTGCTAACTACTTAATATTAACTATTTGTTGTTACTGTAGGTTCAATAGTTTTACTATGGACATACTTGCCACTTGTAGATATAACGCACCAAGCCTCCATCATTTTTTTGCCTTCGCACAAGTATCATCATGAGTAATGGCACGAGTACCAGCATGAGTAACAACAACATGATATTCTCTTCGGTGGAATCTGAAGTAGCTTGCTGCAACACCACATGTATCATCTCCCATAGTAGCACCCTACTACTGTAGAAAAAACCACACAAGTAAAAACAACAACGTCCAGCCTATGATTATTTAGGATAGCTTGTTGAACCAGGGATGCTCCTGCATCAGACACTCGAGGTTGAAAATTTGAGCATTATTTCTCAAAACGGAGGTGAAAACATGTGTAGATTTAAACATCCTCCTTTTCCCATCTCTGCTGCAAACATCCACAACATTTCCTTTAACATTCTGAACCAAAAATATTCCACATCTTCCCCATTATTGAACAACTCTTCCCTTTCTATCATCTCAATGAAATTCACTGTCTTATTGTTTGTTTCCTTAGGCATTATTGCCTACCACATCCATTGCACAAACAAACCTTTCTTGTTTCTATCAACTTCACATGTTGAATTCTTCTGCATAGCCACATCTTCCACACCATCTGTTGCATTACTTGAAAACATGCCCTTACACAAAACATTGTGGGAATGACACACTCCCATATGCTCTTCCTTCGAAAATTCCTTTGTTGTAGCACCCACACTTTGTTATTTCTTTTCCTCAACCAATTACTGCATGTCTTCCTTCTTCTCTACTCCCTTAACATATGACAAAATCATCACTTTTCCTTCCTTCTCCTCTGCTGGAATTGAAGGATGAAATTTGAATTTCTTCCCATATTTCTCAAATTGATAGGTATTATTTCTCCCATCATGCATAACCCTTCTATCAAACTGCCAAGGCCTTCCCATTAAAATGTGACATGCATCCATGGGAATAACATCAAAAAAAATATTATCACTATAGCTCCCAATATTAAAAGTAATCAAGCACTGCTCCCTTATAGTGACGCTTTTCCCATCTTGTAACCATAACACCCTATATGCCTCTGGATGAGGTGTACACATTAAATTCAATTTGTTATAAACCTCCGAAGACACTAAATTTTCAAAACTACCACCAACAATAATCAAATTACAACACTTTACTTCAATATTGCATTTTGTTCTGAAGAGTGTCTTTCTTTGTTCTAGTTCTTTCTCAACCTCCTTTTCAGACTGCAACAATATCATACTCATCATCAAAATTTCCCCTACTTCGTATTGCAATTCAACCACCTCATTTGTTGCTACTGCTAGTTCAGTTCCATCAAGATGTGCTCTCCATTCTTGCAATCTTCCATCCTTCACAAGTTCTAGACATTCAAATTCCCTATGATGACCTGGTGTCCCACATATGAAGCAAATGATTTCATATTTTCCTCCTCTACCTCTACCTCTTGTTGTTCGACCACATCCTCTATCAGCATCAAGTCCTTTTCCAATAGTCTGCTCCATTGTGCTAGAACAACTTCCACCTTTCTCAACTTGCTTTTCCTTTTTCCGCCCTCTCCCATTTCCTGGGGTTCTCTTTTCATTTTGTTGTTTCCTTAACATTTTTTACTCAATCCTCAAGGCTGATTGGTAAGCCTTTGCCATTGAATGAAAATTCAAAACATTAAACTCATATTGTATAACATAATTCAAATCATTCGCATACGTGGAAATGGATTCCGGGCTCTCTTCATCCTGTCCAAACCTTATAGAAAGACTGTAAAAATCCTCTATGTACTCCTTTACTGACATTTTGATCCGCTACAAATTCTGCAACCTCCTCAACAAATTCAAATCATAATCCACATGAATTTTTTGTCATTTCATTGTTATTACCATCCTATCCCAAGTCTTAATTTTCTCTCTACCACTACTTTCTTTATTCAACTATAACTTATCCCACCAAAAAGAAGCATGCCTTCTCAATTTTGTACTAGGAAACCTAACTCTTCGGGGATCTCTAATTTGTTCAAACTCAATGAATTTTTCCATTTCCCCTATCCAATCTATTAATTCTCTAGGATTTAAACTACCAGAATAAATACGAGTATCTAGTTTACCTCGAATACTACTAGTAGCTTTGAGCATTCTTTCTTCCATTGGCATTTTTTCTTCCTATTCTTCTCTGATGGTCTCTAGTTCTTCTTCATCATCGCTGTCATCCCTTATGACTTGTGTAATACCTCTTCTCTGGGTTTCCTCAATGGCATCTAGTCTCGCCATCATGGTCCTCATCATTGTTGTAATATCATTCACATCTTCAACATTTTCTTTCCTTCTACCGCGACCTCTTCCTCTATGGTACATCACCATTACTCTTCTCTATGATCTCTTCTTTTGAGCTCCCCACTTCACCAGCATTCACAAATCTTCCAATCTACTACTGATCCATCTAACCCTCCACAGGCATGCTCAAATAGCTCTGATACCACTTGATGCAGTCGGGCTACAATTCAGAATGCACAACAGACAACCAACCACAGAGAGAATAATATATGGCAATCAAGCAGATAACCACAATTGCATCACACATTCATTAAATGGAATTAATAAAACAATTTTATTCATGCACATAAATATTTATTACATACTTCATCATCTACAACAGTCAGCTTTGAGTATCAACCACATTTGGGAAATCACTCTCACACCCACAACGTGCACGCTTCCAGGAAGCTGCAACTCTCCTCTGCTACAAATATTCTCTATTGCAACTCTTTTTCTGGACCATCATTCGCACACTTTCTCTCTTTTGGGAATTCCTGCATTCCACTTCTAGGCTGAGCATTTGTGATTCTACCTCCATGCTTCTACCTGTGCTCTTCTCTTCCTTGGACCATGCCCATTGATATAAACAAGATTGGAATACGAAGAGTCAAATCGTTGAACTCCCACTGATCTGTTTTGCGGTTGGAAATGATTTGATTAAGTTATTAGTGGATGAGAGTCATTTTATTCCAGCTCTAACAGACAATAAATCCTAAACCTAAATCTAATTTATTAATAAAATGAACCATAGTAACAACGTGCCATCTATTAGCACATTATTAATTAATGACATCTGGATTGCTAACTACTTTATTGTTAACTATTTGTTGTTACTATAGGTTCAATAGTTTTAGTATGGACATAATTTCCACTTGTAGATATAATGCACCAAGCGTCCATCCTTTTTATGTCTTTGCACAAGTATCATTATGAGTAATGGCATGAGTACTAGCATGAGTAACAACATCATGATATTCTCTTCGGTGGAACTTGAAGTAGCTTGCTACAACACCACATGTATCATCCCCATAGTAGCACCCTACTGTTGTAGCAACAACCACACAATTAATAACATCAATGTCCAGCCTATGATTGTGTACGATAGCTTTTTGAACCAGGGATGCTCTTGCATCAATAATGTTAATGGCTCAGTTGCCAAGGACAAGCTAACTCAAATCACTTCTGCAATATCAGTTGCTAAGGACATCTTTTCCTTTTGATTATGTGGATCATATCTTTGTATAAAAATTCATTCCTTGAAAATACAACTAAAAATTAATCAACATCGTTCTTAGGGAGTTGTGATCCACCCCACTAAATTTGTTAGCTGTTAGGGAATTAATGATATTTAGTTATATGATAGACTTCATTTTAATACCTGGATTAAAGAACTTACTCACCTAAGATATATGAATGGTAAGGAGAGAATACCAAGCACAAATAATGCATAACTGAGGTGCTAATATGGATCATTCCAATTTGCAATAAACGAGCTACCCCTCTCTACTCCCAGTGTTCGCACCATTGGATCTTCTTATTTTTCTCTTCCTCATTGTGGGATTTTGCATGGAAATCTTGCCTTGATTTATATTTTGGGTAGTGAAAGCATTTTAGAGACAAATAATGTTGGATAAAAGCTTAGATATGGATTAAATATCAATCGTTCTCTACTTGCTTTAACAAACTGCAATAATACTTTTCGCAAGTAGTTGGCATTGTTTATGAGGGTGATCATTAACAAAAACAATAATGAAAGGATGGATTTGTGAGTCTGTTGGTTGATAATGGAAATTATAAGGATGATCTCAAGCTCCCTTCCAATGAACAACTACTTACCTAGATCAAAGAGGGGTTTGGAGAGGGTAAAGACCTTGTTATCACTATCTCCGTGGCATATTTGAATGAGCTCTCTGGTGTTTGATGAATTTGATTATAAAAGAAAGAGATTTGGATTTATTTTCAATTTCCTAGATCAGTGATTGTTCAAACAAGTGATTTAGGCTTTGAACAGTTTTCCTTTTCCATTTATAATGCCAATATTCTGCACATGACATTGCATTTGGTATTTGGGAATCATGAATATAGGGGAGATAAGAATCTTGCTATCATTCCATCACCCATCGATTGTTGATATAGAGGAATACTATGGTGGATAAATGAGAAAACAAGTCTCAATTAGAGAAAATATGACTGTAAATGTTACAAATATTGCTCAGCCAATGAGAATGGTATTTTGGTCACAATATGAAAGGATTGTATCTAATAACAATAATAGATGTTTATGTTGAAGCTGTGTTGTATGCTTTTGTTTCATTTCCAGGATCATTTTTGTCCCTTACTAAAGACAAATACAAGAGATTAATGTTGTTTTTAGTGATTGTTCAATTAAAAAGAAACTGAGCTCTTTGATGAGATTTTGTAGAGAAGGATTATTCTTAATTTTTCAGGGCATATTAAATGACGGTGTTCTAATATGGAGCCAAAGTGCACTCTACAATTGAGAGGTGATTGAGATATCAAGGAAGGTTCCCGATACATAACACCACCATTTGATTTTGAAAAAGTAAATAAAAATGCATCTACCCTATGGATCAACTCAATGGGTCATATACATGGAGTTATGGCCAAATGAACTCCACCATATGGTTGAATGAATCCATCCAAATTATGCAGAATAATGACCAAGCATTAAACATCTAGTCAAATCTAGGAAGCTGCAAATGAAGGTGTTTTAGTCCTCTTATGATTAAAAGGCTATCTAAAGATCTTTTTTAGGAAGTTATTATTATAAACATGCTACCTGCTAAAGACCAGAATCAGTTTCTTCATTACATAATTTTGTCTATAGTAGCAGATCCTTTAGGTGAAACTATTTGATGTGATCATGATGACTGTTTAGATGGATTTGAACCTCTTATGGGATTTGTTATTAAGTGAGGTCTTTGGGTGGTGGAAATTAGTTTTTTGGTAGTAGAAGGGGAAAACAAAATTGGTTGTTTCTTTATATGCATGATTTAAATGTATTTTATTTAACTTCACCTTTAGCTGATCCGATCTTCATCTTAAGAATATTAATTATTTTAAAGACCTTCTTTCGTCTAGTATTAAAAATATAGTGTCATGGAATCATGGCCCTTATCCTAATTAATCTTTACCATGATTCTAGCCCCTTAGGTATTATAATAATCCTGACACCAAATTGACACTCAATAATCTCAACAAAACTACTTTGTTGGATTGAAAAAATTATCTTTATTTCTTTTGACAATGGCTTACCTAAGTTATGAGATTCCTTTCCTTAGCCTTACTTCCTACAAACATTCACTCGACATCATAAGGAAATTTATTCTTTGAACAAAAAAATCCCACAAAAAGATCCATCTTGAGTTAGCATACTTATGAAATAACCTAGTATGCTCTTGGGGGTCCAAAAGAGAGACATTCAGTTTGTAAGGAAACGTATAGCCAATTTTACCTCCAAAAATCATGGTGGTAAGAATAGGTAAATGATATGATCTTGTTACAACATCCTCCACTGAGGAAAGTCTACAATTGGTCACAAAGGTTTCAAAGTACAAATTCACATAGAACCAATCCATTCATGTTTGGATTCCAACCAAACCACTTTGTCGATTGGACTATGTATACCAAATTTCTTCTTCTAGTAATTTATACTTAGAATCGATATTTGAAATCCCCAAAACAAAATTTCAATGTGTCCAACCCTAGCTTTACATGGGATCAAGAGTAAAACTTGGCCCATAACTCAATGAATAGGTTAAAAACACCACCAGTAATTCACTCCCTTGTTGTAAGTTATTAAATAATTACTCATACAATTGAGTTATTCCAACAAGGTCATTGGAGCATACATCAAACAAGTAGAAATGTCATCCAACATCATCTAGCAAGTGGGTCTTAGCCACTCCCTAGGATGGAAAAAGGCATGATCCAAGGGATTACATAGGATGGACAATTTTAGACTCTCATTTATCATTAGTGTGTTACTAGCAACACATTTTGAAACAACGTTTAGACATCAATTAATAGGGATTTCCTAAATGAAATAGAGTTTATAAGCATACTCCTATAGAATCAACCAAGACTTCCAAAAATATTATTCCATGTGCCATTAGATTATGGTAATATACATTCACGGAAATCAAAATATCAAACTTATTAAAATTGTGCTAGTTAAAATGTGTCATGATATTGACACTATATAATAATACGGAAAAAATAATGCAAGTAAATAAAAAGAAGATTTTCATGTCATGGTTCATTCTATATCAAAAGAAGACCAATAATATGGATACCCTATTAAGCAATGGCACCAAAGGGAACCACATTGCAGCCTCAATCAATAAAAGATTCCAACTTTTGGGCTATAGGTTCGATTACATGGAGTTAGACTACTTCTAAAAGAATATAGGTCCAAGTTCCATCAAAGGATGTATCGAATAATATCAAAATTCAAAGACATGCATTCATTTCCTTCATAATTTTGTATTATGGTGAATTTAATTTTATAAGCCTCTTGGAAAAATAATGAAAGCAATCCATGCATCTCAGTTAGCTAGCAATAATATGTTCTGTATATGATCATCTGCAATAGAACATAAGCGATAAATCTAATAGCCTACCTCAAACATGATCAGAGGTTGTTGATACTAGGGTGAAAAAATGAAGATGGGTGTCTATTTTGGGGGGTCTCGTGAGAAAATAATTCTGTTTTTTTCATGTCTTCCAACTTCGGGCGAACAAAAGTGATATTTTTATTTAAAATTTCACTTTGCCGTAAAAAGAAAACTTTTGTAGAATTATGTTAGCTTTCTACTCATAATTTTTTCAATTTTTTTTATTAAGATTTGATATGTCGATCTCGCAAATGTTTGACAGTGTGTTCTTATAAAATGAAAAGACTACAAAAGAGTTATGATTTGTTGCACCACTAAAATCGTTGTTAGACTTGTGTTTTGCAAAAACTGAAACTGCTACGACAATCTACACACAATGTACTAACGCGTGACTATAAGTTTGCATCCAATGGACCTCTATACTAATTATTATATTTTTTTAAAGTCGATCCATGGGGAAACTCAGTTGATTTTCAACAACCTTTTTGTTGCACCACTTTTCTCTCAACCCGCTATAAAATCAAAAAATCTAAGACCACCCTTTTGAAGTAGACACGTCAATGAATCGACCCACATTTTCTTCGATTTTTTTGGTGTTGTATTTACAAAGTTATGGATTTTTCTTTTCGCTGTTTTTTTAAAGAGCTGAATCATAACTCGACACATGTTACAAATATAAAACTTAAAAAATATCAGTTCTTATCTATATACAACAAAATTTATACCCTCGTAAAGTAGATTCAATAATGAATCTACTGGTATGAAGTCCGACATTCGTTTTGTTGTGTAAGAGGTGGTTTTCTCCTTCCGAAAATGGAGAAACCTGAAAATTTTGCAGAGATCTGAATCGGTCATGTTTCAGAGATTATTCGGCCGAATTAATTATTCGGCCGAATAATTATTCGGCCGAATAATTATTCGGCCGAATAACTGTTTTCCGTAACGGCGCCGTAACTTATAGCGAAGGTTATTCGGCCGAATAACTAAACGGAAAAAAAATTTCGTCGGCCGGAAAAAAAATAAAAATAAAAATTTATACTCATATAAATAAACATAAAGTTAATTCATTATTTTCGCATGTTTGAACTTCGCATTTTTTTGTCAAACTAATTTCGGAAGGAGGATATAATTTTTGCAAAAGGAGGTTTTTACAAGGTATGTTTCTTCTTCTTCTCTACAAAAGGCACATTGAAGGAGTTTTTTTTTCTAAGGCATATTTACAAGGAGTTTTTCCAAACTATCTCTTTTCTTGTTGCATTTTTACAAAGAAGACATTTTTTGCAAAATGAGGTTTTTACAAGCTATGTTTCTTCTTCTTCTTTACAAAAGGCACATTGAAGGAGTTTTTTTTTCCAAGGCATATTTGCAAGGAGTTTTTCCAAACTATCTTTTTTCTTATTGCATTTTTACAAAGAAGACATTTTTTGCAAAAGGAGGTTTTTACAAACTATGTCTTCTTCTTTTTTACAAAAGGCACATTGAAGGAGTTTTTCCAACATATCTCTTTTTTATTGCATTTTTACAAAGAAGACATTTTTTGCAAAAGGAGGTTTTTACAAGGTATGTTTCTTCTTTTTTCCAAAGGCACATTGAAGAAATTTTTTTTCTAAGGCATATAAATGCAAGAAGTTTTTTCCAAATATTTATTTTCTTGTTGTATATTTGCAAAGAAAACATTTTTTTGAAAAAAAGATTTTTACAAAGTATGTTTCTTCTTCTTTTTTCCAAAACACATTGAAAGTGTTTTTTTTAAGGGATATTTGCAAGGAGTTTTTTCAAAATATTTCTTTTCTTAGACATGTTTGCAAGGAGGTTCTTTGCAAGGATGTTTTTTTTTCAAAGTAGCTTTGCACTTTTTATTTAATTGAAAGAGGTTTTTTTCAAATAGTTGTTTTCAGTTCATGTTTTTATAAATTCCGTAAATGTTTTTAAATCTTAATTTATTTGTTTTTACTATAAAGTAACATGATTCTTTAATTTATCGTCTATAGATTAAACAACCATGGGCAATAAGAGAAATCGTAAAAGAAAAGCTGATCGTAAACGTGATGATGATGATAATAGAGAGAAACAAAAACTCAGATATATTGCCAAAAAACAAAGGGTTGCTGAAACGGAAGAGAGAACTATTGAAGATATAAATACAGATTTACATGACAATGTTGAAGAAATGGAAATTGAAAATAGAGTACAAGAAGAACAAATTGAAGTTGAAAAGAACATTGTAGAAGATGTAAATAGTGATTTACATGCTAATGTCGATGAAATCAATATTGAAGATCAAGTTCAAAATCCAGAAATTGAACCTGGTATGTATATATCATATATTTTCCAAATTCATTTTTTTATAATGAATTTTATTTTTTGATATATGTTAAATTTAATTTAATTTGATGTATAGGTACTTTTACTATTGATGATGAAATGTTAGAAGACATTGATTGCGACAAATATGGAGAAAAACTACCAGTACATGTTGCACGATATCGTGCTACAAAATTTTATGATGAAGTTCTCAAAGATTACTCAATAGCAGGACAAGCACAAATTTTGAGATGTTTATTAGTGTCCAAGAAATTAGAAGGTGCTACATCGTTATTGGGTATTCACAAAGTAACAAAAGAGTCGAAATTGAAACAAAATGTGATGGAAAATATAGGCGATGCAATAAAAAAATTTGGAAAATCCAGGAAGAAAGATATCAGTGCTGCACGTAAAGCAATTCATACAGCAATTCTTTCAGCTAGTACTAAACAAAAGCGTTTGACAACAGAACTAGCAAAAGCAGTTGGAACATCAAGAAAAACATTATACAAACATAGCAAATTCAGAATGCAAATAGATGAAAATAATGAACTTACTTGTTGGGCAATTATTTGTAGACAACCTTACAAAGATAGATTAGGA